>WKFP01014362.1:399918-471034 GCA_011057875.1 Pterocles orientalis
GCAGAGCCGTGGTGTCCCCACAGGTACAGTGCTCACAGCATATCCTGGGGTTGGTTTGTTTGTTTTCTGTGTGATAGCAGGGTGAATTTCCCAAACAAACTCAAGTCTGAACTTAACTGGGGACGTGGGGAGAATTGTATTCAGGTGTTGGATAGGGGACTGTTTTTAAATTATTTCCTCTCACTGCAAAGCAGACCTGTTACTAGCAGTGAAAGCAGAGAGCTGGTGGATGGGTCTGGGTGGAGCAGTGAGAGTGGATTTGAAGCACCACCTACGCAGGACAGGATTTTGTGTGAAGCTGGATGGCAGAATGAAGTGCAGCTGTTGAGTACAAGCTTGGTAAAGTTGATGGTGAAGAAGAGATCAATTTGTAATGCTATGTTGAGGGTTTGAGCAACCTGCTCTAGTGGAAGTGTCCCTGCCCATGGTAGGGGAGTTGGAACTAGGTGCCTTCCAACCCAACCCATTCTGTTATTTAAATAAGAAAGATTTCTGGATGACTTTCAGAAAGATAGCTAATGCTTATAGTATTTTACAATGTTCTGGTTTTACACTCATAATGTTATTGAGCAAAGATATTGATCCAGCATGGTGACTGCAGGGGAGATGAGTGTGGGAGGAACAGCTGGAACTGGGTGACAAGAAGACCAGCTTCCTCATAATTTAAGGGTTAAATCAACATGCAGTAAAGCTTCAGAAAACATGCTGCCAAGATAAAATGAGATGATTACAAACGGACAGAGTTGGCCAGGGTGACAAGATATATTTATATCTTCACTTGGGTTTCACTGACATTTATGGAATAGGTGTAGAAACAAATGTTTGTCTTCTGGTTCTGTCTACAAGAGCACAGTTAGTTAATGATTTTTGTAAGGAGCTGTGAGATTTTTTCTTCTGAGAGGCTGGTGAACTGTTCAATATTTTACTCCTTTTTGTTTTGTGGGTTTTTTTTTAAAGGAGGGTATATTTACAGGCTGAGCCTACATTCCAGAGCACCTGAGCTCTGAAAACTGTGATAGCTGAATACTCAAACTAAATCGTATCTTCATGACCATAGTAGCTTTTTCAGTGAGACCACTTTACTGCAATGTATGTTTAGCACAAGTGATTCGAAATACTGTTACACTTATCTTTGAAATCATGTAAGTTGCTCAATACTCTTCAAACTTGATGACTAGTATCTCATGAATGCCAGGGAGCCACATTAAGGGTTTCAACCCCCACTCTGTGTGGGACAACAACATACAACTTAACTATGTAAATGTTGCGTTAATGTTGTTTACTTGCATTGAATAATAGAAGAAAGCTCACCCAGTCTGATACACTGCTTTGATTTCTATCATAAAGGTCAAGAGGGAACAAGTTAGATAAGAAATTAAATGGACTGATACAGTGAGTTATTGTGCTGGGGCTCACTCTCAATGAGCTAAAGTTAGTGAACTTTTCTGTGGGTACATGTAAACAGCAGCTGACCTTCTGTAGAGATAAAAGTGCTGATGACGAGCTGTGATCACTGAAACTAGGTATGACTTGCTTAGTCAGGTCTCTGCAAAGTTGTTTAGATGCATTTTAAGTCATCTGTAGAGAACTTTATAAAAAAAATACTTCTTCATGACTTTGGGAAGGTCTAAAATGTAGGGCTTGGTGTAGTAATATTTTTTTTTATTCTTTCCTTTTGAAATACCAGATGGTTCAAGTTTGCTTCTCACTGTTTTGCTGTAGAAATTGTATGTATAGCTGAATATTTGTATTGTGCCTTCAACAAAGGAAACAGGTGTTGATTCTTCATTCCAAATGTTTTTTTCTATTAGAATATTAGACACTACCATAAAAATAGTAAATAAAAGCAAGTTGTCAGTCTGAAAATCTTTTTTTTTTCCCTCCATTTAACTTTTTAAAAGTTTGTACAGTATAACAAATAGTAAAGCTAAACAAACCCAAAAACCCAAAAGCCTATAACACTGGCAAGAGCAAGTATCCCTAAGTTGGAAAATGCCTGTAGCAAATGGTGATACATATATAAGTGCATTATGGTCTCATTATCTCTTATAGCCCTCTTGCCTCAAACAATATGTGGGGTGATTGAGGTGGGAAGTAACAAGAAGAGGGGGATCTGTTTGAAGTTCTGGGCTAAAGCTGAAGGTCCTGCTCTGTCATAGTCCTTTTGGGTGGCGCTGGCGACACTGTAATGCAGAGGGTGAAGGAACCAAATAATGGTTGCATAAGTAATGTAATCGTGGGATTTCCTAACTTTTTAACTTTGCAACCTTATTGTTACACATATGATATTTCTAATTATGGGGTTCAGAATTCTCAGTGATACTCTGCAAGGAAGATCAAAGGTGCTTTGCTGCCACCACAGTCAGCATCTATGAAGCATTGCTCCAAAGAGATTGTGAAACTACCTTTCCAGGCAGCCATGCTCTCTGTCGTGATCTTCACAAGGAGAAGCCCTCATACCTGTGAGGGTATGAGTAATATTGT
Source organism: Pterocles orientalis (assembly GCA_011057875.1). Classification (NCBI taxonomy): domain Eukaryota; kingdom Metazoa; phylum Chordata; class Aves; order Pterocliformes; family Pteroclidae; genus Pterocles; species Pterocles orientalis. The sequence continues at coordinate 402,403 of WKFP01014362.1, forward strand.
TTCAAATCTCCAGCAGGAAGTAAAGAAGAGGCAGGAAGGAGATGGTAGGCAAGACTTGAGGCTTAAGTGTTTAGTGAAGATGAGGTTGGTGGATCTTGTTGCCTTCATAACTGCTTTCTCCGTTTCTCCTATTCCAGTAAAGCTCCTTATTGTCCTTTAAGGTGGTTTTCTCCAGCCGCACAGCTGGGTCAGCTCCTGTGTGGTAGGCAGCTTTTGCTTGGCTGGTGGTTGTAGTGCTTGAGTGGTACACTAGTACCAAGTGATATACAGAAACGTAAGACCGGTGTTGCTGGGGATTTTTTCCCCTCATTTACATTCTTGCTTTTTTGTTTATTTTTCCCTTATTTCATTTATGTTGCCAAAATGTGTGTGACAACACTAATGGATTCTTCTCATTAAGAAAGTTTTTTTAATTTTAAGAAAATCAATATTTCAGTAATTTTGAACCTTAAAAAAATTCTTTGTGATACCAGAGCAATTTTTAAATGGTCTTTGTGGTTCTAATACTTACTAAATCTAACTTTTTAAATTGTATTCATTGAGATATTGTGATCAGAAACAGGTTCCATTCTTTCTTCCTTCTATGTATATCTCCAGTTCTAGATAATTAAAACCTAAATTTTGTGTTTCATGAAGGTCTAAGTATTCTCTAGAAACCTCTAACTTTTTGCCTTGGGTAATATGATTCAGTGTATTCTTTGATTTAGTTTGACCTTAATTCTGTTTATTTATGTGATTGGGTAAATTAGGTCTGAAACTCAGGCAAAGATTAGTCCAAGATGTGATGGAGCTTGAGGTGAATATTTCGGTTTGCCTTTTCTCTCCTCTTTTCTCTGCTTGTGATCCACACTGTAAATATCCTGTCTTCAACATGACAGACCACTATTAAGGAACAGCATCTTGTTCAGGCACTCTTGCCACTGCTTTTAATGATTAATTCTGTTGGGGAATGGTCATCAATATTACTTTTTGGTCTTTATTTTTGAATTATTTGATAAACTGTCTTTTGGGAACTAAAGCATAGTTTCTGTTTGGTTTAAAATTTATCTCCAGAAAATGGTTAGACCAATCTTCTTGATGTTCAGCTTTCAAATGATAGCTTAATTAATTTCAGCTTTACAAGCTCCTCATCATTTGAAGCACTGAACTGATTCAGTGGTTCTTGGAGAGTACGTGTTTCTGTAACAACAAAGATTAAAACCAAAAGCATCTCTGACACTAAAAGCTGCATGTGCCACAGTGAGGGTGAAGGGAAAAGAAAATGTCGTTTGTAGTTTGATGTAAAGGCCAGCCATGCCATTTCTCGTCTGCGCTGTGGTCCTTGCAAAGGCACTTTTCTTTAGCTTTTGCATGGCTTGTCTGTATTCATCTGGAGGATGGTATGTGGCTCTGCAGTCTGTGGTGCTTCCCTTCTTTTAAGGATGCGTGGCTCCTGTGACTAATCTTAGGAGTTGGCCCAATTTAAGAAAACTTGAACAGTAAGAGAGCTACATGGCAAGTGAAAGAAGGATGAGGAAAGAATAGTGCCATTGATTGTCCTGTGTGTCAGATGCAGCTCACGTGTTCCTGCTCCAGATATGAAAAGTTACTGCTCCTCAATGCAAAAAGTTACTGCTCCTCATCAGGTTTAAGCTGGTTCTTTGCTTGCTTGTGGCTCTTTAGCAGATGACCTTGGAACAATAAACACGGTTTCTAAGAGGGTAAGATGCAATATATGTGGGGTTTTTTTCTACTTTGATGTTTAAAAACCAGATGGGAAATATGGAGGTAAAGAATGGAGCGGTGTGTCCATGCATAGGCTGTACATGTGGCATAGGCAATGTGTTTTACTTCACTCCAAACACTTGAAGTGGAAAGATGGAATCAGAGGAAGGTGATGCTCACAACAGTTACAATTCTGTTACAAAGCTGACAGTATTCCCCACCCCAAAAGATGCAACAACTGAAGAACTGTCTTGTGGGAGATTTTGTTGTTGTAATTTTATGTCTGCATAGTTTTTAGTATACTAGATACCTGGCTTGTGGTTAGGGCTTTGATGCTACAATACAAATCTGTAGTAATATGTTGCTCAGTTTGGTTATCTTGCCTAGAAGTAAACAGTAGAATCTAGTCAGTTTGAAGAAAACCTTAAATGAAAAGGTTGGATTGTTGATGTTATCATATCTGCTCTAACTTGTTTCTCATTAATAATATGCAAAGTAATTAGTGGTAAGAGAAGTCATACAGGCTGAATAGAAAAATCTATTGTTAGGAACAAGATAGTGGACTGAGCAGAGCAGTAATTTGTACAGCAGCTGCTCTGTTCCTGTATGTCCCTTCCCGACTTGCACAGTATAATTTTAGTGGGGAGGGAGGCTATATTTCTTCTGGTTTTGTCTATATGCACCCTTAGGCATGATGAATACCCACCTCAGCCTCCAGAGCCTTTTAGATAAGATTCACTAAGGTCAACAGCAAACACAACAAAGTCATTAATTTTATGGCAGAGTGGGCCATACAGCTCTCTTAAAAATGCCTATTTCTAGTCCCAAAGAAGACAAGTTAGAATAGCAAGAGTCCAGGTCAGTTAGGAATCTGTAGGAGTTCCTAAAGGAATTTGAGAGGACAAAAATAAAGCCCAGCTCTCCAAAGAAAAGGCATGAACAATCAAGTAGTTTATGCTGCAGACAGCTTTCAGATTTTTTGTCTGAGAATTTACTTTTAGTTGCAGTAGTTATTTTATCTTGAGACTACAATGTCACCCCTACTTTGGCAGAGGAATATGCATTGTAAATAAGGTATTTTGTAGCATGGTATAACAGTTGTATAGCTGGGATATGCTCTGACAACCTTATAGGAGGAAGGAACAGGAGCAGAATCTAATGAAGCAACATCAGAGAAGTTGGAAGCTTTTTGACACTGCCTTTGATAAGAGCAGTATATCCATTGAAATGGAAATCTTTAAGTGTATTCAAGTAATCTCTAAAAATACAAAGATGTAGTCTGCATAAAACTGAAAAATCTATAAGGAAAGAAGCAGGCTTCAATGCTCAAATGAGCAGCCTAAACATGAAATTAACTCCTATTGCTAAATTCCAGCTACTTTTCCTGCATCAAGCCTGTTTACGTGTCTTCCTCCCTTGCATCTGGGCATAAGTGTCAACCCCTTCCCCACTTCCACTGTCCTCCGTCGCCTGGTTCCACATCCCTAGTTCTTATGCAGAGGTTCTGTCCTTCCTGAATTTAGGTTGATGGTTATTCCTTCCTGCTGACTTGTTTGTGGGGATAGAGCAATGTAAGGAGGAATGTATTTTTAATAGAGAGGGCATTTTGGAAGACTTTACTTGGCAGACACCAAGCTACTGAATCTTGTAAAAATAATACAATTAAAACACCTTAAAAGTAACCATCCTGGTAATTTACAGTGACAGGAAGAGACATATTCCCAGATACAAATTGGAATGTCAGGACTAGCTTTAAAAGTACAGAAGTGCCAGAACTTTTTAGCAAGGCTGTGGATTTTCCTGGGTGGTGCATGCATAGGAGTAAAGGGCAGTACAGTGGAACAGGGGTAGAAATACATACCTTTGTTTTGTCTGATTAGAGTTTTAACAGTTTAAAAACTTTTGTTAAAATTCTCACACCTTTCTAATCCTCCCAATAAACAAACATGAAGACTGCTGCAGATGAAGGATAGAAGATGTTGGCTTGAATAGCAGTCTGATATTTATAAACAACTCTGAAAATGAGCTTCAAATGGAAGCATCCAAGACAGCTGAAGAGTAGGTGGACATGTTAAAAAGGCATCGGCTAAGAAATTGTGTGTATGTGCAGTGTAATAAACAGTGTGGTATCTGCGGAAGTAGGAGCAGCTGTCTCTATGTGTGTACATTAAAGATCCTTGTCTGAAATGGTAATAGATACTTTCTCAGGTGCTCTGATTCATTGTGTTCTTTCACACGCCGTCTGATGAGGTAGCTGTCAGTAGTTACTGGGATTTCTGAATTTCAAAGTTCGTAGCTGTTGGGCTGATATCCTGAAAGAACAAATGTGGTCCCAAAGTCAAGTTTTACAGCAGTAACAATGAACAGGAGACGTGGCTTGAAAAGAATTTATCGTTCCTGAATTTGACAGTACTTGCTATCTCAGTTTCTCTTAAGAGTGACTGAAGCCACATCTCATTTTTCATTGTGCTTTTCTTCAAAACTGAAGTTGGACACTGGATTCTGCTCAGTCATGGATTTGAGAAACCCTTGTTAGAAAGCTGTATGTTAAAATGTTTAGTTTTCCTTGTTCACCTTGAATAGGCTAAGTTGCTGTGAAATGTGTGCCCTTCTGCTTGCACAGTGTCAGAGGAGAAACAGCTTTTAAAACTTGCAGATCTCAAACTGTTCATGGCAAGTTGACAGGAAAGAATTTACTCAGTTCTCCGTGCAGCATTTGAAGTAGTGTCATAGATAACTATATTTTTTTTTCTGTTTTGTGCTGAAAGACAAGAACTTTCCAAACACAACAGTTTGGGTGAGAGCTCTATTTTCATAACGTCCAGGAGATTTGTCCTCTCAACCTTCATAATCATCTTGACAGCCAAGAAAACATAATCTGTGGACAAAGTCTCTTAAAAATTTAGTATGGCTTTCCCTATATAAAAATGCTTTCCAAAATATTTCGTTCTTAAGAGAAATGTCATGTATTCAGAGAAAGATACTGTTCATATCTTGAATGATAAAAGCCAGAACAGACCATTGGGAACCTGTCTATGACAAGCCTTTCCTGAATTGTTATCAAGCTGTGTGTCAGTATTACTTCTGGCTCTGCCTGAATTGTTTGAATTAGACAATGGCCAGTTTTTAGGAAAAAAAAACCACAACTTTTAAAAAAAATAAAATAATAATCAACTGCAACCCTGGTAAGTTGCTCTTGCTGTTACAAAAAGGTACATTTTCTTTCTTACTTTGCTTTGTCTAACTTCAGTCTAGCAAACATTAAGTGATGGTATCAGTTTTGTGGCTCTTCTGAAACCCTCCTTTGTTTAGTGGCATCCTCCTGGAATTGTGGCTGCTGGGACTGGACATGGTGATGGCCAAATACAGAATTACTGCACCTTTCTTTTCCCTTGTCAGGGAAGTTCCCTCTTACAAGGGGATTGCAGTAGCCCCTTGTGGCTGCAGCACAAGAGGATCAGGTTCAACTGATATCTCTTCTGACCTGCAAAACTCTCAGTACTGTTTCTGAGCACAATCTTCCATCCTGAAAGTCTGGCCTATGTGATTTAGTTTTTAATTTTGATCTTGACTGCATGACTTTGGCTACTGGTAAAGCTCAAGTGACTTGCTTTTGTTCAGATATCAGCTAATCAAAATCACTCTCTTCTTCTAATTTCCATTATCTACCGGTTAATTTTCCTCTCTTCCCACTGATCCCCAGTCTTCCAGTGCAGGTCATTTTAGGGTAATTCCCCAACTGAAATGGATGAATAGAAGGTAAAGAGTTTAAGAGCATCCATAGCAATGCATGTTGAAAGTCCTCCTGCTGAGCAGAAAGCCCATAGGAGTCCTAACACCAATAGAAAAAAAAGCCACCACTTGTGTTTGTAACATCTCGGAACATCAGTCTGGCTTGGGAGTGACACTACCTTTTATGGCGTACAAGCAGGGAGAAGCTCTCATGAGATCAGGCGTATTAAGCTGGTGTGTAGGAAATCATACTTGACCTACTCTGAGATCCCATGACAGGAGAAAAGTTAGAGTTTGAGTGGATATAGTGGACAGAAGAGGAGCTGTGTATATTGGGTGTTGAACAGACCTGTCTTTCCATTGCAGGTGCGTTGGTTTTGCTATTTTGACATCTATTTAGTAAAGCAAGAATCCTGATTCTGATCTGATTTGCAGTAGTTATAGCCTCCAATAATTACACTGATTTAATTACTGCTGAGAGAGAGGAAAGATGTGGACTAAGTGACTCGGTAAATTGATTTTTTTCTTGTTTTTTAAGCTGTCCGAAAAGTGTCAGTGGTAGCTGTTGAGTGCTGAAGTGTTTCAACATATTAATTCTGTTTCGTTCTTGCTTCTTGCATTTAATATTGGACTATTCTATCAAAAAGAACAGAAATAGGAGTTCATTGTACTTCCTTGGGTGGAGGGCTGTTGCTTTCCAAATGCAGCCTGAGTACCAAGATGTTTATTATGTTGGTAAACTTTTTGTTGCTGTCTGCTGAGGGCATGAATGCTAAGTTTGACCAAGGAGCAAACAGTTATTTCCAGGTGCCTAGTAAATGACAGTCTTTCAATGCAATGCCCAAGAAGAATATTTTCGTCTCTGGAAAAACACATAAGAACATTTTCTGTATCTTCTTATTCACGTAAGAAAGGTGAATAGCAAGAGGTCTGAAGGGTGTTTCAATATTTATTATTTATTAGGCTTAACCAAGTTCTAAAACAGCACTTGGTTCATTTTCTGGGATAATAAATCACTGGAAATGTAACAGCCAGAATGCAAGGCAGATTAAGAGTCTCTTATTCAGGTTTTCACAATATTTTTGTTTTTAAAATTTAGATTTCACTTTAAGATGTAATGCTCTTTCAGCCTGTGTTGGCACCCTGGGTGAAACCGCCTGCCTGGTTTCAGGCAGTCTGAAACACTCACTCTGGGAGGTGTGAACTTTGTTAATCAGCAGCCACTAACCTGGGGTCCCGGTGGCTATTAAAAGTTAACTGTTCTACTGCAAGCTGCTCATGTGTTGTATTTGGAGAGTTTTGGTTTACTGATTAGGTGCAGATTTTTTTTTCCTTTTCATTGTTGTTTGGGCCTTTCTTCTCTTCTTATGCTGAATTGTCTCTGCTTTCCCTCTTTTGGTCGCTAAAGTGAATGGATTATGGTCTTTTCAGGAATGGCAAGAGTTTAACAGCGGTGTCTGTGGCAGGATTTTTGTTAAGAAAATAGATATATTGAATTATTGTAGCATAACCCATAGTTAGTATTCTGAGAGAACTTAAACAGAACCACAACAATAAAATCCCACTTTCCCCGAGGATGTGGTTTAACTTAAGCATTATAGGACTATAGCAACAGGGGTGTTGGTGAGCTATGTCAAAAGTGCCTCTCTCTAGCTGTTGGTGAACGATTTAACTATTTCCTCCATTAAGGATTTCCTTGGGCTCCTTCCTCTGAGCCCAAGTGTGCTTGTCCCACTGCTTCTGCAGCCAGAAGGAGCATACCTCTGGTGAATTCAGGTAGTGCCCACGTGCAGAGGAAAAGAAGGAATGCCAGTTTGGTATTATCATCTGCCTTCTAGAAGTTACTGTACATGCCTTTTGCTGGGACTGTGTTTCAGAGTCTTTTGGTTACGGTATTTGTATTCCTTCCCATGTGTGGTATATCCAGAGTCTGTGGAACAGGCGCTACGCTATCCATTAATTTCTTCCTGTCCCCTGCTGAAGCAGCAACACTGAGATGTTGATAGCCTCCTTGGACACAAATTCCCTCTTAAATTTCTTGAGTACAATGTCTCTGTTGCCCGTGTGCTCTTCTGTAATTCAAGGAGCTAACGTGTGTTGCTTCCCAGTGTTTCTACAGAGACTATCTCTGTTAAAAGAAACAGTATGGACTTTTGCAAGAGAAGAGAGCACCACACCGTGCCTTAAATTAGTGAAATCCTGATAGATTTTTTTTTTTCTGAATATGGTTTGGATTTGTCCTGAGCACAAAGGAGTTGACCTCAGTTTCTGCTCCCCTTGCCTACACTAAGGACATCAGGAATACCTGGCCACTTCTGTGGCTTGGGTTCTGATCATCTTTACATTGGTTTTGTTTTCAGAGTTGGTGGGGGTTTTTTGTTGTAGTTGTTGTGTTTATTTGTTTGGGGTTTGTTTTTTGGTGTGGTGTTTTGGTTTTTTGGGGGATTTTTTGTTTTGTTTTTCCTGGTGTTTGAGCAGAGGTTTTTGTCAGCGCTGCAGGTGTCTGTCCTAGGCTCTGCAACGTGTCATCTTTTCTTAAATTTCTGAAGGATGGTAAACCGCACTAAGCAACATACCACTCCTCCCATGACTTGAATTCTGACTCCCTGGAGCTTGCAAGAGCCATTAGAAGTTTGCTTTAAATAGCCTTCAGTAAAGGCAGAAGTTCACCTTCCCTACTTATTAAAGGATTAAGTAAATAAATGTGCCCTTTACACAGGAAGGTAGGTACCCAAATTATGTTCTTTTATTTGTCTGCCGACACCCCTCTGCCATCCATACCAGCAGTATGAATTGGTACATGAACCACTTGCAGCATGTGGTAACAGCTCGTTCTTGGTCAAGAGGGGTGCGTTCATGCCCAAAGGGATTGCTGTACCTCATTTCTGTGCTGTTAGAGTTGTATAAATCAGAGCTGTGATGACCAAGCGGAGTTGTAACAGTCTAGCAGCAAGTGTCACAATGCAGTATAAGGCCTTGGTATGCGTGCGCTGTGTTTCAGAACTAGCTTCTCTCAACTCTGAATTAGTTAGTGCAACGTAGATAAAGTGTAGGCTTAGTATATTTAGCTGGTGTTGGTTTAGACAAACCTAAACCTAACTTTTGCCATGTGCAACTGATTGTTTCTCCTACCTGTCCCCTAGTACTCTGTGAGGGGCAAAATGAGATTTTAATAGGTAAGCTGAGGCATTACTAAAAAGTCAGGTTATCGTTAAATTTGGGTTGAATTTGGCTGTCAGGCACCTGGTATGGGTCTCCTCACTGTCGTGGGAGTGGAGTGCCACTGCTGATCACTATTAATTCTGTGGACAATGGTTTTGGCAATGGATTATATATTTAATGGGCAACTTCAGGATCTCTCTCCCCTCTTTGATCTCCATTGTCGGAAGCAGCAGCACAGTGACGGGTGCTGAGGAGCCATTTAGGAGTTAGTTAGCTTTTGTAAAGGGGAGGTGCTGCTGGGTGTTGTCACCTGTGTTACCTAATGTCTAGCCTAGTTTCAGTTGAAATATCTGATTAATTTGGGGGTTTTCATTAATGTGGGTTTTGGAACAAATTAAATATGACCAAGGTCCCAATAAGGATCTGAAATTTGTTTCTGCTGAAGAACTCTATACAAATGAACACCAATTTACATCATTAAGTGCACGCTTCCCTCGGGCTGTCCAACAGGATTGAACACTGAGACAGAAATTGCCTCTTACAGCGTCTTTCTTATAAGGTGACAGCCACTTGGGCTCAGCTCGTGCTTTGGCGTGTGCGTGTGCATTTTTTTTTTACAGCCTTTCTGGGGAGATGATAGTTTTATAGCAGTCTGAGATTGCTGTAATCCTCCTCAAAAGGGCCGTGGCTCTTGTACTTCTTCAGGTGCTAACTAGCAATTGGATATTCCCCTCCCTCTCCCTATGCACCCCGAGGATTTACAGTGTTTTAAGGTGTGTGAGAGGGTTTGTTCAGGTAGGAGAGCTCATCATAAAAAAATTGTAACTTGATTCTTGCAACAACGGCACGTTGTGTTTTTTTGGTTGAGTATGGTATTACGCCACTGTGTTTGTCGGTGTCAATTTATGCCAAGCTGTAAATAGGACACTCTACAATGAGTTTGTTTTCTGGTAGTCAGTAAACCTTTCAGGCTAGCTAACATTAACGAGTGGCAGCATTACTGTGGCTGGTTTTCTTTTGATCATGCACAGCCCTAGTCAGGAAATGGGTAAGGAGCATGAGTCATGATTACATTACCCTAATGTGACTGCCTGCTAGAAGTTTTCTTTTTGCTGCCAATACGCTTTCCCTTGACACTACTTCTGAAAACAAAATGTCCATTTTGGAGCACTTTGAAATATTGACCTTTAAACAGAGGGATTTATGTTCTCTTGCAGTCTTAAGGCAAAGTTCTAAGCAGGAGCCCCTGCAGAGTGCAGAGAGAATATGAACATCTGCAAAATGCTTTTCCAGAAAGCTGCGAAGGACAGGACTTAACTTGCAGTACATTAGGTCTGCTTGGGTCCATTGGATACAGCATGTTTCCTTGACCCATTTAATTATTCTCTCATGTTGCCTGCACATGCAAGCTCAGGGTCCAGTCTTCTCTACCTACAGATGCTATCATCTCACTCACCATTTGGCTTAAGCTGTGTCTTAGAGCTCTACTTATCTTTTGAAATATGGCTGCAGTAATGGGAAGATAGGTGCTGAATACTGGCTAAGGTAAACCCCTGAGTGTTGAGAAGGTAGCTTTAGTGGGATTTGAGACAGCAGTATTTCAGACAGTTTAATTAAATACATGGGGTTTAGAGTTTGAAAGAAATATCAGCTGCTAATCAGTAAACTTGCTTTAGCACTGAATTGCCATTGTGCCACTCTGAATATTCAGACAGTATATGCCTGTACAAGTGCTGAGTATATTAATTTCCTTCAAATTAAACTTACTAACTCTGCCTGGTTTTAAGAGCAGTAAGTCAAATACAGCTGTTGGCGTAGAGAGTGAATGCACCCTGATACTACTTGATATATTCCAGAAAAAAAGAAGTCTGATCCATTTAGTACGAGCAACTCAAGTTAAGAGAACCAAGCATCGGTTGTAGAGAGATGTTGGGAGGAAGTGGGGACCCCTGCACTTCTGTCCGGTGCAATGTATCTGTATCAGCTGGGGCATGTCACAAGTGTCACTGACATGCTGCAGAGCAGAGCTGGAATATGACAATGGCTTTCAGTTGTCGCTTATTCCTTCAGGTTCTTACGTTTGCTCAAATGGTGCCTTCAAATAGTGGAGCTGTTTGGTTAGGAGTATAATATAAACTCACAGTGAAAATGTAATTTCTATTTTTTTCCTTTCGTTTTTATATAGGGTGATAAAACAGTTACTTTAGTTGTATTAAGAGGCTAGTTTGAATTGAATACAGCTAACAAAATTTTAGATGTCCTATTTACTCCGTGATTTCATCCCTGTTCCTTAAAGAGGGCATGAGTTGGACCAAAAAAAGAAATTCAGTGAAGATTTGTATAATCCATTGAAGAATTTCCTTTCTTCCATCTACCCCAACCCCATGCTCTTTGATCTCGTCTTGATGACCATTCAACTCTCTGAAGGAGGCAGAACTGCAACAGAGCAGAGGATTCATCCTTTTTCTATGTAATAAAACAAACAAGTCCTGTGCAACTTTGTATTTTTCTGTAGCTTTGTATTTCTACCTCATTGTTAGCCTTTGCATATAGAGGGCTCTCTGGCCTTCAAGTTTGTTTTAAACTTAGTTTATCAGCCACTTCAAGATGGTAAATACTTATTTCAAGTGAGATGCTTTGAGAATTGAATAATAGGAGAACTGGTGATTGTGATATGCCTATGTCACTTGTGTGTTTCAAGGAGATGATAAAGAATATTTGACTTAGAGATGAAGGGTGCTTGAGAACTGGAGGTGGGGAGTTCAGGGTAGGGTGGTTTTTTTTTTGGTTTTTTTTTGGGTTTTTTTTTTTTTTTTTTTTTTTTTTTTTTTTTTAATTGGGATCTTGCAAGTTGCTTTTATTTTAGATTGCCTTTTGTTAGGATCTACCAGTTAAGGAAATGTTAAGCTAGGGAGCCTTTTTTTGTTTTAAAAAAAGTAATAACTATAGTTGGAAAAACTTCATTTCAACATGACAGCAGCCTTGGGAACCCTAAGGCAGAAGCTGGTGGAGCTCCCAACCCATTTTTGCATCAAGAAGTGAGTAAAATCTGGATGTAATTGCATGGACTTTTTTTTTTTTTTTCAGAAGAGTTGGTTAAGAATTGCCCATCCCTCCTGCCAGAACTCCTCGCTCTCTGAGTGGTGTTTCACAAGACAGCTGAGCTATTCAAATAACTTGTTGAAGCTGAAAGTAGCAGTCTCACTCCTAGCCTTGTGATTTTCCGCCCCTTTCCCAGTTAGTTTTCACTCAGTTCAGTGTGCTGAACTGGCTTGTAAGGGGTCAACTGTGTGCACACAGAAGGGGGGAAGGGGAGAATGCCTTTAACAGCAACAGTTATATTGGGCTTCAGCTCTGGAAGCAGTGCCATCAGTCACACTGCAGCTGTTGGTAAGCCTTTACTGTAAACCGAGTCAGTGGGGACAAGTGCTGCTGTGACCACTTTGCAGTGTGGCTTGTAGGTCTGTCTGCCCTCGGAGGGTACAGGGAACTGCAGTGCAGAACTGGGAACCAGCAGTGAGGAGGGACAAATCCAGGGTAGGAACTTCTTAAACCAGCTTTGAGAGCAGAGCTGGGTTGGGGAACTACACCCTCTGTGTCAAAAGAGAAAGCCATCTATGCTAACCTGCTCAGAATTACAAAGGGTGTGGATTCGTAATCCACTTAAACTGATATGAGCGCATGCTGACATCAAAAGGGGAAGCACTGCCTGCCTCAGTCCACATCTTCACAAGTTCTTCCATATGGCAAACCAGCACTTATGTGAACATGCCTTGAGCTGTGTCAGGCTTCTGCTTTGGCTAAAAACTGTTCCTTTCTTCTCCCTCAGCAGATGAGAATTCAACCAGAGCAATTACCCAATCTTTTGGGTGGCACATGGGCTCAGGTTATAGGGGCTTTTTTGCCCCATTTCACAATCATTTTCCTTTGGCCTAAGAGAACTGATGGACAAGTTACTAAGCCTCTGCATCTTGTGGGTTATGAGTTTATAGTCACCAGCTATTTGCTCTTCTGGTCTGCTGGCATTGTAGGAAGAAATGTGTGACTGCTTCAGTGCACAGTCTGTCTGACGTAGCATAACCTCGCCTCCATTGGCTGCATGAGTAGTTAAGGTGCTAGACTTTGTACTGACATGTACCTGTGCCTAAATCTGCGTGGTCTTGCTCTAACCCAGTTTTTGAAAGCCAATGATAAACTCAACTATATGGTATTAAATCTGTATGTATGAATCTGCCAGCCAACAAAGCCAAGAAGGTAATAAAGAGTGACCTGTTTCAGTCCATGGAGTCAAACAGCAGAATACAGTGAGCTCATAAAATGCCTGTCTCTGGAGAAGAGAATAAAAGAAAAAAGGTTTTTATTATTCTAGAAAATACGCTAACTTTTCAAAACTGAAAGAAAGCTGTGACTGAAACCTGTTGGAAGGTGAAAAAAAATTTGCTTGATGGGGAAAAAAAAAAGGAGGGGAATTATTTAAGACATTCTGACGAATGGTCAAAAGCACAACTGCAAAAACAGACTCTGTAAGGCATTTGACTTAATATTGAATCACAGACAAATTTTTAAAACATTAGTCCTCTGCAGTGTCAACAAAGCACGCATTAAAAACATTTAGTCTCAGAGTAAATGTCAGAAAAAAGTCAGCATCAGAGGGATGTATTTCTATTTAAATAATGCAGAGATCTTTTTATACGGTATTGGGGTGCATAGAATTTTTGTGAGCCACCTGCAAATAAGTGTAAAATTGTTGTGGTGCACATTTGTAGGTGATGGAACATTGGTGAGGAAGTCTGTTGATGAGGAAGATGGAGATATCTCAACTGATTTGATTGACAGCATGAGCACATTCACATAAAATGGTTTCTCTTTCTGACATATGGTCTTTGTTTTATCCTAAAGAATATAGGTCTCTTATTTGCTGGAGAATGATAGCTTGGAAAACCATTTCTTTTCCTAAGGAATAGAGTTTTCTGGACAACCAGTATAATATGAGCACCAGCATTGGCTGTGCTGGCAAAATTTGTTGATTAAATGGATATAGGTGTATCTTCATCCTGAAAAACCGAATGGGGATGCCCACTCTGAACCAAGAAATGGCAGTGATAAGAAATTTCTGCTTTTGCCAATAGAGCATATTCTGCTTGGAAAACCCTTTTTTTGTTATACCAGCACAAGAACTCATAAATGGTTTGTAATATAATGCTACCCTGTAAATACAGGAAAACTCGTGTTGTAAGATGGTGAGGATAAAAGCAGAAATATGATCTTGTTTATAAACAAGGCAGCAATGATGGGAAGAAAGAAGTGATTTTTATCTTTGTATATGCTGTTAGGGAGAACGATATTGAAATATCACGAATTCTGATCTGCTCTGAAAAGGATGTTGGAAAATTGGAGAGGGTTCAAAGGAGAGACAGAGAGAGAGAGAGAGGTATTTGCAGGCTTAAAATTACTCCCCCACCATCACCACATGAGGAATTCCCCCTGTTCACTTCGATCAAAAAGGATGACTGAGAAACAACTTGGTTAGTATTCAAGTACCTTAACAGGGATGAAGGTTACTGGTTGATAAAGTGCCTTTGTAATCTCACAGACTGATACAGAACAAAATAATAACTGGAGACTGGGGCCGGTTGCTCCAATTAGACAGCGGCCCCAAATTAGATAGCTTCAGCAGCTCCTTCCTGCTGTGCTGGTACAAGTGTTTGAATGATACCATGAACTGTGAAAATGAGTTTTTATTTTTTTTTAAACCAGGTTGGCTTTCCTTTATTTCTTCTTACAAGCTAAAATGAAAACTCTCAAATATGTGAAATACCTCATTCATTTCAATGTAATGCACAAGTATTTTAATGGTTTAAAGTTGAAGGTGTTCCTTGGTTAATATTATTTACTCTAGCTTGACCCATTTGAAAAGGTACTATGCAGGGAAAGGTGGCAAGATTTAAAGCGGTCAACAAGTAAAAATCATTTTAGGAACTCGGTTTTTTTTTTTTCATTCATGAACCTAGGTTTTAGGGGGGATAAAGAGGAGGGTGCTGGAGAAATGGAAGATACCTAGAGAGAGAAATACTGCATACAGCCTGTCCCTGTCACACTTAATGACAATAAGCACTTCTTCAGGTGGACTGCTCACAGCTAGTGTAAAAGTGTTTATAGCAAGGGAGATGACCATGTATCCTTAAATGATTTTTCTTCTGTTTTCCTTTCACTTTCTCTTCCAAAGATGACTGATAATGAATTAATTCCTTTGCTTTTTTCTTTTATTAAAAATTCTTCCCAGCTAGTGTATAGCCGAAGTTTTCCAAACCTTCCTTGTCATTCATGAATAGATGTGTATTATCAGGCATATTCATGTTTCTGTAGTTATCCCTGAGCAGACAATTAAGAATTCAAGCTGCTTTAAGTAGCTGTACCTTGGAGTATTTAGCTACTATTAATCTGAAAAGATAGATCCGGTGGAACTCTGCAGGGCTAACTTCCATCTCTGTTACTACACAATATTTTCATGAATTATTTGAATGTATGCTTATTACACCTGCAGATGATGCTAAACTTGTATGCTGTAGAGTCCAAAATTAAAATTCAAAGTCATCCTGACCATTTGAAGTGTTTGAAATGAATAGAACGCAGTGCAGTGAGTGTGCAGGATTTGCTACAGGGACATAGTCAAGACCCAAGATGTAAAATAACTGGCTAGACACCAGTTCTTCACTAAGGAGCTAGGCTTTTAGTGGGCCACAAACTAAACATAAGCCGACAATGTTGTGATGCTGAAAGAAAAATGCAGGCACTCTATTAAGAGAGAAGTTGAATATTGTGTTTGCTTTTGGGCATATTTAAACAGAGATTTGAGCCAAGGGGAGGAAGACCAGAAAAGGATGTTGGGCGGGGAGGGGAGGGAAGGGGGAACTATCTGGGCTTCAGGGAACATGGCCTGTGTTGAAAGCTTGAAATATTTGTGTTGTTTAATCTGAAGAAGAGAATTCTGAAAGGAGATGTAGAATGCATAAAGCAATGAACTGTATTCATTAGGGCCCAGGTTGGAGGAAGGGAGACTTGAGGTGCATCTTCTCTGATGACTAGCCTCTGTGAAGTAAATTAATGTGTGCAGTCTGAATCTGTAGGGAATTTTAAGAGGAGGTAGACAAACATCTTCCAGGATTAGCAGAAGGCATCTGGATCTTTGCAGGAGGATGGAGAAATGAATTAGCTGCATCACAGAGTCCCCTCTCGATCTGTGTTCATGTAGCTGTGGAAAGGATTAGAGATTTATTTTTCTTTGTTTTGTAAAATGTGTATGTGAAAATGGGATAAAATAGGTTAGATGTGATCTCAGTAGGTTGAGTGCAATTTAAGAAAATTAGTTGTACTGAAGTGTGATTAGCCCGATTGTGTTTATGAAGTAATTAAATCTGTAGCTTTAATCAGAAAGGTGCAAATTCTTTGATGCAGGGAGAAACAAAGGGGTGAGGACTTCTAATCTGATCAGGGAAGTTGACTTTAAGACAGCTGAATTCAAAGGCTGGGCCTCTAATAAACAAGGTAAATTTAGATGAACAATGTGGAGGCAGAAGTGTTACTACTGATTTGGTTAAAGCCACTCAGAAGGTGGTGGCTCTGTAAGCAGAGGCTCACTGGTGTCCTGGTCTAGAAGTGGACAGACTTGTGGCCTCTCATCTTCAGAGGCTGCCAGTTGATACAGACACCTCAGTCCACAGGAACGTGAGAGTTAAGCTCTATGGTGTATCAGCTGCTGCTTTTCTTGTACGTGAAGACTGGGAGTTTGTTTTACGTACATTCCGGAATTGTGACTACACCAGTTCAAGCCCCTGTTACAAAACCAATAAAAACATGGTTTGCACTGGGTTTTTTAGGCATAGGGAAAGTATCAGTATTGACAAGGATGTTCTCAACAGTTTGTTTGTGCTGCTGAAAGCCACTGGTACCTAAATGTAAAATGAACCCCAAAGCCTAATTCTTCTATGCGTGCAAGCATTTCATTGTGTAGAAAGTTGCAGCAGCTTATTGCACAGTTTGTATCTGTCTTTTGCTGTGTCACGGTATTCTCATTTGGGTGTTGAAATAATGTCCAGACTCTGCTTTCTCCTAGTGATTTGCTCCACAAGATAATTCAATGTTATTTTACGCAATGTTTTGGAAATGGGTTTTTCTAAAGTTCACGAGCTTCTAGCCAGTGATGTGTAAGGCAGAGCCCTTGCAAGGGGATGTCCTGTAGGAAGCCTTTAGGCTTCCCAGAGCACACACTTGTTTCTGGTCCTTCTCTGTGGAGAGACTTTCTTTCTATCATTTCTTTGCCTAGGACAGTGCTTAAGGTTTGAGGTCTCTTGGGATTTGTGCACAAATAAAATTTTGCACCTTGACCCTTCTTTGGCTTTGTAAGCTTAGCTGTCGTGGTGTTTGTGGATAGTCTGTCCTTTTAAAACAGACTGTGGAATAAACTGAGGAATCCATGGAAAACTGAGCAGTGTGGAAGGTGATGATCACTGAGTGGACAGAAGGTTCGCAAGACAGATTGAGAAGTGCCTCTGAAAATATTAGTCTTTGTTACCAAACAAAACACTTATATGAGTGTGAAGTGATAGGAATGAAAACGAGCGAGTGTTACAGCCAAATGAACACTGTAATTTTAATTGGGCTGAAGTTTCTCTGGCTTGGCTCGTGCTTCGATCTTGTTAGGAAAGGAATATCTCTTCAACTGGAAGAAAAATTCTTTCATGTTGTTTTTCTCTTAAGGTCTTCCACTGTAGGCTGGCAGTCTGGGACTGTGGACATTTTGCATTTGGTTTTCTGATAATTTCTCATTCGGCTTTCCAGTTTGGCTATACATTCACTTAGTTACTGAGCTGAAGTTAGTCAAAATAGAGACTCTACTAGCTACAAGATCGGAAAAAGGTCTCATTTTAAGACAAGGTGAACTTTACAACGTGGCCTGGTATCAGGACTGGGGTGTGTTCTGTCACTTCTCTTAGCTTGTGTGTACTGGTGATTTCGTTAAATCTTGATGAATGCAAGGAGTGCGCAAGGTTCTGGTGAAAATCTTGTGGACTAATTTTTTAGTTTTATAGTAGTCGAGCTTGAGGCTTCGTCTCGTTAAGCCTTTCTTCATTTGCCAAAGTTAGATTTTTTTTTTTCTTATTGAAAGAAATACTTTTAAAAAAAACCCTACATGTCATATATTGATATAGGTTCTTCCTTATTTAATTGTAAATGAAATAGGAATAACAACAGTATTTTAAGCTAAGTGAAGATTTCCAGATTCATTATATATTTCAGCTGTTCAAATGAGCTTAAAATCTGTACTCCTTTGAGCAGTGTTTGACAAAAACGATAGGTATGCAGAAACGAAGTACAATAGCTCTGAAGCCTGTGTCATGCTGTACATGGAAAGCCTGTCCATTGAGGAGGGAATTTCATTTACAAGGTGTAATTTGCAGATTTTGCAGTAGAGTGAAATCTGCAGCAATGGTAGCCTTTGTTTTCAGCAGAGCAAACAATGCTTGCAGTGAGCACATCATTGTGATAGTTCTTCTCATCAGATATAAAGGTTCTTCCACTGGTGAAATGGAAGGCAAGGCCTTCACAAATCCAGGGACTGCTGTATAGAGAGGGATTATAGTTCCTGGCACCGGAGTCTCTTGCAGCATCCTGTGAGGTAGTGTGGTTTTACACTGCCCCTTACTGGGGCTCTCTCATAGTGCAAGAACTAAAGGAGATCTGGATGCCCAAAAGTTTGCTCTGTTTTGGGTTTTTGCATTTTTTTCCCCCCTGAGCTATGAGCTAAACGAAATACGGTGCTCTTCTTGTGTGTCAAAATGGATCATTTCTATTACAAGTTATTTACGCTTGATTTTAGTATTTCTTGATGTTCAGATGTTTTATTGTGTCTTTCATGTTTCTTTGAAATCTCCTTGTGCAGGTTGGTGATTATGCTCTGTGATACACATCCCAGGTGGTGGAAGCCGTGAAAGCTTTGCATGAATTAGGATTGTCTTTCATTTTTAAACTAGTGCCCAACAGGCGTGACTTCGGACCACATTGATACTACATTGCCATTCATTCCAGATGAAAAGATCAGAAAGAATGAGGAATTCAGATCAGGGGGAATTCTGTCCATTATTCCTGAGAAGTGAGATAGAGCTGAGTTCACTAGATAAACACAGAACAACTTCACCATTCGGGTTTGTTTGCTGAGAATAGTCTTCTCCTTAGAGTTGAGGACGTTTTGTTTAACTAAATGGGTTGCTTGCTTGCCTAGAGTGATATGGGGGGGTGAGGGGAAGGAGGGGGAACAATGCAGCGAATTTTTCAGGTTAAAACTGAAAGGCAACTGAGTTGACTAATTAGTTCTGTTGCTATAGGGTGTGGCACGAGTAGGTCTTATTTCAGATTTACTTTTATATCTTACAGTACTGATGTGGAGTTGAATTGGTGGAGTTTTGGTATATAGTGTGAATCTCCTAGTACTCTGTAGATCCTAGTGAATGACCGTTTTGTTGTGTAGAAGGAAGCTTTGAAGTGCTTTTGACTGACTGATGCAATCAAATATATTTTCAAAATTGAGCTTAAAAGTGTAAGACGTTCTCATAACTTACAAAATAAACTCAGTGTTCTATGTGACAGTTTTAATCTGTTTATGTCTGTTGTACCTTTTGGGGGAGGGCTTTTCAACAATATCTGAAGTGCAGTAGATATTTGGTAGGAATTAAAAAACCAAAATATTAACCTGGCTAGATTCCCAGCTCCCCTTGTGGTGCACAGTTAAGTACCCCACTGTAGGAACTAATTACTTGGGTTAAAGGATTTGTGAAAATGCTTAAATGATTCTTGACAAACATATACTGTATGACTATACAGTACAAAGTTTTAAAACTGGAGATTCTTACTGGGCTTAATTTGATGAAGGAAAATATCTGCTGGGACATGGATAAAAGGCAGCAAAAGTAGCTCTTGTTACAGCTTCCCTTCACTTATTGCATAGAACAGTCTTTCTGTGCAAAGACTGCAAGCTCCTTTATGGAGGGAGGATGGTAATAGTCAGAGAGTGAGGGATTTGGGGCTGAGTGTTCTGGTGAGGGGGAGTGACCTGTGATGTTCTGGTGGTCCATGGACTGAATAGCGGAAAGTACAAAGATGTCCAGGAGAAAAATGCTTTCTTACTCTGAGACTGCTCAAGAGTCAGGAACTGGTACTGTGAGGAAGAAACACACCATTAAAGCATTGATGAAGAGTGTTTTTCCATAACTTGTTGACCCAATAGCCTGGTAGCCCTTGTGGACTGCTTTATCAGGCTTTTCAGAGAGACATTCTGATAGGAAGACTTGGTTTGCAAACAGAAATGGTATTGGTGACTATGAGAGTTCCAGCACTAAAGGGGGTTATCTGAAATTCTCTCATCCAAGGTGGTCTACTCCATTTCCAGAAAGGTTTTGTAAGGGATTCTGTTAATCTTCCTCAGTCCACTAAAAGCTTAATACTGTTGAAAGTGTTTCTGCATGTGCTCTCAAAGACAAGCATTTTGAGTGCCAGAATAAGGAGACGAAAGATTGAGATAGTGATATTTATCAAATGAATTGTGCTCAGCAACCGTGTCTAAGAAACTCTGACTTCAAAAAAACCTATGAAGTCAGAGAAAGGTTAGCTAGCCCTTGTTAATCTAAACTCTTTTATCTTGCCTAATGAAGGGAAGCAACATCATAAAGCTAATCTGCAGGCTGGAACTGTCAGTGCCAATACTATTTTTTTTTTTGTAGAAACAAGACTGAATGAACCATGAAAAATAAATTAATGATAACCTGATTTTGTATCCCATGCAGGTTTTTTGAAGTTCTGGAAGTAGGCGGGCATTTGGTTGATGACCAGAAACTTGTGCTCTGCTGCCTTGGAAAGATCTGTAGTGGGAGACATTTACCTTCACATACCCCACAGCTGTCTGCATCAGAAGAGGAGTTCATGTGCGAGAGTGGTTCAAGATGATGATGTAACATTGATAACACTGAAGGTCTCCTAAGAATAACTGACTTTTGTAAGAGGCTTCTCCCTCCTCTCCTCTTCCTTTTTTTTTTTTTTTTTTGAAATAACTTGCTCTCTCAGAAACTACAAGCAAGATGCCAGCCAAGACACCCATCTACTTGAAAGCTGCTAACAATAAGAAAGGGAAGAAATTCAAACTAAGGGATATCTTGTCTCCTGATATGATCAGTCCACCACTTGGAGATTTTCGACACACCATACACATTGGAAAAGAGGGACAACATGATGTTTTTGGAGACATCTCCTTTTTGCAGGGCAACTATGAGCTACTGCCTGGAAATGAAGGAGAAACCAGAATTAACCAGTCTGGTGGCCACAATGAATTCTTAAGGGCAAACAGCACTTCTGAATCCATGTTTACAGAAACTTCATCACCAGTGCTCAAAAATGCTATTTCCCTTCCTGCCATTGGGGGTTCTCAAGCCCTTACGTTGCCCTTATTGTCACCAGTGACGTTTAATTCAAAGCAAGAATCCATCAGGTCATCAAGAAATCCTAGGCTTAGCTGTGAGCCAGTAATAGAAGAAAAATTGCAGGAGAAAAGTAAACAGATGGAGGATGGAGAAACATACAAAGATGACATATGGGAGCAAAATGGTGGTTCTTCACATTTTACTAATGGTAGAGACAGCCACTCATCCAGCTTTTCTGAACGATGCACTGATTGGCAAACAGTTGATTTATTTGATGACAGTCAACTTTCATGTGAACTAACCAAGACAAAGACTAAGTCAGAAGAATCCCTTTCAGATCTTGCAGGCTCTCTTCTCTCATTACAGCTTGACTTGGGACCTTCGCTTTTGGATGAGGTCCTCAATGTAATGGACAAGAATAAATCTTAGAACTGGTACTCCCTTGCTTCTTTATAAGTGATTCACTTAAACAAAAACAAACAAAAATGTAGTTCAAAAGCAGAGACACTTAATAATCAGCTGTATTTGCAGTTGGTTTACGGGTTTTCTAAAAATATTCTTAAACTATTTTTTTACCTATTGTTTTTCATGATTTTTATTACGCTAAATTCTCATAGCAGGAAGGTAAATTTTAATAACAGGTTTCAGCAAATGAAAGATGTTTTTAAGTACCAGTATTAATGATCAGAAACTTAAGAAACAGAGTTTGAGGATGATACAGATTGTGACATTTGGTTAGTTCACTTCCATGGGCTTCTGAATATATGAGAATCTCTTAAGTGTCAGAAAGGAGATTGATATTAATTATTCACATTTATAAATTATTACAACATCACTTTACATGTATGCCTCTTTCAAGAACCTTGTGTTTGAGGGCTTGATAGTGTTCTTTATTTTCCATAGTACGAGTTCTGTTATACCTTCACTGTAACTACTTTCTTGGTCTTATACTACCGCTCTGTATTCAGATGTGAACAATTTGAAGGCTTTTTCAGTTTGACCACCTGGTCCAGAGTCTCAGCTGCTTTAAATGAGTATGCACAAATTTTCACAATTTGAGGCTTGGGCCTGACATTGTACATGAAATGATATGTTGTAAACAGGTGACACATGCAAGATATTATGGTTAAATTATTTTAAAAGTTGAAATATATTTCTTGTGTGCATATTGGCTTTTTACTGCAGAGCCTACACATACAGTATCTCATCAAAATAGTTGCTTGGCATTATTGGTGCTCTTCTGAAAATTGTATATTTGTGTGTTTGAAAAGAAACATGTATTGATACTTCTCGCTTTTTTTCTTCATTTATTGCCACACATGCTTAAACTTGCAACCGATTATTTTAATTTTTGAGGAAGGCACTGGTTATTCACAATGCTTGTGATGTGTGCTGCAACAGCCAATGTTTTGGGAAATGTGGATCCTTTATAATCCAGTACCTACATGGATTGCATAGATATCTTGTGCAATACAATAAACAAAACTTTAAATTGCTGTGTCTTTGTGATTGAGTACATAGCCTCACCAAAATATGAAGTTTTGGGTTCTGCTGTAATGAAACAGACTGCAGTAGAGTTGTGGAAATATGGGACCAAGGGGCAGATCAATTCTGCTATCTTAATTCAGGTTTCATCAATTTGTTTCATTCCTGAGGTTTTAAGGGCAAACCCCAAGCAGGTAGGACCCTCTGGGATATACACTGATTTTAAGTAATTGGAGACAAGTCTCCACTCTTTGGTCCTTAGTGAAGTTAATGGCAAAGTTCCATCACCTTTCAACTGAATTTTTTAGGTAAAATCCTGACACAGTTTGAAGACTGCTTTTCATTAGATAACCACATTTATCTGTATCTTCCTATCAGAACATGTAAGTCATGGATGATTTAATATATAATATATGTAGCCTTAAAATTTCGAGGGCGTCAGTGCCAACTAATGCTATTCCTTCAGTGTGTTTTAGGAACACAGTCATTACTCCCATTTCCGGTTAAGCACTTATATTACAGTGCATTAATGTGACATGCAGCTACAGTCTCCCATGTTACTCCTGTAAATGAGGAACTGAGATGTAGAATGGCCAAGAACTGTGTTTATTTTTAAGATAATGCTTAATTGCCTTCGACTTTATGTTCTGTGTGTATAAGACTGGATCCAAGAAGAATGGTTGTTTTGTGACTATAGTGCTTTCTGTATTTTAGAAAGCAGGTTCAAGCCTCTCCTTGGCCACAAATTTCTTATGGGACCTAATTCTAATATTTAGAACCTAATGACCATTTAGGCCAAAACTTTCACTGAAAAAATCTGTCAGTCATTAGCATAGGGGAAGTTTTCTGTGAAATGGGGAAATTCTGTGTAGACAACTTTCAAATACAATTAGTAGAACATTAAAAGTATTTGCTGAATGAAAAGTCATTATCTTGCAGGACTTCTCAAGGAAGTATTCTCTAGAAAGCAGAAACAAATTCTTACACAGCTCTTGCAATTGTGTTATTTTTGCTTTGTTGTGTTTTATGCTTGATTTCTTCCTGGCTTAGTCTACTGAAAAATGTCTCATTATTGCAGGAGTTGTTGGTCTGTATTATCCTTCCTATGTGATTGCTCTTCTAAATTTACAAATCCTTATGTCTTGTGATGAGGGTGGGTGGTCTGAACTAAAATAATAACCATCGCTCCAGGCAAAAAGAACTACTGTGTTGTGGAGGAGAAACTTTGCTCAAGTAAAGAACAGGACTTTTACACTGGCAAAGGAGACTTCATTTTTCTTTAAAGCCTTCTTGTTACTTTCCTCAGAAGCTCTATCCCTCAATTGTTCAGATGTGCTCAGTCTGACATGTAAAGAGCTAGAAGATGCAAAGTTGAAATGTGCCAAGCTTCTGTTCTGCCATAGTCTTCTGTAAAATACTGTTTCGTGTAATGTGATCTGGCATCTCAGCCGTCACAAGACAGCTTGTCAGATCAAACCCTTGAATTTCTGGTTTGTTAAGAAGTTCTGCCTTCCTCAAGCCTTGATAAAATTCTTAATGGAAATTAGGCTTTACAAGGGGGAGTTGCAATTTCCTCAAAACGAGGTGTAGAACACGTTGCTTGCTCTGGCTGGTAATGCAGTGCAAGAGGAAGACGCCAATGCGCTGTTCAGTTTGCCTCTAGCAGCAATTTCCTCAAAACCAAGATGCTGCTGCAGCTTAGCCCTGGAACAGAGGTCTGGAAGGAGTTGCCTCAGATATCACATCAATTTTTCTGTGGCCACAGGGAAAAGCATGCTCACTGTACAACTGCCCAGAAAGGTCTGTAGACGCTTCACAAGTCTTCTGGTATGCCAGAAGACACTTCCCTGTCTCTCCTACTAACCAAAGAAGTACCTTGAGACCTAAAGATGTAATCTGAATGTGCCAGAGAAAGAAGGAGAAGCCATAAAGCATGTGTTTGGTTCCTCATCTGTACAGTCCTACAAGCTGCACTATGCACAATACAATACAAAAACAAACCAGAAAGTCCAATAATCATCCAAGAACCCTTGACCCCTGTCCCAGTTCCCCTGCCAGCCTAACTGGGGCAATCGGCACACTGCTGAGGATGTCAGTGGGAGGTAAAGAGCAGGTAAAATTCTGCAAAGTGCACAACTCCACATTGATCTCTGTCTTTTTCTAACAAGGACCAAATCCAATGCCTTAGAGGAAACTGAAAAGCAAAACAGAGCTCCAAAATGAATCATGACTCAAGGATGGAAACCAGCCCGACAAGGAGGCTAGCAGAAACCCCGAGACAGGGGTTTGATACAAATGCACATTTTGTCCAAACACACCGTTTCTTTTGAAAGCCCTTTGTATTGGTACATCTAGTAACTAATGACTTCCACAGAAACCCTACCTTCCTCCCCACACTGACAAAGCTACATTATGTTAATAAAAAATGCTCATCATTAACATTTGCTTGAATTCACACTCTTCAAACTTTAAGATACTGAAAATATCCATTTCATTTCACCTGTTTACCTGTATCACTACAAAGTGTATACAGGACAGAACCATGTGGATTTGCTGGCAGATGGGTATAAATAACTGTATAGTGTGTGAACAGGATAGAAAAGGGCAGAAAATTCTAAAAAATCTGGAGAGAATCATAAACAATACCCTGTTTAAGGATGATTTTACTTCATAGTCCTTTTTCCTTTTTTGCATTTATTGGCGTTGACAAGGAAGCTGGTTATCAGGGTTAAGTCTGAAGGACATTCTCTAATTTGCAAAGGAAGTTCTCAACAAGCAACAAGAATAGGCTGAGGCCAAGTTTCAGGAAAACACAGGAGGACCAGACTCCTAGAAAGCATATCAGCTCACTTTTTTTTATTTCCTGCTAGAATTAGTGAGAGAAGGAACAATTTGGGTGGCTGGCTTTTTGAGAATGTCGGTCATGACTAGAATTGGAAGCAGCTGTTTGATATGTCAGATGTAAATAACCCAGCTGCAAGCCTAGCAGCGAAGGTGTTGGACCCAGCAGAGTGAGGCCAAATAAAGTTCAGATGGTGCAAGGGAAAGGTAAGAAAGAGACACAAGTGGACTTTATTCCAAGGAAATAAGCATAAGTTGTAAGCATATTAATTAAATTAGAAGTGGCCTAACTGTTCTGCAATCCATTTGCTTTTCATATGAACACAAAGTACATTAGTACATCTGTTTCCTATAAATTATTTCATTGTATGTGGTTTTTTAAGGGCTTTCCTGACTCCAAATGTAAGGCTGGGCCCATCACTAACTGCTGCTCTGTCGTTAGCATTTTAAAAGTGCTAGAAAATCAAGGAAGTACCCAATACTTTCTGAGACCCAAACAGCTATAATTGCCATCTATTTTATAATGTAATAACTGGATGGCTTCTTTGTTTTCTAATATTTATTCTCTTTATAGGAAACAGAATTCCAGCCATTACTTTCTGTTTCTGAATTATACTGTAGGATGTTGGCCCTGTCTCTGAGGGCTTTCACCTATTCCTTTCTGACAAAGCACTCTGCTGCGGTACAAAGGGGGTTATAGTCTCTCTTCCTCCACCTTAATTTCTGGTAAATTTTGTCTGGTGGGTTGGAAAAATTGTGAGAATAGACTTACTCATAATATTTCTATTTCCTCTCCTGGCAGATGAACATATCTGCAGTTCATGGTTCATGTATTTATGTTTAATCATCAAGTATTTTCTAAATTCAGAAAAGCTTCACGTCACTTGTTATTTTATCCAAACTGCTCTCACTGGAAAAATGCAGATGGAGACAGCAACTTGACAAGCTGACTGTAAATATTGACCTTCTACATCCATGGGGTTGCAAGAGCTTTCACTCCATTTGGCTTATGAAATCACTTTTGAATGTAAGCCACAAATATGCTAAATGGTAACTGGGATTCTATACTGAGCCCTATATCCTGTGACAGTGTTGGGGAAATCCTGAGCACACTAAGGACGTGCACACTGAGGAATGCTGTTTCTCATACTGGAAGTAATGACACTGATAGCTGTGCTTGGACTGGTAGAGCAAAGGGAGTTTTCCCTTTCATTACCAGGGCAAGCAACCAAGCTAAGAGGAAGAACAAGGGAAAGGGAGAGGGAGAAAGAGAGGGAGAGGTTCCTCTGACTACAGCATTATCCTGAACTTCTCGGCTCTGTTGCACAAACTCAAACTGTGGGCATGAACTTGGGCAAATCATTTAATCTCTCCACAGCTGAGACTGACGTGTCTAGAATAAGAGAGATAACATTGTGCTTCTATCAACTTTTGTCTATTCTGTCAAATCAGGTGAAAAAAAAATTGCAGGTAAATTGTTTGGAGAGCAGCACTTAGCCTAAGAGCATTAGCCAGGGTATCTAAGGAGTAACGGAACTGCAGTGCTTTACTAGACTATACACGACATGGTATTGCCAATGTGTCTGCTTAACACACTGTGTGAGGTTTCAATGACAGATACCATAAAATCGTATTTTCTATAAACTCCCATGAAAAACTGTATCATTCAAAGAAAAAAATCTAGGTTTTGCTCCCAGTTTGAAATATCACCAATCATAAGGCAACATGATTTGGAAAAGAGGTTAAGATGGGATAGTGATGGCTTCAGGAAATCTAATATTCAGGGATTACCAGCAAGGCATCTAATTTGTTTGTTTGACTATTATTGTTTGTCCTTTTAGAACTGTGCTAGGGAGCAAGGACTGTCTCATCCTATGTCTGGAGAGCAGTTAGAATAACCTGGCTGTCACCACCATTCAAGAAATAACAGAACACATGTCCGGCAACAGAGAGATATTCACTTTGCCGTGACACGTTAGCAGAGATGTCAGGCAGAGGTCAAATTTGTGCAGAATCAGTTAAGTGTGAACAGGTGGAACCAGACCACCATGAAACAACTCTCTGGTTAAATTGTTCTAAATGAGGCATGAGACACCCTACTCTGGCGGT
Source organism: Pterocles orientalis (assembly GCA_011057875.1). Lineage (NCBI taxonomy): Eukaryota > Metazoa > Chordata > Aves > Pterocliformes > Pteroclidae > Pterocles > Pterocles orientalis. Next base: position 429,903 of record WKFP01014362.1, read on the forward strand.
ATTTGTAACCTTAAACCATCCTGTAGCTGCGGAGTATCTGACACTATTCCTAAAGCAAGCAAGAGAAACGGACATCCTTAATTACTGTTGCATCATGAAAAATATTTATCCTGTTAATATTGTGGATTACTCCCTGATGTGAGAGTAATAAAAGGATATCTTCGTTTCCTACTGTAATTGAATGAAAGGAGAAAAACTGTAAGTATTCCGCATGTGGGGTGGCATCCTTTCACCAGATCATTTCATCAGGGTGTGAAAGAGTCATATAGCAAGAGGATTACTTTGCACTTCATGCAACAAAAAAAATGGTTCTGCCCAACGTGTAGCTGTCCCACAATCTGCAGGAGGCTGTGCTCACTAAGTCTCGGTGCCTTCACACCCACTTAAACCCCCCCTAGGCTTTTCCACTTAACTTGGAAATTAATTCATTCAGACAGTGTTGGCATTGAGCAATGGAGACAAATTGCACACCAAGGCTAAGATCCTTCAGCAGAACAGCATTAAGACAGGTCTAAAGTACGCCTAGCTTCCCTCTGCCCTGTATGTTCAGTTCCTTCTGCTGAAACCTGAGTATAGGAATGGAAAATTAATGTCTGCTTGGGTCTTGCTCTGATCTCAGATGGGTTGTTGCCAGGGCATACCCCACAGCCAGAAGCCCAAGAGCACACCAGTTTATGCATAGTCCTAGAGCTTTCCCCTACTGGAATTGCAGGCTTTGCCTCTTCACCATGCACCTTGCGAAGTGTCACTCAGATGAAAGTGTGCCCACTGTGCCCTGCTTTCTGCGTATCATATAACATGACAGCAAGCAAAATGCAAATTACACAATTCTCCATTTCTAGGGCTCCTCTTGCAGTTCTGAAAACTGAATATAAAGAAAGGTCCTATTGCCTGCCTCTCTCCACTGTTTACTTGCATTTGCAAGGTGCATTCTGAAAGCTTCCTTACTACTTTAAATCATAACCATTTGACCTTGGCATGTTGGAAGATACATCATGCCAGTGGGCAAATCTGAGAATCATAGAATCATAAAGGTTGCAAAAGACCTCAAGGATCATCAAGTCCAACCGTCAGCCCAACACCACCTAACCCACTAAAGCATGTCCTGAGTGGTTAGTGGTGACCCACTGGGTAATGCAGCTTTTTCTGGTATAGAATAAAACCCAATCTATTACATTATATGCATATTAAGACATAAGTACACACACTCATACACATAAACCATCATTGCTAATGCATCATGATTTTTAAGAGCTTTCCCATCTTTGGGAGCAGGGGGAAATCCTGTTGTGTGGATTCGTTCATGTCTAAAAAAAGGTTTCTTTCATAATACAACCTTTCCTGCATTGGGGGAGTATAGGCATACTAAAATGGTCTTTCTCTGCTGCCTAGCTGCTTGTTTTCATTGAGGTTGTGGCAAACAGAACTGAGCCATTTACCTATCAAGTGTGACTGAAACAGATCAAGGTTTTCAAAACTACTTCGGGATCTCACACACATACTTACCCACAGTGAGATTTCCAAACCATATTTGTTTAGAAAGCCAGGCTAATTGTGTACTGCGTTGTATCCCACACTGAGGTCTAGGAAGTCAGGCAAAGTATAAATTGATGCTGAATTTGACTTAGGGTTTTGATATTCAGATGTGTGCTAAGTATAAATAAATTTAAATACTACGGAGTCCAATTTTGGATTGTTTGTTCCTTGTTTCTTAACACATCTTTTAATCTGCTGTGGACAATTCTATCTCTTCCTTTTTAGGAAATGTCTTAACGATATAATTTAAACTATCTCGTAAAAAGTTCATCACTGTCAGGCAGAGATATGTACGATTGGGCTTGAGCATGGCTATTTTTTGGATTCCGTGAACTGTTTCCTTTTAGGGGAAAGTCTATCAACAGGGCAAACTTCCACTAGTCTTCATACAAGGGATGTAGATACACACTGTTATTTGCATTCTATACCTGCTTGTTCATATTCATTATACTTTCTACCAGGATTAAATTTATATTAAAATTATTAGTTGATACATGCCAGCCTTTCAGGTCAGCCAGGTTCTTTCGTTTATATATGCAAAAAGTCTGCACACGATAGAGTCAAAGTAGGGAGGACACACAAGCTGAAAAATTGCACTTCAACATTTTCCTTCTAAAACTCATGCAATAATCCGTTCAATCATATTTCCTGATTAAAACTTCGTGTCTTTTGAATGTGTTTCCCTGTCCAGTTGAAGTGCTTGTCTAGTTACAAATATGTGTATGATGTAGGAGAGTTCAAAAGGTATGAAGCTTTTTTCACAGAAAGCTGTGATACTGGGAATTATCCTTAGGTATTCTAACTGACATGAACCAGGACTTAATCACTTCAGCTGCAAAAGAATACCTTGAAAAGGAAAATATGACACAGTTTTGGTGATTTTCCTTCTTTCCACAATGTAAGATGTTTTAAATAGGATTTCATGTACATTCTGTAAAACTCAGTGATGTCTGGACTTGATAAAGAAAAGGAAGAAAAGAAAAAAAGCCATCTCAAATCCATCCATAAAGCTGTAACAATTTACACCTGGTGAGGGATTCTCACCGTACCAATTAGGCCTGAGGAAATTAGGATTTCTCTACCATAAAACTGTTTAACAAACTGCAAGCTGTAGATCTGACCTGAGGATAAGCGGAGTCCATGGTGCTCTGTGAAGTTTCTTGTTGAATATCCTTCAGATCACTTTTACAGTGAAGCAGGGTATAGCTCCTGTGGAATGAAGGAAGAATTATAATTTTTAAATATATTCTCTCTTAAATATGAGTGGTTGTCAGAAAGCAATCAGAAAATAGAGCTGTCTGTAGGAAGGTATGTGAGATTATTATGCTCCAGTGGTTCTGGGTTTGCCCCCTTCCTCTTCCTCCCAGTTCCTTGCAACAAGGCCACAGCAAAGTACTACGCATGTCTTTCTTCTGGCCACCGCCCCTTGACAAGTCTAAAGCACAAGGAATATATGCAGAAATGAACACTGTAGAGTTGGGAAATCCTTCACAGAATCCCCAGTTGTATTTCCAGTAACACGTAGGTGACCCTGGAAATGTCCCATTCAACCCAGTTCTGACCATGGATCTGAAATGTAACCATGGCAGGATTCTACTCGGGAATTATATGATTCAGTGTTCCTGAAAAAAGAAGCAGGTATCTCTTAAACTCATAGATAATCACCACTTGTTTTCTGTGGTAACTTATTCTTGATGTTTATCTCAGGGGAATTTCAACATGATCTCATAGATCTTCTTCCATTTATAGGATTGTTTTCCCCTTCTCTTATTCACACTGCTAGATCCAACTGGCCCAAACCCTCCCTACAGTAACTGCTTTACACCAGAGATAATTTTTTTATCATGTTTTATAAATAAATAGTTTAGATCTTTGAGTAAGATTATCCGTTAGCTGAATAGGCTGAGAGAGAATAACTGATACTTTTATAGTCTGCCTGCAAGCACAACAGTTTCTTCTGATCTGACAAAATATAACAAGGAATTTAAAATCAGCAAATCTAAACCTGATCGTAAAGAAATGTGTCTCTAATGCTTTGCTTCTGTCTAAGACTTGTGAAGAGGAGTCAGTCATTTTAAGACAAGCCACACACCCAAGCAAGGCCTTGCTGTGTTGCCTGGAAATGTGGCAGCCCAGCGGGCACCTCTGGGTCTCTCTTCAGCAACAGGATAGGAAAAAGACAGATTGTCTTTAGAGACCCTTTTTATCTGTTCTGACTAGAGGATCAAAGGACTTTCGTCGATAGCATGAGAATACAAGGCCATGACAAATGTCTAAGAAGTTACGTATAGGCTCCGGATGTAGTAAAACAGAAAGAGAATTCTAGGAACAGCCACAAGCCTGCTCATAAATAAAGGCAAAGTCTTCTTGCCAAGTTATTTATTAATACAGCACTGAGAAACTTAAAGTAGCTCTGAAAAATTATTTTTCTAAGTTCCTAACATGTCTGAGAACATATATTCTAGAAGAAATTGCTTTAAGGAAGAATCCTTCATTAAAGTTAGACACCTGCATTTGTTCCTTTAAAAAGTTTTAAAAATTAACATTTTACAACTGTTATGAAAATCACAACCACACTTTTCCCCTACTCGGTCTCTCTCCCCAGTTGTAGAAACAACAAAAAAATCATTAAAATCAGAACGTGTCTATGTGCCCATAAAGCTTACTGTAGGAAATCATGCAAATTAGTTTTATATTTAGTTATGAATGCAGTGAGATCTGAAGCTTATCCTTAGTTCTACAAGTAACATATTCCAAATGTAGTAAAGCCAAGTCCCTGTCTCTCTTGCTCATGAGGGAGCCTGGACTCATTTCATTGTTCTTGTGGAATGCAGCTGCTTTGTGAAGGTCCTGCTCACAGCTGGAGAGGCAATGGCTGGAGTTATTTCAGTACATATTCGTTTGTAGACTAGGTCTTAAAAACTGCATTAAGTATCACAGTTATCAAGACCCATCATAGTTAGTCCCATTACACAGACCCTTTCATGGCTAGGTCAAACTCCATCTTAAACCCTTTGTTTCCACTGCTGCTGTCATAACTCGAATTTCACTCTTGCAGCAACCTTCTCCTTGTTTTTCCAGCATAAAATCATAAAGGGTCACTTTGTACCCTTGTGCCAGTGCTGTCTTTTACCCTAAATAGCTTTTCGTCCCAGTGTTTACCCCTCTTCACCAGTGTATTTGTCGACAGTGTTCATTTTCTCCCTCAATCTTAATTTTGCTAGACTAAACAAGCTGCTCTGTTTAAATCTCTTAAAAGGCTTTTCATTCCTTAATGATCCTTCCAACTCTTTTCTGCAAATGTTCCAGTTTAAGCTCATCTTTCCTGTACGTAGATGATTATGCAGTTTCCCAAAAGTGATTTCAGTAGTGCCTGGACTTTTCAATTTGTACTGGAAGAGCCTGATCGGGCCTTGATTAGCCATTAGTGATTCCTTACATCCTGCGTGAAATGAGAAGCCACACCAGACTGCAAAGCATTGAAGCGAGATGCTAGTGCTGGCTTTTGTTGCTCAGAAGAAAGCCTGTCCTGCGGTGAACCAGTTAGAAGCTACGTTACCGTATGTGTTTTTATTCCTAGCTAAGTGTTATGGTAACACAGTCCCGAATTCCTGAACTTACAGATCATCGTGGTCAGGCCTACTTCTGAAAGGGAAGTCCAGCCTTAGGCATAAGCAGACGTTATTTGGATACCTAATAGCACTGAAATTCTTGAGAAAACCTAAAAGTTGTTGAGCACTTGTGTGAATTACATGTTTTTCCACAGTACTTCCCTTTTCTTCCTACAAGGCCACCTTTGTGTCCCACTCATTTCCAGCTGGCTGTTCTCAAAGCAGAGATTGGTTTTGCTTTCATAAAAGCTGGAGGGTTGTGCTGTGTGTATTAAACTGGAAGAGGGCATATTTAGACTAGATATTAGGAAGAAATTCTTTACTGTGAGGCTGTTGAGACACTGGCCCAGGTTGCTCAGAAAAGCTGTGGATGCCCCATCCCTGGAGGGGTTCAAGGCCAGGCTGGATGAGACTTTGAGCAACCTGGGCTGGTGGGAGGTGTCCCTGCCCATGGCAGGGGGGATTGGAACTCGATGATCTTTAGGGTCCCTTCCAACCCAAACCGTTCTGTGATTCTATGATCTTGGTGTCATTCAAAATAATGGCAAAACTCTTTTTGACTTTCCTGTGGGCCAGATGGCCTGGATATTAACTGTCAGGTATAATATCACAGCTTCTATTTATTACCCTCTTTGGTAAAGCAAAAATTTTTGCACATGGCTTATTTTTAATGGATTTTAATAGTTGTAACGCAAATATTATTGTAGAGAAGGTGAATTATAGCAATATGTGACAACTGAGCAAGAGATCCTCAGCTGCTGAAAATTGTCACAGCTTAGCTGAAATCACATTATGTTAGCAAAGAATGTTCCCCACACATTTAAAATACAGGAATAGTGAAGGTGTTAGGAACTTTAAAACGTGGGAAGCAACTTCATGATTCACTTCAGTTTAGTGTTGGGAGGTCCCGGCTTCATGGATTGCAGAAGTTCTCCAGATCATGTTAGAGAAACTGAGTAACATACTCAGAATGTAAAACATATCAGCTTTTAAAGAAATGAAGCCATTTGTTGTATGTTACTGGCTGCAAGCACAGATGCACAAGCAAAGAATTAATGTGGAAAAATGACTGGAAACCTGTGTTTAAAATATGATACAAGTGGTAAGAATTAATGCATTGTGAACAAAACTGTTTTCACTCTAAACCTTTAAAAAGGAAAAAGGTTCAACAAAATGTCTGCAGTTAAATCTGATAATTTTGGCTTTTTCTTTGTTAAGCATTAATAATTTATCAAGAAGCTCAAGGGTTTTCAGAAGAATCACTCCATGCTCACTCGTTTTGAAGCAGCGTCACTTTTTTCCTTTTGTTTTCAATTTGTTCTAGTTACATTCCTTCTAAGTAGGAAAAATAAAACAACTATTTCTAAGATATAAATAGTTTAGGATGAGATGAGTAATTAAGTGAGAAGAAACCAGAGTTGATTGGTGATAGATCTAAGTGACATTACAATGAAGTTTCATTCTTTCCTACTAGCTCAGCATTGAGGAGGTGATGATTTTATGAAACAATGCTCCATAAAAACACAATGTATTGCAGAACATTATTATACCTTCCCTCAAAATAAAAAGTAACAACAACAAAAAAAATTAAAATTACCTCTTACTCTACAGAAGACATGCAAACTGTGACACATTAGGTCATTTCAAAAGTTTTTCCAGGTGTTCTTGCTGTAATTTCGGACCTTGGGAAACCAGCCACTCCCACACTAAATAAGCTTTACTTTTCACCAGCTGTCACCAGCTCTCAGTCACCTGCCCACTTTTGAACCTGCTCCTTCTCATCAGCAGGAATAGTAGCTGCTAAGGAGTAGGCACATTTTTCACAATTTGGCACCATTCTTATTGTACCTTCAATATTTTGGTATTCTTCCCTCAAAGCACAAGAGTACAAAGGAAAAGATCATCAAGGAATCAAATAGTTTATGCCTCCTGTCTACTCCAAAGTTAATAACATTCTTCTAACAGAATTAGTAAACAGATGTAAAGACGTGTAACATATAAATGTAAATACATGTATTTGCTTAATTGAATTGAGAAGTTACTTTAATCTCTCTTTAAATAATTATAAATAGACAATGATTTAAATGAATTTGCTCTACATTGTCTTGCCATACGCTATTTCTCTTTTTACTTTTATTTCCCTGTAGACTGAGTATCAATGTGTCTATTATGGTGAAATTAAAGAGCTTAAATGAACTGAAAGACATGACTAAGGCTTCCTGGATCCTCTTTTGCCATCCACCTACTCAACATGCTTAAATTATCCTTCAATGTGAAAGATCTGTGCCTTTCCATTATAAATTGCAAGCCACTTTACATCACTGAGGGAGAGAATATTTTAAAGGTTAAAGTGAGTCCTAATTTAAAGGAGCACGTGCAAAGCAAAGAACATAACATGCTACTGTTACTAAGGAAGTAAGTTGCACTCACTTCACCTGGTAGGAGAATGAAGCTCTTTGACGAAACTGTATGCCCTTCTTCCATGTTGTGCAACAGTTTTGTAAAGTTAGGTTCAGGGAAAGGAAAAGGGCTCATTGTTTATTATTCCTAGATGAGCCAGAGATTGCTAGGACAGCCTTATCTACACTAGTTTTACTGCTACAAGGTTTTACAGACTTTTCTTAGCACAGATCAACATGCTTGTTGAAATATAGAATGTTCTAGAAGCAGTATTGGCTATGTCAGTTTTATGCATTTGCATATGGGTGTCCACCCAACAGCCTTTCCTGCATATAACTATTTTGGTAAAAGAGTACACTTCTAATTGAAACAGTAATGAAAGTAAAACTTTTTCAAGTATATCAGATTTGAATGACCTTTTGATTCTCAATAGTCCCGCAGTGGAAACTTCTCTCTCTTCCTTTTTAGGAAATGCACGTCAAGATTAATTTATCTCATAGAAAGATCATCGTGGGGAAACAATAGATTGGACAATAGAGGTCTTGTGACCTCAGTCACAAAACTGATGTGAATGTCAAATCTATTGATACAAAAGTCAGTATGAAAAAACATAAAATTCTCAAAACTGGGAATGCTGGAAGGTTAAATGTAAAAATAGTCATTTCAAGCTCTAAACCAAGCCAAATATTTGTGCTATTTAGAGGCACCATTGAAACTATTCAGTAACATAGGAGCACTATCTGGGGTAAAGCAAGCTCAGGTTCATTTATACTACCTCCTGTTAGTGTAAAAGCCTACTGTTAGAGAATATACAGATGGTGCTAAGTTTAGAATAATTACCTGCTGAATTTGTAATGGAAGGACTATGTCTAGCTGGAGAGCTGTTTCTCTGGGAAGCTTATGCTCTCCTTGGATTTCTGCTGGTAGTAAGGTATCATCTCCTTGCCATTCACAGCAACATTTTCCTTCTCATCTGAAATGAAGATGACTGCAAAAGGAAAGGGGAAAAATGGTAAGGTTACCAACTTTTTTTCAGTACGAGCAAGTATAGTAGTTGAAAGGGGCCTTGTAAGTGGGTTTCTGGGCTCTCGCCTGACAAAGACTCCACAGCTTGTGCTTCTCTTTTGCCTTAGTAGCAGAAATATTGCATATATGTCAACCAGTCCATCCCACAGGCTCATTGAAGCACTAATGGTCTCCTTAGCAACAGCCTTTGAGACACAAGGAGGAAATTCCCCAGTCTCTCTGACCTCGAGGCTCAAACCCTCCCTCTGGGGACCAGCTGCTGTCTTTTGTCTTTAGCTTCATTTTTAAAGCTTTTTAGCTTTGATCTGTGTTTATATTGACAAAAAGATTCTGTATAAAATAAATGAGGAAAGTTCAGCTGTATAAACCTGCAGGCTGCCTCAGCAAGAGCCGGAAGCAACAATGCTGAAAACAGAGATCTTCAGCATATTCCATTAACAGATAGAGACAACTGGTATTGTTGCCGTCTTCAGCAGTTCTTACAAACAAGGTGAAGTTTCTACTTCCACATGGACAGACAGCAAAGGCCACTTCCATTTTCTCTTCTGTGCAGACCTACAGTTTTATTGGGCCTGATTTCAACACCACTCCTGCAAATAATAACTTGTTTTTATTTTCACATATACAAGAAATCTACTGATGCTAGGTGACATTTGTAAAATATTGCAAGATCAGGGTACCTATCATATCTGTTATGTCCACGGCAGCCTACTGCAATATGAGGAACTACATTAATATACCACTTCTGCTGCTGCTGGTTTTTTATGTGGAAAAAAGTTAGTAGGTCATTGAATTACTACTTTTCTACAGCTGCAGTGGAACAAAAAAATTCACAGAGTCAGGCTCTGGGAAAGCCTGTTAAGGAACAGGGCTCAATCCCACCTGTATCTATTCAGTTAGCTCCCAGCTGGTAAAAAAGAAGTGGCATTAAGAATTGTAGAATCATAGAATGGTTTGGGTTGGAAGGGACCTTAAAGATCATCAAGTTCCAACCCCCCTGCCATGGGCAGGGACACCCTCCACTAGACCAGGTTGCTCAAAACCTCATCCAGCCTGGCCTTGATGCTGCTGCTGCTGCTCATAGAAAAGCTCTAGTCCAAGGAATGCTGATGGGGTTATGGTCCTGGATGAGTGACCAAATAGCCTGAGGGTGCTTCCTGATGAAGGGGCTGTTGAAGTTTTGATGCCAGGTCTTAGCTGCTGCCTTGTGCTAGAATTTCTCTCAATGTTGAACTGTCTGCTGCTGAGTAATAAACAGGTACTTCAGAAAAGGAATTATATGCTATCTCTAGTTAGAGTTTTGATGATGCATTGCACTGGCTGGTTTACATGGCAATGAGGAAGCTGGTCCAATTCCAGGCTTGACGGAAAGCTCTTGTGCATACGTATGTTTATACTCTGGATGCTTTCTGCCTCAACAAGTGACTGAGTAAGCCAATGCCTAGGATCAAGTTTGTTTCCCTTGGTGGGAGCACAGCAGTAACATTCAATGTGCTTCTTGTCTCATTATGATATTGCTTCACTAGCTGAGAATACTTACAGAACATGCTAGTTTATGGACTTGCTTTTACCTCCATTTCTTCCTACACTGTTATTCATGAGGTGGGAACACAAGGCAGCTTAAGCAAATATTCCACTGTGTAAATCAGTCTGGCCCTAAAACTGAATGCTAAAATGCAACTTGTAAGTAAGCACACCTAAAACTGATATTGAGGTGGAATTACTGCTTTGCTCTAAAATGGTTTTGTTGAGAATGCAAACAAGTGAGTGTTAGCTTGAGACATTTTCATCTGTTACTTTATTTGTAAGAAATAGAAAACATGCTAGTAGTGCTAGCAAACATCAGAGCTAAGCAATTTCATAGGGTGATTATACAGCAGAGTTCTGGAAACCTTCTGTCTACTGCAGCTCATAGATATTAAAACAAGCAGCAGACTAAACATTTGTACCCTGTTTGTACTGCCAGCTGACAAATGAAGGTAATTAACAGGCAGCTATATGGTGGAAGAATCTGGAAAATACCAAAACTTGTCCTCATGAAATCCATAGCACTGATGTCAGAATATTGATTTAACTGCACTACTGTTGCTAAGTAATCTTGTATAGTTTTACATTATGTATTGATGTTTACAGCTTATTATTTTTTCCTATTTCCTTTCTATCAATTTTTCCCTCTGAATATTTATTGCTAGCTGGACATTAGACAAAAAAAAATCCCATATCAAGTGCAGCTGTTTTAGTCAGCTGGTAATAGGACTTTGCACTTGTCAGGTTTTTTTGCAGATAGGTTTCAATTCTCTTTTTTTTTTTGGTAACATAGACTCTACTAGCGGATAATTACAATGAATGTGCTTAGTGAAATTAAAATCAATGACATGTGTGTCTTTGCTTTGAGGAAATTGCCAATCTAGGCAAAAAAAGATTTTCCAAATATTCTTTTGGAAGTTGTCAATGCTAAATGAAACTGGAAAGTGAAGATGTATGACTGTATACCACTTGCATTACTCTAGGCTCATTGCTTTTTTAAAAATCTGTAGTCATATAAGGTGAGCTAACTCTATTTGGCCATAACTGTAGAGTATCCTCCAAATTCACAGTTTTCTGCAGGCCACGCGGGGCACCTCATCTTCAAACGAATGTGGGAAGGAACACTCCAGTTTCAGCTTTCAAGTCAACTTTTTTAGAAAATGTGCTGCTTGTCTGAAGGCTATCAGCCTATGGCTTGTTAGGTACGTGATAATCATGGTTTGTAGTAAAAAGGGGTGGTTATAATGGTCTGGCCTGACCTGACCTCCTGCCCATCCTATCCATCAATTTCTGTGGTTACCCCAAGAACTTCAATAGAAAATATCTTTTTATAAAGACAGCCAATTCAAATTTAAGGAGTGCAAAACACGCTGAGTTTTGCATGCCTGTGGTAAACTGCTCCAGTAGTTGTCTCGAAGCAGTTTTATTTTAAAAATAATTTTTTTTAATTTCCTGTTTAAAAATTGCTGATCTAAACTTCAACCACTGCATTTTGCTATGCAGTGGTTTATTTTAGAAACTCTTCAATCTACCTTCAGCACTGATAAAAACTCTTCTGTCTGTAGGGTGGGAAGATGAATAATAGTGAAGCTGAAAAGCAATGAATTGGTTCTCTCCAGTTTTCCAGGAGAGGCATAAAAAGATATGTTTCATTAGTTGCTAGATTTTATTACACCCAGGAGAGCTTTCCAAGATCATGCCAATACGAACACATTATTGGATCATGTTATTTAGGTTAATCCATATGCAGATTATAATTTTTTCTGATGGTTTTATTGTGTGATTTTTAAGAAAAATATTCACACCCCACTTTAGAAAAGCTATGGGTGTTGGTATGAGTGCATTGGCTTGCACAAGGCAAGCTCTAGAAGGATGTTTCTCTGAACAAAACAGGGATGTGCATATCCAGGCATTGTGGCAGGTTCTGTTTTTCATCCAAGAAAAGGGCTCAGGCTGCATTTCAGCCATTGTAGCCTAATGGTAAAATAACTTTCTAAATATTATAAAAGTAATGCTTTAGTTAGGATTTTTTTTTTGTCTTAGAAAGGAGAAAACTGGTTGCTGTTAGCCATTGTGAGCAGTGAGAGGAGCAGCAGTGGCTGCTTGAAGCCAGGCCCCAAAATGGTGGCAGCCCTCCACTCGAACATACCAGGAACTGAGGGGAAAGGCCTGACAGTGCCAAGCTGATACACCAGAGTTAAAATAAAACAAAGACTGAAATTCAGTAAACTGATCAAACATGGACAAGAGGAGACAATCTCTCCCTCCTCCTCTTCCCACTCCCCCTGCTGCTGGCTGCACACCTCCTTTCTCACACTTGCTCTGGCACACTTTGGACCTGTCTGTGATCTGATTTAATTCATTAATATGGCAGAGACTTATTCAATATTTCATTGTGGGGTTGTGGGTGGGTTTTTTGCCTTTTGAGCTAATGGAGCTGGGGCATAGGAATGGCTCTGGCAAACGCCAGCACAAGGAGGGCAGAGGAGGTGGGTGAGCGCACACCCCCCCTTCGGCAGCGGTGAGCTGTCGATTGGCCTGCTGTGCCTTTTGAAGCCATACTCTGAAGTTTTAATCAGAACGTAATAAATACCCGTAATACCTTGAAACGAAGAGACCTGACACGGATCCAGAAGGCAGCCCAGGGGTGGGAGCCTGGAGGAGCTGAGGCTGCCAGAAGCGAGGAGATGGGGAGAGTGGAGGATTTCTCTCAGGACTCCCGCTCTTTCTGCCGGGGCCCTGTGTGTATCCCTCGCCCCGTCCTGCACACTGAGCTGATGCAGAGGCATCTCCAAAGCAGTCCCGTGCATGAAGGCAGAGGCCACTGAGGGGACAGCAGGGCCGCAGCAGCACGGTCAGGGGTGGCCAGCCCCCTGGGGAGAGCCTCACCCTCTGCTCCTGCCGCCGAGATGTTGGGTGAAGGGCTGGGCTGGTGCAAATCTCCACAGACAGTGGAGACTGAGAGACAAAAGGCAACCCTGGACCCTGGCAACCTCAGGAGGAGAAGCTCCTGTGAGACACCATGGTGGTAAAAGTCTTTCGAATAATCTTTGAGAAACTGCTTTGAATTTGCATTCTCCTTTCCTTCATTCACTTTTGGATGTTTACCCACACCTGGGGGCACTGAGGGGAAAGCGTTGTTCCTGGGGGACAGCGTGACAAGATGAAAGAGGGCTGTGCCACACAGCTCACGGGAGCCAGGCAGCAGGACCCACTGTGGCACCACTGGTAGCCATTACCAGGTCCCCCAGCACGGCTCTATATGGCCTGGGTGCCCCTTCGGCCCAGTCAAGGGCCCGCACACGAGCCCACCACCATGCCCCATCCAGGCCTCGCCGCTGCCCCAAGGCGTGGCTGAGGTGTGACAGCAGCAAGAGCTGCATTTTGTCCAAATACAATGATTGTTCATACAGCAAAAAGCCCGGATGTTTGCGGTGGGTGCATATGCACATCGGATGGGTGAAGGGATGCATGAAAGATGAAGGAGGTTCAGACCTCAGGAGTGGCGAGCTGACGGCCCTAACGCCACATAGGGTCCGAGGTGCTTTGTCAGCACGTCTGGATTTGAACGGTAGGTTCAGCCACATGTGAAGAAATTTTAGAAATTGATTCAGACTTTAGGCAGCTTTTTTCTTTGATGTCTATGACATTAACCTACTGTAAAAAAATAGCAGTTATTACAAGAAACACGCAGTTGTAGAACTTACAAATTACACCAAAATCATCCCGTGCTATAGCTGTTACAGAAAGACTGTCAGATTGGATTGTGAAATAGAAATTATTTACACAGGTATGCTTTTCTGTGTGTCTTCTTGCTTCTCTTCTGTTGTTGTTGCATGCTTAAATTTAAGACCTATATTCCTGAGAATGTTTTATTTTCTCCTTAGGCTCTTTTGTGCTGTTACTTATTTTGTGTTGCTGCGTCAAACATCTTATGGTTTTGAGGTAAAAAACCCCTTATATTATCATTCGCCATTGCTTGATATGTTCATAATTCTATCACTAGGCATATTAAGATTGATCAATCATATTTCAAAGTGTCTGTAGCCAGAATTTTGTTGTGGCAGAGGAAAAATCCTAATTATAATATCCTACATAAATATTTTGATACAGTACAGTAGCTCTAAGTCATGTGTAAAATGGCTGCTATTCAGTTGTGTGGACCTGGTGATGAAACAAACCATGAAAATAAAATCAACTAAAACCAGAAATGAGAGAGAATAGTATTCTTATGCCAGTTTAGATAAGGCTCACAAAAAGATACAGTTTTGCTTACATACTTAAGTCTTTACCCTTCCTTATGTCCTGATGTACTCAGTGCCCTTTTCACCAGGCTGCTGCTGCTCTTGTAGTGCATGCATCACTAGTATTTGCAAACCATCTCCATATGGTTTCTAATAATTTTTAAAAGTAGAAATACTGGAGCATTATGCTTTAAATCCAGATCTATTTCTGTTAAATAGAAAATTAAGATTATATACCCAAGAGCAGCTGGTGCAGTCAGAGATTAGCTAACATTTATTTTCAATGACATTTTCAAAGCTGTGGTAATTTTTTATTTTCTAAATTGAAGAGTAAATACATGACAATTTGAGGATGTTTTGTGCTGTCAAAGTAATGACAGCACCCTTAGGTGGGCAGACACTGAAGAAAAAGGCCAGGATGATGCTGAGTTTGTCTTGTAACAAGTTAAACAGCTCTGTGAGGTGTTGCCAGGCCTGCCTGAACAGGGCTTATGTGAACTTGGTTTGGCTTGATAATCATGGGAGCTAAGAATTGCTAATTCTTTTCATTTGTTCAGTTATGTTCTCAAGCTTTAGGGTATGTGTTTTCAAGCTTTGCAGTCACGATGGATACAAACATAAAGGAAAGGAAAGTAAAAGTGCAGATCTTGCAATATAGCAAATGACTCCAGGATTTAGGGCTTAAAGCACACTTCCTGTATGGAAAGACTTACAATAAAACTTATGAGAGTTGGCAGTGCTGTTGAATGGTCTGTTCCACTCAAAATCTTTTGCAATGACAAGAAAGACTGTCCATGTAATGCTCTTTACCTGTCTCTCTTGTTCTTAGCTACTATTACTGTCACAAGGTAGGTAATGTAGAACATGGTAGGGAAAAGGATTGTGAAGAAATGCAGGTTGTAAGTGGCTACTGCTTCTACAAAATATTACTACAGGAGCAGCACCTGTGCGCAAAGTCCTGCACGTGACTCATTTTCTAGGCTGGGACACAAATTGTTTGTTGTGTGTATCCTTACAAATGTTTTTGTAGCCTTTTCCATGTGCTGAGTGTGTCTCTAGGGTACTTCACCTTTTACAGCCTGATATGAGTCTTAATTTGCTATTCATTTGCTCTTCTAATTCTTTGGAAACAAAATGTGGTCGTCAACATAGTTATTTTAAAGTTATGTACTTCTGTACTCATTCTGCGGTTTTAAAATGTTCAGTAAATGATTTGGACCTTTCAAGTAGGCTCTGATTCCTATCTCAGATTTGTGCCTGGTTTTGTTTACATGTTACAAAACAGAGACTATGATTTGTCTCTTGCCATTAGTGGAGTAAATAAATGATAAATTATTTGCAGTCTGCGCTTTGTGCACACCTGCACTGGAAAACACAGACACCTCTTCTAGTCAAGAGAGTTCCTCAGCTGCAGCTTGTAGGGACTGCGGGAGGGAAGGAGGGAAAGGGTATAGCATGACATTTATCATGTCATGCCCATCCTGCTTTTGTGTTCTTCTGTTAGATTCCACTACTCAGTGCTGGCAGAGATGGCTTTCTGTGCTAAGGGGACAGTGGATCTGGTCCAATGTGGCCGTTCTTGGGCTTAAAGATTGAGAGCATTCTGACCCTCAACAGGAGTTTTCACAATACCAGAATAAATAATGACTGTAGTTCACCTGAAAGAGTTAAGTTTAATTTAGCTTCTTTTACAAACTGCTTCTTAAAGGCTTTTCTGTTTGCTCATCTCCACTGGATCTTAAACAGAGACATTGTGTTGCTATGGAAAATAGTGAGCAAGCAATAACAAATGCTTCCTCGCATAGAAGCAAAGCACCCTGTTAACCACCAGCCATGCAGATATGACGGAGAGTGGAAAAGAAAATATGGGGGAAAATATTAAACCAGTTCCAGCTTTCATTCTGTCCTTAAGTGAAATATGACCTCGTTTTCTTCTTTCAGCACCTCACAGTGGCATTTATATGATCCTGAAGAAGAGGGTCATTTGCTGAAAGCAATTCCGTTATTTGGGGATACCAGCCACACACATGAGTGTCAGTCTGAAACAAGAGATTTTGAAAAGCCTCGCCTGAGTTACACTTCACATAGGCACATCTCATACTAAGCCAAAAAGAATAAGGGATTTTTTCTTCTACGATTTTCTTAGTCCCAAGAAATTTCTTCATGAGACATATGTGGGAATATAATACCCTCTATCCAGTCAGACTTTGTCTTGCCTCCAGACTCTGAAAGCACTGGAGAAATATAAATTAGAAAAATTTGACATTGGCCTTGATCTTTGCTTTGCCACCTAAGATGCTTTCCAGGGTCAGCCTTGAAATTCAACACAACACCATTCTGTTGGAAGAAAGCAAAAGTTGCACAGTAGAGCTATTTTATTTTTAGAAATATGACTGTTATAGCTTAATTTTTTTAAATGGTCACATAGGACCCAACCTATTTTTAAACAACTGAATCTTTTCATTCTAAAGTCTCTGCCTTTTTTCCATCTATCTGCAGTTTTCTTTTTATAATGTTCTTGACTAAGCAAAGTTAAAGTCAATACAGGGTACTGAAGTTGACATTGTAGGTCTTTGTTTCAAGAAGCAATTCGTGTTGTGGCAGGATAAGAACCACAGTTACACTGTTGTTCTTACTGAAGACAGGCAAAACCAGGCCAAATTCTATAGGACTTACTCAAGCAAAACTCCAAAAGAAACTTTGCCTCAATCCATCTAAGAACAGTCAGAAATGGTGGTTAGCAGTTCCATATTTTTCACAGTGTACTCTAAAAACCCCGGATCACCCTTTTTTTCAGATGCTGCTCATGCGTGGCTCAAAAATGTCTATTTCAAATGTAGTGCAAATGTAAAAACTCAGCTAAAAATATACATCAGAAACTCCTTCCATGTAAAGTTCCAATTATAAGTGAGAGGAAACCTACTAAGTAGAAGACTCCCCACTAGCTGAAATTAAGCTAATTTGTGTTAACAATGAATAGTGAATAAAATGGTCTGAAAAATGCCCACTGCCTTGTGAACTTAATCTGCAGCAGCAATTGCACCATGTCAGTATCCCTGAATCAGCAACATAGCTATTTGTCAGAAGAATTAAATCATAAAGTACAGACTCCTTTGTTACATGTCATTCCTCAGTATTTTTTTAGTTTTAGATGCTCGTGTAGATGAGTAGCTGACTTCTCTGATTTCTCTCTTCTATCAGAAGGCTGCAATACTTTGTAGAGTACTGTAATCCGCCCATGCACATAAACTATTTGGTAATACTTCCCCACTTCATCTACATTTTTCAAGAACTTCAACTTATTCAAGGAACACTTGGGCTGTATATGAAGCTCAGCACCCACAATCCTTATTTCTTTACCTAATTTCTAGCTACGTTGCCTGAAGCAGGTGAGGTCTTGGGATATGCCTATGATTTTGAGTCAGTATATGAAAGAGGATTAATAAAAGACTTTTACTAAGCTTTAGTCACCACTCTCTCTGTAAACAGAGATGTTTTCCAGTGAGTGATTTAGACTAAGTTCAAGTTTATAATCTTGACTCCTTTAGTTTGGTTTCCTGCACCAGAAAAATTAAGGAATCATCATTACTTACCAGGAAGGTAATGTAGCTGCAACTAGCAAGGTGATCCTGCAGAGAAAGTAACATAGACTTCTCTGGACATGAAAACCATGCAATAATATTTTACCTCTCCCTTGGTAGGGAATCAAAGAGAGCCTTGGGTACTTCAGTTCAAACCACATCACAGCTGAAGTGTCCAAAGAGAATCTAAAGTTTCAGATTCAGCCACTGCTGTGTAAAACAATGCCACAGAAACATTCCCATGTCAAAACCACAATTTTTATAGCCAGCTGAACAGCTCTTTCAGGCAATGAGCAATCAGTTCAAATATATACCTTATTCCAACTAAAACAGAGATCCACTGTATATCTGTTCATGGAGAGTACTTAGCCTAGACTCTAATCTCTAGAAATTGGCATAATTTGAAGGCACTCAAGAGAACAAACACTCAAATTACAGACTGTTAAAAAAGGAAATATGCTGGAGTTCTACTGGCTCACTTTGCTGGACACTTCTCCAGTTATGCTGCTGTCAAAACAAAACTGCTCTGTGTATTCGAAAAGCATTAAGGGTCACGTTTTCTATACATGGACTGAGATGAGGGCTGCAGATTTAACTTGCAAAAATAAAAAAGATGGGAGGTGTCAAGAGTATGCCCCCTAATAATGTGTATGAAAAACTCTTCTATGGGTATGCCGTGATGACTATAGGGACAGAGATGGCTTTACATGGAGGAGGAGTAGAGATCGAATCTCTATCTTCTGTTGATGTCCTGAGCTGCTGCTTTTCTTCCTTTTACAGCCTAATGCCTTAGGAGATTACCCTAATTGTCCCAAAAAAACTGTGCAGCTCCAGATGAGGGCAAATCAGGCCAGAATAACGGTAATGTCTCCTTCAGCTCCTAGAAAAGTTGAGCACGTGTGAAGACAGCTCACATCCATAATAACTCATGCAAGCTTGCTCCGTCTTTCTTCTCCAGTTGCAAGCAGATTTTCCAGACTGTACAAAGCAGGATGAATATCAAAGCATCCCATGATTGATGGCTCTGTCCTCCAGTTTCCTGAATTTTGGTCACAGCTGAATGGGAAAACATTCTCAGAGTCCTTGCTCTGCAAAGCAACTGGAGTTCGCTTTTCCAACACTCTTCTGAACCACTCGAGCAGGCTCAAGTAGCCTGTGAACCTGAGAATATCAAGGTGAGAGGAAAAAGTAAGTTGACTTTGAAGTTTTGTGTTCTCCCCAAGACAAGCAAGAAGGGAGAAGCCCAGTTTCTCACTAGCAAATGTGCTCACATTCTTCAGTACTGTGTTGGTTTTTAAAATATTATTTCTAGCTGTCTCTTTTGGTTTCCAAGGACTGATTTCACTGTGAGTTCACAACATCAGGAATATTTTAGGAACCTACCCCCTGTGTTTAGACATACAAATGCCTTGAAAAGGACCTGTCCTGAGTAGAGAGAGCAAATGATTTGATTTTATGTACTTTTGCAGAACACTGAAGAATCATCTCCTATCTAAAAGTCTTTTTTTTTTCCCCAAATCTTTCTTAATGGTGTCCTTGACATCTTTGCTGTGGGACATACAGGAACTCCAGTTTTAACTTATCATGCTGTCCTTTGTGAGGCTCAAAACAAAGGATAGTTTTCCCCAGTTACACCAGTCTAAGTGTGGACTTTCCTTATAGACAATAAAGTTTAGAACAGCTTTTCAGCTAGCTGTTCTCAAAATGAATGAACTAAATCAAATTACACATTAAAAATAAAGCAAATTATTTGCTCAGAAAGCATAAGTTGTCTTTACATAAGATTGAATTCACATCTCAGGCTGTATAGAAAAAGTACCTTTCTTGTGTAAATAGGATCTCTGAATGTAAATAGAAAGCAATGATAAAAAGTGTACTTTCAAAACCCTACAGTTTGGGGAAACCTCATTGAAAATTGTTAAGGTCTTGAATTTAGCTGGCGCATTCTCTGCAGTTTCTAGTGGAAGTCCCATGGAAGGAAACAAACGTGTCCCTGTCCTTTGGGTACCAGGGCAGAAATTTATGGGCTGTCTTTCTTTCACATAAAGCTGCACTCCCAGTCCTTGTGCCAAAACAACTACTGCTAGAAAAAGCTGTTTGAATGGTATTTCAGTAATTTTGAGTAATTCAGGCTTGCACATTCACCTGGACTCCAGAGCAATTGGAGGCTTGGAACTGGGACATTAGAGCTAAAATAACATAAATGGAATGACACATGTGACCTTCCAGGATCTGGAAGCCTGCTGCCCTCCAGGTCCCTAGCTTATTCAGGAAATTATCTTTTTTATAATGTTGACATTCACATACGCAAATGGAAATGTGTAGTGTTTCCCGGACCTGTCATTGAAACCCACACAAAAGGGAGCAGCAGGCTCAGAATGAAATGAAGTGCTAAAGGAAATAAGAATAATAATCTTGAATTTCATTTATTGTTCTTCTTGAAATCTTTGTTTGGCAATGTTTCTATGAAAAGACTGAAGTTTAGTTTTTCACACATATTTAACACCTGGTTAAACACCATGTAAACCCATGGCACTGGCCAAATGCACTTTATTAAGGAAAACCTGTGACTACTGTCCTAATTAAGTCCCAGACATTTCTATGTGCTATCTTGAATTGTTTCTTGAGAAGCTTTTTCAATAAAGCATCTATCCCAATTAAGTGTGTCCAAATTAAGTGAAATATATTTTATTGAAATAACCATCTCCAGCTGTGATTCTTTATGTGATTTGAAAATGTGTTTCTAATAATGCTGTTTGCAGGACAGCAGAGGGCAAAGGGTTTTACAAAGTAAAACAAAGATACTGACACTGTAAAAGGGAGTTCTTCTTGCCACCTGTCAGTATTTGGTCCTGTGGCTAACATGTCCCTGCTTTTTTGACTTGCTTTGTGTGCCAGCTAACTCTCGCCAGCATCTTGGCAGCCTTCTGTCTTCATATTTTGTGCGGACTGCTGCAGGCTAAGTATCTTTTACCTCCCTTCTTTCACCCCCAGAGGTCAGAAGTTCATTTATATCGCTCTGGAGCAGCCTACTTCAGTAACAATTTGTGAAAGAAGATTATGTTAAAGAAAGCAATGTTGATTCTATTAGAAACTGGAGAGAAGAATTAAATGAAAGAAAAGTTGAACAGAACAAAATTTCCTGTACCTGGCAACTGCACAAAGTCTAGCTCACCAGGCTACAATCTCATCGTTATTACTGATATATTCAAGAACACTAGAAAAATGTATCAATGCTTATCTGACCTTTCTTCTCATAATATGGTCCACAGATCTATTACAACAGGAACTTCAGCCAGCAGCAGCTTCAGAGCAGAACAGTTCTGGCAGTCATGAACAGCAGGGAATTGCTTCACCTTTTGAAGCTCCCTTCAGCTGAGAAAACTTTCTCTTGTTAGGATAACTGAAATATTTTTTTTTAAGTGGCAGGTTGTGTTAAACACATTTTGAGGACACAAAAAAAAACACGCAACAGTTTCACCAATTGCAGAACATGGCTAGTTCTATCCAGCTGTGACAGCATTTCCAAGCCTTTGCATGGCAATTCCAGCTTTCTGCTAGTTGTGTCAGAATAACTTGTCCTTAGGAACTGACAAGAGGGAATCTTTAGCTTAGCCCACACGCCCTTTTGCATTTCTCATTGTGGAAGCTCCACTGATCTGTCACTGGGGAAATACCTTCCTCAAAGGAGAGAAACAGAATTGTTCTTTAAATACAGTAATTCAAAATGAGGTATATCGTATTTAAACATGTCTTCTGCAGGCAAAGACTTCTGCCATGAGGCAAGGACCTACACAGGCTGAGGCTGTCTTATCAATGTGAAGAGTTTGATGTACTAGTTGGTACATTGTAGTCTTTCATAAAAAGGCAAGGATACTCTGCCTTCACATTGTCATTACTTTTAAAATTGGACTTAGGTGCTTCACCAAGAGTTCAATGTTCCTTGAATTTCTTTAGTTAATGACTGCAAAGTTTGCAAAGGTTGTCAGAATTAAGAGTATAATAGTTGGTCTCATTATAGAAGTCTGTCAACTTCAGGTTCAGAAACTAATCATGCTAAAGGAAAGATGGTCACTCAGAAGTATAAATCATGGATGCAAGTGTGAGGACACCCCCTGCAGTGTTTCAATCTGCACGTGGCTCAGACTCTGTTTGACATTTTGCCAAACTGGAGTGAGGTTGGTGGCCTACGAAATTCTTTAATACTGACACATGAACAAAAGAAACTGTTCAGGGCAGGGAAATCCAGCTCTGACACAGGGATGCATTCATGGGATGTCTTGATTATTAAATCAAACTGTCACATCCAGCACAGGTCTCCCATCCACTGCAGGAGCTGCGTTCTCTCCTTACAGTTCCTGTTCTCAGAATCGAATCACAGCAGTTTCTTCAAAATGTCTTGTTTCCCACATGTGCCAATGCTGAGGGCACATAATACATAACCAGAACTGACAAGAGATGACAGCCACACAGAGAAAAGTGTGAGATACACAGCGATTTGAAAGAGGAATGGGGGGCCAGAAGCAAGAGCAGGGAAGAGAAGGCATGACAGCCTTAAGACAGCTTGAAAGAAGGAAGGAAAGCCTTGGAAACAATGTCAGACAAGGAGCAGGAAACTGAAAATGGGGAATAGAAAATATTCACTATTTTTAGGGTATGAAGCAGAGGTTCAAAGACAGTAGAACCAGGAAGAAAAGACATAGGAAAGCGGGAGGGTTATGAAAGGGAGGTTAGAAGTGGTATAATAGAAAACCACTATAGAGGACGTAGAGACAGCTAGGGGATGATAGAGGCTGAGGAAAACATCACTAAATATGAGGAGTGGGTAACAAAGGGAGAGTTTACTTGAGACTTGAATTGACTGCTGATGAAAGCAAAAATAAATAGAAACAGAGAAGGAGGAAAATGTTTGGGGAATCATAAGGAAATGAAGGAATGTGAAGACATTGGAACAAAGAGATGAAGAGTAGACAAGAAAGAATACTCTAATGTAGATGAGGAGCATAGGCAAAAAAAAAAAATATTCCAAGCCCAAAATAAGAAAAAAAAACTTTCTTGTCTTAAGCCATCAAGCTAGGAGAAAGAGATGAGGTGATTCATTGTTCACATATTCTTTCCTTTTGCAAAAGACTTTACACTGTTTGCATATTACAGAAACAGCAAAGTAACTTTTGTTACCACAGTGCATGCTGCTGCAAAGCTAATCCTATTCTGGTTGCCCATGTTAATTCCTCCAAAAATGACCTTGTCATGCACAACTACATGGAAGGATCAATATCAATGCATCCAAATGTATTAGAAAATTTCCGTTTATCCTCCTAATCAGCTTTAGATTAGTCCTGTAATTGTAGTGACTGACACTTGCTTTGTCTGAACCTTTCCACAGTAAACCCCTCCTCCACTAAACCACTCCCCCAAACTTACCTGAACACACACCAGTATTAATTGGCATGTTCATATGAAGTGACAGAGACATAAACACAACATAATCCTTGCTATGTAATGTAATCCTCTATGTTATAGATGAAGAAGCTGATTTAGAAAGGCATTTGGAGACCAAGGTGTTTTATTGTAGCCTAGAGATTTAGTCAGATGCATGTACTGCTTCTGACTGTGATTTTCCCATCAATTAGATTCATTGCCCCAGAAAAGTTCCTTTGCATTTCAGGTTAGTGCATATATTTTGATTTCTATGTATTTTATAGGAATGCTGAAAATCTTTCCTAAATAACAGCTTTATCCTGGAACAAGATAAGAAAGTGCAACTTTTAAGTTAAGTGAGAGTATTGTTAGAGGGAGTGTTTCCATAAAGAAAACTCTGAAGTTTCTGTACATTCACTGCCTGTTCAAATCTCTCAAGCTCCCTCCATTGATTTTAACAGGCATTGAATTAGACGGAAGGCTAAAGCCTGACTGAACCATTCAGTTAGAAAAATATGATGTGATCTCTGGACCACTGCATTCTCAACATAGTGACCAGGCTACAAAAAAAATGTAGCTTGAAACAGATGCAAGACATTTTTTTGGGAAAATCAGTGCAATTCCAGATCAGTTTAATGGAGCAGCCATTTCATGAAGCAGTTAACCTGTTGCTCGCAAATGCCTCTTTCACTCATCTTTAAAAAATTGTTCAAATATTCATAGAGTTTTCTACTTCTCATATACAGATCCACACTTGCAATTGGTCATGCTTTGTCTGTGTTTAATCCGTTCTTCCTTGAGCTGTGCAAACACGTAGTACTCATTGCAGGATACTTACAACACAAGAAGCCACAAAATGTGCAGCAAAGTTGCCTGGAACCTAATCTGTCCAAACACAGTAATATTATCTATAAAAAGTAAGCTATAAAATGACAAATGGAAGAAAATAACTCTAAACTGAGGGAAGTATATGAACTATAAATTGTGTTAGAGGGAAAACGGGCTCAAAATTCCCCTTCTTCTCCTTACCAAGCTACACTGAACTCAGTGAGGTAATTCAAGGTAGATCTAAATACTTTAGTTCCTAACTGAAGAATCATATCGTATTGTTATTCATTCTTTCTAGGCATGGGACACATTTATTTTTCCCACTAATTTGTTTAGTAAACCACAGAGTTACCCAGCTAGTGATCAAACCTTAATGAGATTCCTTACATGCCCAAATCACCCCAGTCACTTGTGTGAACCACATGAACTTCAAATAATTTAGAAGGAAATCAGAGGCACTGAGACCAGCTCCCTCTCTCATGGATGGGAGAGCAGCTGCCTGTAAGATCGTAGTCGTGCCAAGGATACTTTTCACTCTGCAGATGGTTCCCTTCCGTCTCAAGTCTGAAGATAGAGATGTGCTGAACAAGCCTTTTGTAACATTCCTATTGAAAAATTAATAGCCAACGACCAAATCTGAGCAAAAAAGAATGGTGGAATATTCCCCTTAAATATAAAAATCTATCAATGGCCTTTTAGCAACAGCAACTAATTTGGTATTTCCTAAACAAGGACTTGATTGATGATTCTTGGAAGGGATAATGTTTTTAAATGTTAGTACTGGAGTGGAATTAAATCATTGTTGATTGTAGTGCATGCCTGCTCACACCAGTTATCATCCTTCGCCTGTCTGAAGATTAATACTCTGTATATATACTGTGAGGGGAGAAAGTTGGAGCAAATTCCTTTCCAGCATTTTTTCAGTTCAGTCAGATTTTTTTTTCCCCTGGTAAGAAAATTCTATTCCCAGCATTTTATATGCAGCAACTGCAGGAAAATGAGGTGAAAAAAACGCAGTACACAATGAGTAGCACCTTTAGTCACGAAGATGTGAGCAGTGAAGCCCTGATCATGTGCAGCAGCAATTTTCCGTAGTGCCAGTCAGTGCCCAGTGAGCAGGGCTACACACTCCCTTCTGGAAGTACCTTCTGGTCAGACCACATCACTGCAGCAAGCTTGGTGTACATCGCATGCAACAGCAATCTTCCAGGGATGCTGTATAAGAGTAATGAAAAGACCTGACAGCAAGATGACCTTTCCCTGAAGAACTGAAAATAATCGCCCCTTGAAGGCAAACCAAGAATTTTAACAGCTGTTCATACAGGTTAATTTTTTTCTTTTCTCATGTCCGTTTGCGAACAAGTGTCATTGTGTAGCACCAATGCTTCCTGTGGCTTCAAAAGCAAGCAACATTTTTTTTAGCGCTGAGAAACACACCACAATCGTGAAATGCCATTGCAGATCATGCCAGCAGAAAAAGGGAAAGAAATGTTCTCTAGTGTTCTGTATCAACAACTGTTTCTGTAAACTCATTTGTGCTTTGTGCAACGTTAACGTGGCAGTTGGCTTTAAACAAATAGGTGATTCTGTGATTCTGTGGTGTCACAAACGAAAAGCAGGGGGCAGCTAGTAAGGAGAGTGACAGAATGGAGTCTGAGGAGACTCCCTGTTCTTAGAAGTTACTCCACACTAATCTCATTTGTCAACCCACAAAGAAATTAATGGAGCCTGCAAACTGCAGCACCCCAAACCATTAAGCCCTGCTGTCAGTATTTTATTCTACACATATTGAAATGGTATCCTGATAGGTATTCTTAGTACGATAAAATGGGCTAATAGTTATAACGTGACAATAAAGTATTCACTGCTCCTCTGTGACATGTCGACTACTTTCAATACAAATACAAGCAAGTGATACAGAGATGGCAGGATTCCAACTCTTTGTTTGCTTTGCTAGTCTTTTCCAGCATTTTCTGGATATCTATTTCTTATCAATTATCCCTCCAGTATTATTTCTGACGGGGGCATTGCTTCTGACAGATCTGCCTGTGTACTGCAAGCTTTCATCAAATTGCCAAAATTACTTCAGTCTTCATTTGAGCTTTTCCTCACTCAATTTAGGAAAGATAAGGGCATCTGTGTTCTCATCTGCACGCATACATACTGATTTTTTTTCATTATTTCTAATCATAAGGAACAATTTCTGGGCTAGCTTTCAAAAAAACCCTCCTTTTTATCAGACCTTAGGGCAACTACAATTGTAGATATAAACTGACAGACACTAACGTGTTTTTTTCAAATTAAAGCATAGTGAAATGCTAAAATTGTAATATATTTTTGTTTTAGATTAGGCTCTTAACATTTATATATTTCATAATTTTATGAAGCCTATTGAGACTTTTGTGATTGATTTTACTCAGTAGTGGTCATCTATATATTCCCTTCAGATAAGAGGTACCTCATCTCAGGTAGGAAAGGGGCTGTGCTTTTAAAATTTAATAATATGTGAAGCAATGTCTTGTCATAGTATCTAGAAAAAAGTACGTAAAATGGTCCCCTTCTCAGTGCCATAACATGGGATCTCCTCTAATGCTTCAAAATTCATAAGAAGGGCTTTTGCTAATAGTCCCCCAAAGCAAGAGGGATATGAGAAGCATTATCCCAAATCTGTGAATAAGCACCTAACATATTTTGCATATATTTTACAGAGTATACTTCTAAGACAGACATAAATTTTACTTTTTCTTATGGGCTGTGATCTAAGATTGTTGATGCCACTAGCAGTCAAACTTTTAATATCTGAGTACAAAATAGCAACAGTTTCTTTAATAGTACCATTTCTTGACTCAAAGTGAAATTTTGCTTCTGCTTCTTTTAAAACCATGTTGGCTCTATACCTGCGGATGGATTTGTCATGCAACTGCTTCGTGAGATGTGGTCAGTGTATTTCGTGCATTAATGAGCTACATGCCCCAGGCCTTGGAGGCAATTGTTCAGCCATCTAAGTCAGTTTTCTATTTCCAAAATCATAAAGAAATACCGGAGAAGGCAACAATGGGCGTTGCTCCAGATTTACACCATTTAGACAAGACTGCTTCTGGCTTTATTCTAGACTAAGTTTCCCCATGTGTAGGATAGCATGTGGCAGGGCGGAGGTTCGTAATAAATTGCACTCTTCAGAAGACAAGGTAGAAGCATCTTTTTTTCTTATTTGCAATTTATGTTCATGTCTCATTGGCAAAATCCCATCTCTGTGATGTTACACAACCACATATTTCTAGTGCTTATACTGCTGAATGCTGGGTAGAGCACTCCCCAAATCAGTCATCTATAAAGATATTTGGCAATCCCTAAAAATCAGAATAGAACCCCCAGAGGGAGAACATATTTCAATTTAGATTAATATTTCATATTAAGAAACACATTCTTGTTCTATTTTGGTTTTCAGGATGCTGAAGAACGTGTTCTGGGCATGATTTGTACTGAAAACCAGAGAAAATTCCACTTTTTTTCTATCCCATAAACCTGCTAATCATTTATAGATAAGATCATTAGAGCACGCTTAAGTTAGAGTGCAAGATCTAAATCTTTGTGTAATTAGTCAGCCATTTATAAAAATGTTTTTAAAAGCTCTGTAATAAATAACATAATCAGTTCTAGCAGTGTGTCCTTGTTTTCTTTATTTTTTCTTTTAAGAAAGGTCAGTGAAAAGTAAGGTTAATTAGAAGTCTATTATTTATAAGACATATAACTACTTTCCAAACAATGCTTATCACACAAGAAATATTCCAGGAAGCTGATTTTTTGATAATTATGTAAAAGTCAAATTATTCTGAGCTCCCTGCAGTTATTGCTCTCAATCTATGGAACAGCAAAAATGATTACGTATCTAAAGAAACTTTGTTATGAAAAATGTATGAAAACTGATTAACTTTTGCACAAGCAATATAAATATACGTGCATATGCAAAGCTAGATGGCTGACCAGTGTTTGTGGTTTTGTCCTGTGCTTGAGATAGATAGAAATCTCTGATTTAATTTATTGCGAGTACCAGCCTAGATTTCTGAAAGTGACTGATTTGTCAAATTCAAGGCACTAAGAAAATTTTGATTTTCACGGCGAAGTTCAGTTTGAAAATTAAGCTATGACGGTTTTTTATCAGAGCCACATTTCCAAAGTGCAAACACCTAAAATACATCTGAAACGGGTATTAAAAATAAGGTCTGTGATTGAAAACTCTGATGCATAAAGACCAGAATTTTGACATAGTGTGAGAGACAAATCATACACTATAAGCAACTTGATGCCATAGAGAATTAAAAAAATACTATTAAATATTATGAATGCAAAAATAACCTTTGTCCAAAATCCATCTAAAATGAAAATGTAGCTGTAGAAAGTCTTCTACCAGAAGTCCTTGCTTCATTTTGAAAATAATGAAGATTCTCTGAAAGATCTCGAGATTAAGGGGAAAAAAAAAGAGTAGTTTTAACCAATCAGTAGCTATACAATGATCTTCTCCATCATATCTTGTTTCATACACTTTCTGTCCATTAAACAAAACTTATTCTGTCTTCCTATTTCTCTTCAGCAGCCAAAATCAAAACAAAATCAGAACATACAAATCTAATAATACACAGCAAGTTTCAATTCTTCAATGAGAAGAGGCCAGGCTATTCTCCAGGCTGTAATATTCCTGACAGCATGTGGTGTGAAGGTCCAACCCCATCTGCTGCTGCAAAATAAGAGCTCAACTGCCACTAAGAAATACTGGCTGTTGCCAAGAGTCTTGGACAGATATTTTAGGGAAAAGGTGGCTTACACTTTTCTCCTGGAATCTCTGTTCTTAGGGCAGATTGTCGCCTGCCTGATCCAGCAATTGTGCATCTCTTGTGGGTATTCGGTGCCACAAGCGCTGTCTTCACCCCATGGCTGAAGGAGAAGCAGCTTCAATATTTTCTTCTTCCATACCAGTGGGCAAAAGGCTTTTCACTTTGAAGATAGCTGGTAGAGGATGCTATTAAGAGAAGTTCTGAACAAAGAGAAGTGTTCAGTGTCCTTCTCCGACTACAGTAGAATTAGTGTAGCGCTCAAAGTTAATTTTCACATGGTTCCTGTGTAACAATGGTGTGCGGTTTGGAGGATTAAAGCCAAATTCTGATCTCACTGATGTCAGATGAGATACCCCAGTGATGAATGTGGTTCTTGGCTTCCCAAGCAGCCATCAGAGTCAATGTGTTTCTAATAAGATGGAGACTCGGTAGGGGCCAGGTGCTCTATTACAATTTAAATTGTTAGAGTAGCAGGAGCTGTGTAGAAGGTTAGTAGATGGAAAATGTTTTCTGCTTTCCTTGAACTTGTACTCCTGGCCCAGAAATTCAGTTGCTGCAGCCCAGCGTTTACACTGGCTGAGCTTCTGACTGAGGCTTTCTTTATAAGCCTTTTATGTAATAGTAACAAAGCAAATACTTGATGTGTATTTGCAAGAGAACTCAGTTTCAACTGTTTAATTTATTACTTATTTTGTTTTGGGGCAGAATTTTACCTGTTCACCACTAAGTAATTGTTTTCCTTGTATTTTCAAAAGCACTTTTGTACCTACTATTTACATAAATCCTTAGTTCAAAGGTAGCTGATGCTCATTAAATGTACTACTGAACAAAGTATTTAATGCAAGCTAAACACAAAATCTGTGGCTGGATAATAATGCTGTAATAGAATAAAATGTTGTATTACAAGATGAAAGCTAAGTGAAGCTTCACATAGTCAGACCTGAGTAATTTCAGACCACAGAGCTGTAAAGAAGCTGTCAAGCAGGGGGATGATTTGCTGCTGTATTGATGACTATCCTGATGGAGACTCACGTCTTGTAACCATTCCATGAGCACTTCTCACAGCAGCGCAGCACCCCAAGGACTACTGCTGGGTTGTCTGCAAAATCAGCTCCCTGGCACTGGGCTCTTTTTCCAGAATAGGGAAGCTGCTCACCAATAGCTGGTCTTCAGGATATGTAGTGTATATGCTTCTCGGCAAAGCAGAGCGGGGTTTTCTGCTCGGACAGCAGCTGTAGTGGTGCTCAGCGCCTCCACCTCCTCAGCTATCCTCCCCAGAAAGCAAGGCTATGCACATAAGGGGTGCTGTGGCCCTAAATTCCTCCTCTTGGCTTCATAAATCCTGCACATTTTCAGGGACCTCAGAGAGAGAGATTGGGGAGAAAGCTGCAAGTACACCCATAGACAACACAAACTGAAAGAATCCCAGTTACCAGTAAACTCTCTTTTTGTTCGAGTGCCTATTTATGCATGTATTCACATAGTGTGTGACTTCAGGCAGTACCTCCAGCATACCGCTGTGTAGCTGGAGAAGTGCCCTAGTGCCCTTTCAATGAATCAAGGCAGAAGGACTCTTTCTCATGATAGTCTTGTGCCTAAAAGTATCTGTATTTGTGTAGTGCAGTTAGAGGGAGGGTAAATGGAGTCCAGATGGCAGCTTTGCAATTTGCAGAGATTAAAACATCCTACAGAGAGGTCACTAGTACCATCTGAGCTGTAATGGAGGTTCAGATCATACTGTGCTGCCCTGCCTTACTGATGCTTAACAGGTTTTAATGTCATCTGTGACCCACTAAGACGGTCTCTGCGTGCAGATAACTGACCCTTTACAAGCCTTGGGACACAAATTTCAAAAGACAGGAAAAAATTTATATGTTTTTCATCCTGCCCAGATTTTTTTTTAAAAAGACATGGATTATACAGAACATGCAAGAGTAGTAGGCAGAAAGTAAAAAGATGTACAAGAGCAGGAGCAATATATATATCTTTTGGGGAAAGGTTAGTAACCTTTTCCAGCCCGTAAGTGTTAACACTAAAGGTAAGAAGACATTTATTTTGGTCATGCTGTACTGATGTCCCAAATTCCAGTTCAGTATAAAAACTATAAGGCTGTTTTCTTTCCTTTGTTTCTGAACATAGACTAAGTAGGAAATAATTTCATTTTTGCACATGATGCAAATCGTGAAAAGTCCTAGGAACAGACAGTCCATATATTGAACTAACTTCATGCCTCCTTTTTTAAATTGGAAAATACAACAGTAATTCCTCTGTCATTATAATCTCTTTTCTGAATGAACCAATTTTTAGATATGGCTCACAGTGGGCATTCATGAAATTAAACAAAGAAATTAAGATTACTTCATTTCTGTATATCAGTTGGCTAGTTGGGGGCAAGGACAATGCAAAATCACAAGAATAACAACTAAAATAAGAGATCATTCACTAGTTTTACTCAGTACAATGCTATTCACTTTGGCAACAGAATTTCTGCTCTTTTAACATCTCAGAAGTGTTTGTGTTTATATTTTTATCATGTCTGTACGTGAATATTATTATACACTCATGTAACCTTTGCAACACTAGTGTCCTGCTCACATACAAATACAAATGTATTTTAATGATTTGAAAACGAGTCGAAACATGACTATTTCAGGATTACATACAACTGTAGGCTTTTCAAATATGTTTTTTTCTAGTACAACTTGGTATTGTGTAAATGGAAAGTGTAACTATTTGGTTCATTGAATCAAGCATCTGTAAATCATAGAAAAAGTAAAAGGGCAAAGTCTTGTGAGTAACAATGTTATTAACTTCCATTGAAAGCCGTTATTCAGAATAGTATATTTTCCCTTTGGAAAAGGGTAACATGTTTATAATTTGGGAGAAAAGAAAACCTAAATCAGAAGCAAAACATATACCCAGGTAAGTCTTCTTACTTGGTATGTGATTATCATGCTACCAACACACAATGAGACAGATTCACTTACCCTTCCTGGGGTAACTGGTACAAAATAAGGAAAGCCTATCTAATATAAATGTCCAAGAAACAAATCTTATAGAAAGCAATAGCCCTGTGCTGAATGGTATTACAGAGGTTAGGGTGCCAAAGATTTCAGAAGTAGTTGAGTTTAAAAAACAAGTGAGCCTGGAGATGTTTAAGGGAGAGGTCAGCTACAGGTTTCCAGATGGCTGAAAAAAAGAGCTGAACAGACCGAATAAGAACTGGTGTCCGTGTAAGAGGCATCATCTAAATCAATCAATCACAAACCTTTTGAAGTTTAAATTTAGCTTGGAGAAGGTGTTTAGTTCAGGGCTGATTTCCACTTTGTTGAAATTATTAAGCTGCAGACTTCAGAGTTCAGGATTTCTCAAAATCACAGAGACTACTGTATGTCAAGATCACACACATAGTCTTGGTTGAGGAAAAACAGTTGTCCATTTGTCCGGCTGATGTGAATAAGGTCAAGGGAGTTCAACACCTGCTATAGAAAAACATGCTCAGCAGTTCCCACATTGTGCTACAACAGGTGCTGGACTCATCTAACCTTGGTCAAGCCAGAAAGACAACTGTTTTCAGCGCTATCTGATGGGAGAAGGAAGCTCTGGTATGTTTATTAGCAATATTTGTACTGTGGTTATGTCTTTTCATTCTTCAGGAAATGAAGAGCTAATGGGTTTCATTAGGTGATTGAAGTCTCTTCAAAGGGACTTCTTTGGGCCTAAAACCTCTGTGTTACTTCAAGATGGGTGAATGAGGCTGGTACTTGTCTGTACTCGTGGAAAATGATTCCTTGAACTATCTAAGAAGCTGGGCTGCCATATGAAACAACAAAAGGTGGATTTCAGTTTGTAGCATGACGCTCTAACCTGTAGTGGCACAGAACAGTAAATTGCCTAGTCCCACAAAAAACAAGTCATAAAAAAGACAAAAAATTTTGCAAATAAGACCACCGAATTCAGTTAAGCATTGTTACAACCAAATAGCTCATGTACAGCTTCATAAACACTTCAACTGGTGCTCTTAAATGTCCAGATATATTTACTTTACTCCTCTAAAGCACATTAAAGAAAAAGTGCTCTTTGTTATCTGGGAGTATTTGGAATCTTTAGCAGTTCACTTAACACATCATAATGTCTGTCACGGGCTTTCCTAAAACACCAGGGAAAAATGCATACCTCAGGAGAGGAATAAATCTGTTAAAAGGTATTAGTGTAATTAAGTAGGTCACCCTGTAGAGGTGAAGTGCCTGTTAGTGGATTTTAGTCCTGATTCAGCAGAGTGCTTAAGCAAGTTCCACTAAAATCTGTAGGCAAATATATGTGCAAGTTCTTTTCTGAGACACAATCTTTAATTGGTTTTATGCCTGTTCTGGGCGATTTTGCCTTTCACTTCTGAGTGAAGAGTCAGCCTTACAGCACATGACAGAGCCAGATGTCCAAACATAAATTATACGTCTGTCTTTCAAGTTTATTGCTCTTCTTCTCCTGACTTGTCTCAGTGTAAACCCATCTTATCCTAAACATACGTGCTTGAGAGTTGCTTTCAAACCCTTGTATATCCTGTGATAAATCTGCAAGAAAGCAGAGCAATGACTTTAATATTTTCAAGCCTGTGGATATTCACACAGAATCACAAAGAAAGGCTGAGGTTGGAAGGGGTCTCTCGCAACTGCTTAGTCCAGTCCTCGCTGCTCAGAGCAGGTCAGGTAAAGCAGGTTGCCCAGGGCCATGTCCCATTGGGTTTGGAATTATCTCCAAGGACAGAGGCTCCACAGCCTGCCTGGGCAACCTGTTCCAGTGTTTGACCCGCCTTGCAGTGAAAAAAGCTTATGTTTAAATGGAATTTCCTGTATTTTAATGTGTCCTCTTGTCCTTTCACTGCACACCACTGAGGAGCCTGGCTCTGTCTTCTCTGCTCCCCACCATCACACAGCTGCACACACTGAGAGGATCTAATCCCAGCTCTCTCAGCCTCTCCCCGTATGGCGCTGTTAGGAATTAAGATCAGGCTATTGCTGCCCTGTAAGAGACTGACACTGTGTGCCTGAGGGACCTTGCCCTGGAAGCAGGTGGAAGTCCTGCTGAGAAAGGTTTAAGTGAAAGCTACTCTAAGGGGAAACAGCTCATTTTTTCTAGTGAATGCTAATTTAGAGTATGGACTAAGTCATCCTCAAGG
Organism: Pterocles orientalis; assembly: GCA_011057875.1. Taxonomy (NCBI): domain Eukaryota; kingdom Metazoa; phylum Chordata; class Aves; order Pterocliformes; family Pteroclidae; genus Pterocles; species Pterocles orientalis. The sequence goes on from WKFP01014362.1 coordinate 464,085, forward strand.
AGGGATTCTAGGAGTGGCCACCTGAGGCAGAATATACGATCCAGCTTTTCCGGTATAATCTTATTGTGGTGGGTTTTTTAAATTAAAGACAAACACCGTCAACTTGATGAACCAATAATTTTCACTTTGTAGGAGAGCACTAGAAGATTGAACTGTTTTTCACATACGTTACAAAAAGCTGAAAGATTGCTTCAGTTTCTGAAGCATTTAATTTCAGTAGAAGCTTAGTAAACAAAGTCCAGAAAAGGGCAACCAAGGTTCATGCAGCACTTAAAGCACAACCCATCAGATCAAGTGGCTTGTGTACTACTTTTTTTAGGTCCTAGATTCAAGATTCCAAAGAATGTTTTCTGACTCCGACAGCCCCTTGCATGATTCTTAAAGGCTGTAACACAAGTCTTCTATCATCTCTGACATTCCATGGCCAGGTCTGCTCTGGCTATTTGGTGGTCTTTGTTTGCTACTTTTCATTGCTAAATCTGCCTCATGTTGGGGAAATTTTGAAAATAGTGACATCATCTGGCTCTGTCATTACAGTTGAAATTCATTTGCCTGCCTGATACTGCGCTACAATGTTATTTAAAGCCACAATAGGATGTGAAGTATGCTTCCTTCACCTTTCTGTGTTCAGGCTCCTTGTGGACATGGCAGGGGATCTGGTGTTTCTGATGTCCCTGTAGATAAGAATAGCCTGACATAAAAGATGGATCCCAAAGGACTGAACAAACAAAGTGAATGTTAGGAGGAGCTGACAGACCACCTGTTACTGCACACAAAAGCCAGTGAAGGACAAGGTATGTGAACTCTTCACTAGGTACAAAATCCTCATAGCTGTTCAGACAGGGAAATTCCTTCCCTTTTTTAAATCCTAAAGATGAAATCCTAACCACTCTAATACAAACATTTTATCTCTTAGTCATTCTAGAAATGGCTGAAGAACACTTTTACTGTCATGCAAATAGGAGATCCCTGCTAAGCATGCACGTATTTCAACTTCTTGCTCTCCCAGAACCTGAGAGCCTGTTCAGGTAGGAGGAGAGATGCTCCTGTGTGCTGAGTAACCTCTTTGTAGGGTATCTCCAAAATGCTTTGTGTGCTGGAAGTGCTCCAGTCACATGAGGGATCTCATGCAGTTGCATGTTGCACTTACAGTCGAGGAATGTGGTTGGCCTGTTTTCCAGAAAGACCTCACAAAGCTGAGAGTAGAGAAAAACAAAACAAAACAAAACAAAACAAAAAACCTGTTTAATTAGCATTGGTGTAAAAAAAAATGAATTAATTATCTTTGGGGAAAAATAGTCTAAAGTGCCCTTATGGAATGCTGAACTTGAAATTGGCAGTTACTCCTCAGGGAAGAGAGCTAGCAATCACCACCAGCACTTTCTGAAGTCACCAGCTTAAGATTCAATAGCAGTCAAAAGGCCAAAACAAAAAAAAAGGTCAAACTTCATCAGAAAGGGCACTGAGAACATAACAGAAAGCATCATTTTGCTGCAACACAAAAATCTCATAGTCTCATCTTGGGCACTGTGTGCAGTTTGACCCTGACATCACAGGGAGTCATAGTGGAGTTAGAAAAGGTGCAGAGAAAGGCAAGAGAACTGATTAAGGATGTCAAATAACTGCATTAAAAGGAGAGACTTAAAGAGCTAAATCTAATATTTTGAGTGGAAAGTGTTCAGTGAGAAATGTGAAGGCACTCAATAAAGTGAGCTGCTGACTCATTAAATCCTTCAGTAATAAAACAAGGTGTCACCCAGTAAAACTAGTGGGAAATGGGTTGAAAACAGGTAAAGGTATATATTTCAGTCAAGTTCTGAAATTTGCTGCCATTAATTTTGGAGGCAGATAGTTACAGCAGAGGATAAACAGAATTAGAAACTCCTGGAAAGCCAGTCCAATAGTATGTTAAAGAAAATAGAAAGGAATTCCTTAATCAGTGATGGTGGACACAGGAAGAATAGTTGGGAGATAGAGTGCATGCTCTCCCTGAACAGCATCTCCTGCCGCCACTGGTGGAGATAGAATGCTGGTCCAGCACGGTAGGGTATTTCTTATGTTCTTATTTTGAACATTGGGCCCTACTGGGACTTAATTTACATCTGCTTCACACCATCCCTGTTCCTCCCTTTTCCACAGCCTCATGTACAAAAGCCAGCTGGTCTGCGGATTAGAGAGCAGTAGATCAGGTCAATCTAATAGTTCTGGTGTACGGAGCGACAGAGTGGTACAGAGACGGCAACAACATGTAGTAAGTGCATGAGAATCTCAAGCAACATCTGGAGAGTGTGAGATATGGTCAAACGATTAAGCCATCTGCTCCGTATCATGCCTGGCTGTTTAAGGACTTCTGTCAGAGGAAAGCATTGGGAACATCATGCTGATAGGCAGTAAAAACAAAAAATATAAATTATTCCTTCTGATTCCTTCTGTTCGCCTTTTGGCTCCTGCTACAGGACTTGTTGAGAGTAGGATTATGAGAGGCCATGAACAAGATTAAAATCTGTGCCCTACTTAACCACCTCAGATTTTGTATGTGGGAAGGAAGTGGCCTAAATCTGACCCATCTAATACATATAATATATTCCACGGCATGTAATGTTTTGACAGCTTAAGTAGATATACGAGCACTGAATTGGTAACTCGTTCAAATCAAAATTGGTATGCCTCCTATCTAAGTTGCAAGTTCTGGTTTTATTCAGATAATTGTGTTTATTTTTTCTTTTCCAACAAGATAATTGTGCATATTACTTCAGTCTCTGTTATGTGTTAGTCTTGTCCAGGTTTTTTCTAGTGCACTTTCATGAAACTTTAGATACAGATATCAGCTGTGTTGGTAATGGGCGATGTAGGTGCTGGACAGGAGCAGTGGGCTGAGAATTTATTTTTCCTGCCTCACAAAGACATTGTTTAGGTCAATTTTTTTTTCCCTCAAGTACAACACTACCTGGACCATATGAACTCATCATAAATGGGCTGATTTTCATAACGTGCCTGTTAGGAACATTTTCATTCTATAAATCAGGAGCTAAGACACAGAGAAATTTGTGTTTTCTCAGGAGAAGTCAGTGGCAGAGAAATAAAAATAGCTCTGGAGTGCCTTAACCACAAAGCTGCTATAGATCCGTGGAAATGATGGGCCATGGAGCTGGTCTCTTGGTGAGTTAGACACAACCGCAGAGCACCTCTAGGGACAGTCTGCAGGAGAAAGATGAGTTTTATCTGCAATGTCTAATCTCCTCTAATAATGAGAATATTTGGCACACATCAGATACTTTCCTTCCAACTATTTAAAGCCTTCTGGCATGTCTGTAATAGAGGTAAGTGGTATAACGGGAATTGTACCACTGGGGACTTCCACAGCTACACGGGGAGAGAGGCCAGGTCAGTTAGGAAAGCTCTCAATAGATCCCAGAAGCTTGGACCTCGTCACTTGCTTTACTCACATGAAAACTTGTGACTTAATGTTTTTCTTCAGTGCTCCCCTCCTCTTCCCTTTTTCTCTTTCTGCATTTCTTTCCTCAAATTGTTTTTCCTTTGTCCAGTAAATGGCTGGGTGCTCTTGACAGCTCAGCCTCTGAGTGTTAAACCGTTTTGTGCCTCTGCTGAAGTCTTTTCTGACTTCAGACCCCCCACTTGCAACTGTCTGGGAAAACTGCATTAGCACTCAAGAACAGGGTTCTCATACTTCACAGAGAGAGAACCAAGGGGATCAGGAGTGTCTCCTGAACGTGCTTTATTCACGTGGAAGTCTGACAGGCAAATAGTTGCTGCCATTGCTCGGAGACAATGAATTAACAGTTTGGAAATAGTGCTTCCTGCATTCCCTCACCTTGTCCTCAAGCCTGGAATGAGCATGAATCATGAGCGGATGTGCTTGCAGGTAGTCTATTCTCATACCAATCCATGTCCTGCAATAATACTGCAGTGTCTAATTATTTTTGGAAAAAATTCGCTACCAGAAAAATGTTGCATACATTTCTTCATAAATTATACCTTTCCCTTTTAAAGGACCATCACAAACACAGGTCAGCAATTTACTGTGGAGGTACCAAAGGCTGGGGAAGCGGACTGCTGCCTCTGTCAGTTGCTATCTCAACGGCTTAGTGAGATGATAAAAAATATGGACATGACTTTGCAGTACTTAATCCCAAAACTTGAGTTCAGCTACTTAAAGGAATGTATCTAGATACAGTCTTTGTCTGCCCTTTCCCTCCTGGATCTTATTTCGTAGGCCTTTTGCTCCTGCCTTTTAGTTTTATTCTCTTCTTCTATGCCATCTGTATTACTTCTCTTCCCAGAATTTAGATAGACACCGCTACAGAGCTCTTCTGAGAAGCCTGGGAAGGCAATGCGAGGTTCGAGAGCCATTCTGCAACATATTTAAAACAGAGCTGGAGAAGAGACTGAAGGATCCCTGCCCTCATCTGCTTTTAGCTTTGAAAGCTCAGTTAAGCTAGTTGTTCCCTTGGGTTGCTAGAGCTCAAAGGAGCAACAAAAGTGATTAAAAGGATAAAAAATGAAAAATTACTTTTATAAAAGAGATGTTGGCATAGGTTTCTGGAAAAAAACAGTCTTGCTGTTTCCTAAACCCATGAAAAGAGGAACGGCTGAAGGAACCCTGCTCGTTCACAGGCTCTAATTCTGAGTGCAATTTCATACTGATTGAACGGCTGAGGGAGGGTTATGTGTGTCTGTTTCTCCCATTTAATGGGTCATGTTAGACTGGTCTATAGACAAGCTTCCTGTTGGCTTTTTCTCCCATTCGAAGGGAATAACACAGTTTATAGTAAGGTGGGTCGAGTTATTTTGGCAGCAGGCTAACTCAGGTACAGAATAAATCTGACCCTGCAGCCCTTAGGCAGGTAAACATGTCTTGTAACCTGGAGTTTTTGGGGCTCAAAAAAAGGTCCCCTTATTTTGCAAGCAGTCGAATCCTTGTCTGCATTTTTGGACACAGTATCAATACAGTCACAAAGCTGAACAGTTCAAAGATTACCAATGAAGAAAGGCAGTTGCTCAATTTCTTTTTTCTGTCAACACAAAAATGAAAGAGTAAATCCTGTGGGAACACATTATACATGCACATAGTTGTAGCAAAGAGCTTAGGCATACTAATACATTTCTCATGTATTTGAAATTTTGTTCCCCTAAATGGAGACTACTGAAGTCTTTGATTGGGAAAGCCTGGAACCAAAGACAATAAAACACAAAAAGAACTGGAAAATCCCCTGTGATATGATGCAAAACTGAAGAGGAAAAAGTCTAACTCAGGGCAGAGAACATTCAGTTCTCTGTGAGGATTTGTGAAGGGGAGAATGGGGAACAGTAATTAAGTGCCTAAGTCTGCTTCACTACACACTGTCTGGGTTATCCATGTATTGGGATGAGCATCTCTCTGTAGCCACAAAACTACAGTAAAAGGTGAATTCTGACGTGCTCGTTAGAAAATATAAGACAGAGCAATTTGTTAGAAAATATGACAACAACTTTTGTTACATCTGGAGAAAAGCAAAACACATCATCTTTAATGTTAAATCTTTACATCTTATTTCTACACAAGTTCTCTTTGCTTGCATAGGCAAATCCAAAAGATCCCTTTACAACTTTCATACTTAGACTCTTGGTGTAAGTCATGAAGTTGTAATAGTCATTCAAATTTTTAAGATGGCCAAGGACTCATTAAATAAGTAGTATGGTCATCATAACTTTTTTCTTTTGCTGCCATTTAAGTAATTGTTTTGATGTTATTTTGAGGATTTTGCTTATTTTCTCCTGCCAGTATCAGACCTTATGTTCTTACCCTCCTGACTTCAGCCCGGCATAAGTCACTCTACTGCAGCACCACCTATGAGGATGAAGATGTAGATGTTTAGCATATGTATCCTGTTCAGAAAGCAACAACTGGTCTCTATGTCCCAACTCTGGAGGTGTTCAAGGCCAGGCTGGATGAGGCTTTGAGCAACCCAGGGTAGAGGGAGGTGTCCCTGCCCATGGCAGGGGGGTTGGAACTCAATGATCTTTAAGGTCCCTTCCAGCCCAAACCATTCTGTGATTCTGTGATCTCTCCTGTAAAAGGACACTTCGGAGATTCAGCACATTGTTATGTCAAAGAAGGGATTATTATTTGGAAAACATTCAAGCAGAAAACTATTTAGGTAGAAGATAAAATATAAAATTTTTAGAAGTCACAATACATAGCTGGTCTATATTTGAATTAATCTGTATGGCTTTTTGTTTCTGTGGTTACTCAGTCCTTCACATGAATAATTTGAGGTGAACTGGGTTTGAATCCTTGCATACACGTTCAAATGCCACAAGGAAACCATTAGACCTACCCAGTCACTCATGTCAGCAAGAGACAGGCAGGTCAATGGGTGCTCACAGCCACTCCCAAACCTGCTTTATAGAAGAGATGCGAACATAGTTGCTGGGAGTGATTTGTTGCTGCTGCTTTTCAGCTTAGAAGTGACACAATCTCACGTGGGAGGGCAGGGGGGAGCTAGTGGTTAGCATGAAGAATTAAACTGCTATCAGAACGATGAAGAAAAATGAATAGACACAGTAATAAGCATGTAGCACCCCTGGTTTGTAGTGATAAAAAGGGGGAACCATGCAGCATGTGGCCAGCTGGGGAGTTATAAAACTCAGTATGACAAGTCACATTGAACTTCTGTTGTCGTGGGTTAAGCAGAGCAGAGTTAATTTTTTTTTTCCTTTTCCATTCTCTTCATAAATAGCTAGCGAAAAGCTATGTTTTGGATTCCTGCTCAGGAGAGAATTGATAAGAGAAGAACGTTTATAGTTATTGCTAGGATGTTGCTATTTGTTCTCAAGGACATACATTCAGCCTTTTGGGGGGAAGAGACAGTCTGGCTTCTAGCCTGGGATTTGCTTTTAGGTAAAGATTGAGAAGCAGACTGACCAATTATTCCATCCCATGCACGTCA
>WKFP01014362.1:471084-482721 GCA_011057875.1 Pterocles orientalis
TGTATCACATTGCATCTTTGTATATAGTATTATTTCTAATATTATTGTAGTTTAGTTATTAAATTGTCCTTATCTCAACCCACAAGTCCTCTTTGCCATTTACCTCTTTAATTCTCTCCCCTATCATTGGGTGGGGGCAGGGACTGTGTGAGCGGGTGTGTGTGGTTTGGCCCCCAGCCAAGGGCCAACCCATCACATCTGTACAGGGAAGAATGACTTGCACTTCTCTAGGTGCACCATGTTTTGTACCAGGGGGTGCTAGTTATAAGGATCCCATTAAGAAAGGCACTCAGACTCCATGAAGTATCACTTAAAACACCAGTTATTGGGGTTAACGCTATAAAGCGGAAGAGGATGGTCAGTGACAGAGGAGTTCAGCTTTGCCGAGTATGTTAGGCCTTGGCTGGGCAGGCCAGGAGTGAAGTGTATTTTCTATGATGCATTTTCTATGTGTCTAAAACATGTAGCAGTCTCTTCAGGTCAACCACCCTGGCACATCTGTGCCCTTCTGCCGCTGCCTCCGGTATTGATCTTGCCATGGCTCCTGCTGAGGGGAGCCAAGGGGAACCAAGGAGATTCTTCAAAGGCAGCCTTATGTCATTCTCCCTGGTTTCACAGAAAAATAATGTCCCTCTTTAAAAAAGAGATAGGTTAACAGAACTTCAATTTTTGGAAAAACATCAAAACAGGTATTTAAACAATGTATTTGTAATTACTAGAAAGCCACAAGGTAATAAGTAAATAGCAGGACAGCCTTATAAAAAGCAAGTGAAGTGACATAGCACTAATCTAATTTCCTTCTATAACATGATAATTGGCCATGTGGATACTGGAGAAATAGTAAATGGCCTATCTTAATTTGGTCTTAGATGGTATAAGCAACTTGGGGATATATAGTAAGGTAAATTTAATAACATGGTGAATGAATAACTGACTAGGAAACTGTACTCAAAGGATAGTTATTAATATTGCTCTGTCAAAAGAGATTATTGTATTGAGTGTGTTTAGAAAGCCCTTTTACTAAGTCAATACTTTCACCATTTTCACTAGAGACTTAGATGATGGGGAAAAAATTGTATTCAATTTTATTATTAAAATACTAAATAATTAACGTTTCAATAAGGACAAGCACAAAGTAATATAATTTGAAGTAATTATTTGCGTGATTGAAAGATGGAAAACAAACAGCTAGATGACCTTTCTGTAAGGGGATTTAGCAGATCACAAACTGAATATAATGAAGGGTACGTAAAAATACAAGAGACACACTTTAAAAGTATATGCTGTAACTCTCTCAGTTAGCTCTGTGAAGTCTTCATCTGGAGCATTATGCTCAGAGTTAGGCAGCCCATTTTAAGAAGTTTGTGAACCAGAGAGAAGCCGCAAAGTTGATCAAAAGCCTTGAAAATCCGACCCCTGAGATTGAAAAGATGAGGTTTGTTTAGTCTGGGAAAGAGAGACCTGACTGTGAAAAGGATAGAAATAAATTGTTCTTCATGTTTATTGGAGATCAAGAAAATATATAATGTGTTTAAACTGCAGTGAGGGAAATTCAGGTCAGATGGTAGGGAAAACTTCCCAACTGTAAGATGATTAAGTACTGGAATAGATCTCTCACCAGATAACAGTATTTTGGGGCCCTTTGGTGCTCCATATTGAGATGACTTTGTCAATGATGGAACTCCACAGATTTCACCGGCATAACACCTGGAATGATAGTTAACCAATGACATCATAAAACGTGTGAATTTTGATCAAACCGTTAACATAGGCAAAGCTGACATAAAATGGAAAGCTCATTAATTGTATATCACCTCAAGAGGATGAAACAAGTATCTTCCAGTAATAATTTGTCAACTAATGGGAACTACAAACCTCTGTTAGACAGAAAGTCTATAAATCTTATAAACTGTTATGGGAGTCACAAAATTACTGATAAAAATTGAACATGTTTACTAGAGAAATCGTGTTTAGACTTCAGTTTCATAAATCCTGGTCATGACATCACTTGTTCTCTCCTAGGAAGAAAGATTCTGAATGCAGCATGCAGTTTTGATTGATCACGTGACTGGATTTGGAGCAGATTTACGAAGAAGTTCGCATCCCTTCAGTGAAGTGGCTTGGAGAACGGTAGGAGCATGTCCAGTAGATCTGTGTCAATGCAGAGTCCAACTCCTTTGTCTCTCAGACAGGCGGCCAAGAAATATGCTTACAGCATAGGACACTAGCTGTACAGCATTTGGCATCTTGGCAAGGAAGGTAGCTTTAAATAATCGTTGCACCTTTTAGTGACATCACAGACGCTGGCAAAGTGTTTGGTTTAATTTAGACAGCACTGGTTGTAATTTCCTAAGCACTGCATGGCATTTCACCCCATTTCAACTTATTCCTTCTCACCTCAGGGTACTTCTTGTGCTTAGAAAGAGGTTCTAGAGGAAAAGTTTTATGGTAGCCTCTCCGTATTGCTCAGGCCATCCTCCTTGAGACAAACACAGAAATTTGAGTCTGTTTATACCATCTGGCACTTCTGTTATTTTTGAAGCTTTCATTAGAAAACCTTATCTCCTAAACATATGGTATTGACCACATTAAAAGACCTCTAGTGTTCTGACTACATTGTATATGCCAGTGGTCCCTATGGCGCTGTCTCAGAGGATATGATGGACAAGTATCATCTTTTTATGCAGTAATCGCAGGATGTTTATGAAGCCTATGGAGAAGATCTTCCTTGGTCTTAATTTTTTTTGTACTAGTCTTTATCAAATCCTGTCAGTTTTCTGTCTTCTTACATTTTATGGCTTTTCCACAAGTACTTCCTCAAGTGGGGAAAAAATATTTCCTGGGTGTAAGTTTTCAGGTTTGTTAGAACTGTGTGGAACTATACAAGGATGATCCCCTTGGCCTTATAGAAAAGTCCTAAAAGTTTAAATTTAATTGTGGTCTAAAATTAGAATCATCTGAAAAAAATGCCCAACTTTACCCAAAAAGCTGATTTACTGTTAGTACCGCATCCTGTCTTCCCAAATGCTCCTACAGCCCGACAGCTCCAGTGCTTTGCCCTCCCTCTTAGCTGGCCTGTAATTCTCTGTACTATAAAAGAGGGCTTTGCTGTCATTTTCCTGTGGTTTTTCTCTTTCTCAGGCACCTCTTTCAGCTTTCAGCACTGTATTGCAAGCTCCAGATGAGATCCTGCTTTCACATATAACTACAGTTTCATGAGCGGTGCCTTGTTTCGGTGCAGAAGCGTGCTGGGCCCTGCTTCCCAGAGCCACGGCTACTCTGCACCACATTCGGTCATTTCTACCAGGGAAGGTGGCACTGTCACTTGATGGAGTTTTACAGATTTTGGATCAGTGTTACTAACAATGCAAAGGGCAAAAAGCAAGGATAAGTTGGATCTCAGCATACTGAGTTCTTCTACTTAAATAGTATGTGAGCGCACCTAAATTTCAGATTCAATAAATATACGACACATTTTCACAGGAGATGAGAATCTACCATAGGCATGAAATGTCCTTCACTTCTTATGTTTTGTAAAATGTGTCCCCTGCAAATGCAAATGGGATGGGAGTAAACAAGATAATTCAGCAAAACCCAATTCATAAAAATAAAAATGTATACGCTCTTCCCTCTGGCAGTATATTTCAACGTTTAAATCAAGCTTCATGTTTCTTTTAAACAGTCTTTAAACCTGCCTAAATGGAAAAGTTATTCCAAAGTTTGAAAATATCCTCTATCATATTATTTATGAACACAAAATATTTTTCCAGGACCAAATATTATTTCTAAGGTTGTTTCCCCAGGAGTCCCATTATGAAATGAACTTTAAAGCTACAGTTGGAAGGTGAATTTAATACCAGCCATATAAAATACAAAGTTCCAGTCCTGCAAACACATCTGTGTCTAACTTTAAGCTGATGAATATTTCTACTAATTCAGTGGAAGTACTCCCACTAAAGTTAAATACGTCTATTAAGTGTTTGGAGGCCTGGATCTGAAAGTACCACAATAATAATCATAAGTAAATATTTGTACAGCCTTTCTTTTCTCTAAATGTTTAATTCTCTGAGCATCTTTAGGATTCCTAGCTAAGAAGTTTGTTTTGCAATATTAAAAGTTTTGGAGCAAACCCAAAAACTAGAACCCTGTAAACCTTGTCAGTTTTGATTTACATGAGCATCAACCATTTCTGGGTACTCCAGTTCTGGTTTGTAACCCTGCAATTTAAGATTAGGATGCTGTGTTCAAATTAATTCAGAAAAAGAAAATTTAGTAACTTCAGTTGCAACATTGTGAAATAGAAATGTGTTGGTTTGGAGTTTGATTGAAACCAGAAACAGGACAAATAGCTGCTTATTTGGAAATTCTTAAAGGTAGGTCAAATTTAGAAAAAAATAAAATAAGTTTGTTTTGGAGAGGACAATGTTTCCAACTTGTCTAGCCTAGAAAAACAGACCTTGACTGAAAACATTTAAATTCTTTAGACAGAAATTTGCAGTTAAATAAGTGTAAGCACAATCTGACTACTTTTTAAGTGTGTTTGTGAGCACAAGGCACATTGTTGCAGTGTAACTGCCACACTTTGTTTTAAATATGGACTATATTTGTTATCAGAGCCCAAAAGAGACAAAAGGAAGGAAAATGAGTCTTCCTTAACCATACATTTCACAGGCACACAAACATAGTAGCAATTCTGCTTCTTAAGATTCATTTAGGCATAGAAATATCTAGTATTTTGTTACATATTCCATATTTCCTTGTACACTGCCTGTACATATGTGATGGCCACAGCCCATGAGTTTCAGAGACTGAAAGAGTTCACAGTAGATTTGCATAAAGCACCTACAGCCCAGGTTTTTGAGGAAGAAAAACAGCCACTTTGCAATCAAATACAATACATATATATATAAGGAAGTGTGGAATTTAAAGGCAAAAAATACCCATTAAAATTTGAACGGAACTTGCAGTGTAAACTTGTGAACATTTGCAGTATGTCATCTGTTGTCTTTATTTTTAAGGAAACTTGCACTTCAGCTCAACATATAATCTCTCCAAAAGATCTCAGAAATGAATAATAATGCTGACTATTTTAAATGACAGTAGGAAAGTTAAACAAAACATAAGCACAGAGGAAATACTGCATGACTCCTATTATATGAATTCCACCATCAATTAAATCTAACTCAGCTGCCACATTCAGTGTCTGCAATAAAGAAAAAAGAAAGTATCCATTTGGATAAATCTAGATATTACTGCATTCTTAAAAAAAAAAAAAATAAAACCACATCCCACAGTTGCCACAGTCTTGTGACAACAAACCTGCATCTGGAAAACTCCTCCAAAACCAGAATGAATTGTCATAAAATACTCAGTGAAGAATTCCCAGCCCCTTGAAGCATACAAATGCCAGTTAATTCCAGATATCCCTGACTCTTGTAGCATAACATCATACAGAAATCTCCCTTCCACACCAGTGCTCCTCCCTGCCAGGGTTCTGCACATACATTGACACTGGGTGTGCTGGAGGGGTTGTTTTCGACAATCTTTATCCTTTCATCAGGCTTCTAGAAAGAGTCTTGTTTTCATTCCCGTACTCAGGTTTGCGGCAGAAGACAAAAAGAGAAGAAAAACCAGCATACAAATCAGGAGAAGGTAGGGTTGACAAAATATCTTTCTTCTTCACTCCTCACCTTTTCCATGCTAAGTTGTACTAGACCTTGAGATGGGTTTCCTTTCCAAAAATGAGAAATAGAGGACAAACATTCAGATACTTCACTTGACAAAGACTTACAAAAAAACTGTCAAACCAACAGTATCTGGGAAACAGCCAGGGAAAGATCATATCTCCTAGTTTTATTTCTTATAATTGAACCCAATCTGTAAAAGGTTTGCACTGGCAACAAAATTCAATCTGCTAGAGTAAAACCCTTCCTTGGAGCAAAAAAACTATCTTTTATCCACCTCTTAAATTAATCTTTGCCAAGAAAGTATACATAGCTCGAAAGTTAAACAAGATATTTTTGTTCCTAGCTACCCACAAAAGAACATCCTTCAATATTGTTTTGGAAATACTGCAGCACAATTAAGATAGAGTATAAATCACAGAAAGAATATTTCCTGTAGCCTTTGAAATGTTCTAAAGCTGCCTGAAGTGAAAGCAAAGGCTTTACTGCTGCTTGATGCCAAGTGAATATTCCTTTCCAAGAAACCAATTTATGATTATCTCACCAAAAAAAAAAAAAAGTTCTCTTGCGTTTCAAAGACAAAAAATATTACAGTGCTTGCATATATACTGTTCAAAGTAAAAGAGAATCCATAAAGCAATACCCAATAACTGCAAACAGGACTTCATGACCTGCTGGGAAAGTAACAGCTCTGGGCCATGCTCAGATCCGAATGGTCAAAATTTTAAAGCAGGAAAGAACTTTTGGGGCAAAGGAAGGAGAGTCGTAAGAGAACAGGGAGAAGGGTACAAAGAGTTTTAATAATTAAGGGCCTCAAAAAGAAGATCTTTTATTTCAACTCTGCTATGAGAAAAATCTGGGAAATGAAGCAAGCCTGCATTTTCTCCCCTCTCCACCCAGTCAGGTTGTCTGAAGGAGCTCTTGAAGACAGAGGAAATCATTCAAAGGCTCTTTTGTGGAGGACCTTGATCTCCCTGACATCTACCAGAGTGCACACTGGCTCAGCTTATTAACACAGAAGCAAAACTATGTTTGCACTAAAGTCAATAGTCAAATTCCCATTTAATTCCCTGACATTAACAAAGGTACTTCAGGAGTTTATCTCAAGATGTTTGGTAGACGCACAAAGTTTCCATTCAGACTCTGGAAATTCTTGCTTCTTGTCTCGGCATTTGTTCTGAGAACTGGCTTAGGAGATGTGTGTGTCTCTGCTTCGATAATGAAGACTTATGAAATGTCACTGGAGCTCCATGTACCTACTGCTGGTATTCGCATTTCTGGTCTTGGAATATATGCGAGTCTGAATCTTCCTGTCTGAGGTAAGGAGATACTATGTGAGTAAATAGCTGCACTGGATCCACAGAAAGGATGAGATCAAAGGGCAGACATACTTTTTCATCATTTAGAAGGTGTCTCCACCTCTTACCCCATTTTTTTTTTAGCTGAGACAGTTACAGAGACAAAAGCAAAATAAACACCTATGGATAAGAGGAGTTATTTCTGAAACTAAATGCAAGCTGATTACCAGTGGATAGACCTTCATTTATTAGAAATGGAGGAAAGTGAGAAAATAAGGATAGACACAGTGTCTTCTTTGCTGAATATTATGTAATAGTAATTTGATTTTTTTAATAACATCAGATAAAAAAGCAATAAAGTGGTCAATGTTCCAATCTCAAAAGTCATCATATAGAAACAATGTTAATGACACAAGGATTCTTCAAAAAGGTTTCTAGAAATGATCAGTTTAGTAAACACAAATGCTCTAATTTCAGTGCTGCAGTGCTGGAGCACTTGGAAGCTGGACAGCTGAACCATCATTTAGAAAAATATTCGTAGCTAGATTCCAGACATTTTGAAATGCAATCTGTTCTGTACTTACATGTGTCCAAACATTGCTAACAGTGATTTTTAAAAGTTATGTAAACTGTGTAAGATTTAGTTGATTCAAATGGAAATGGCTCATCACCCCATAATGAAATTATCATGTTAGAGCAATCTCTTTCAGTGTCTCATAGTGAACTACATTTTATGCAAAACCACTTTTTTTTTCCCTAATTCCTGAAGAAGGCAAGTGGCGTATCAGGAAAGGTACACCTTATGCAGGCAGTGCAAATATTAATAATCTGGTAAAGATCCCCATTGACGTATTTTAAAGGAAACAAAAATTTACAACTTGGAAGAAGGAGAGAAAAGAGCAATCGATGACATAAATTGAAGAGCATATAACATGGGTTAGATGGACTAATCTGTTAAAGTTCCCAGAAGCTCTTACTAACATCATTTTCAAGAGGGCTGTACTGATTTCTTTGAGCCAAGAATGTTTATTCAGTTTGGGCCTGATGTATTCCATGAACTCTGATGGACTGACTCCTGATTTACACAGCTGTGACACTAAAATCCATCTCTCTATACTTCTAGTTATGCATCTGAGTACTGTTGAAAATTAAGAAGAAAAATAGGAAACTGCTTTTCAATTAGTTTCACAAATGGTAGCACAGCAGTGTCCTAAACTCTTGAAAACCCTAGAGACATTCCTATGAAGAGTAGGTAGTACTTTTCTTCAGATGACATAGCTGTCATGACATCTAGTGTCAGGAGATTTTGAAACATAACCAAACCTAAACACATCTGAAATGAGCATCCTGTCAATTGTGTCTTCTGAAGAGAAATACACCAGTGAGAGAGCTCTGAAATTGGTTCTGCAAAATATCAAATATTGTCAGCCCAATCCAGCAAAATCTTCAGGGATGGGCTTAAATAAATTCCTAGGGTCACTGAAATCAACAGGGCGAGTCTAATAAGGGGCAGCATGCTCGGCACCTTGCAAATTGATATCCCCAATAAGAAATATAAATGGAAAAGTCAGTGTTCACTTTCTAATCCCACCACTCTTTCCTTCATCTTCTTCCATATCCGAGACATAAGTGGCTATAGGCATGAGTGACATTCATAAGCAAGACATACAAGCATAGAATCATTGAATGGTTTGGGTTGGAAAGGACCTCAAAGATCATCAAGTTCCAACCCCCCTGCCATGGGCAGGGACACCTCCCACTAGCCCAGGTTGCTCAAAGCCTCATCCAGCCTGGCCTTGAACCCCTCCAGGGATGGGGCAGCCACAGCTTCTCTGGGCAACCTGGGCCACTGCCTCACCACCCTCACAGTGAAAAATTTCTTCCTAATATCTAGTCTAAATATGCCCTCTTCTAGTTTAAATCCATTACTCCTTGTCCTGTCACTACATGCCCATAAGAGTTACGGGGAAGCTGTATGGTCTGAAAATGGAAAATAACTTGATGCCACTTAATTTGTTGGAGATGCTATAACTCAGCTTACATATGTTCTTTGTCTCTTACCCTCTCTTAATCAATATTTCCTTCATGAATTTCAACTTGAAGTTGAGCCCAAATAAAAAAAGACAGAATAAATAAATCAATGGCTAGGTGAAAGATATATTTATTATGAATGAGGAACTTTCTGTCTTCAGACACTCAGTCACTTTAAAAAAAAATTGCTAAGTCTAAATGCATCTTCTCTAGCTAAAGACTGAATGGGAATAATTTCCTCCCTGAAGACCTGCTCTGCATGCAAAGTCAAACAAGAAAAGAAACCTCCATGGAAGTGTTATTTTTAGCATCTATAGCAGACCAGTGAAGCATACTCATAGTCTTCAACCTCAGGACCCAAAAGCCTGTTTTCTCTTGCTGTTCTTCAGGCTCTGCTCAGCTTGGTTTCTTGCCTCTTCTTGCTCCCTGGACAGCATAGGGAACTGGTGAGGATATCGTGGCCCTTTTCAGCCAGTCCTTTGAACTTATCTCATAGTTGAGTCATTAGGCTTATAATGTCAAGAACTTTTTTTCATGCGTTGAGAAAAGGGCTGAATTTATCCTAAAAGCCTCCTCATAACCACTGTTTTGTAGATTTTTTTTTATTTATCAGGAAAGCAGCATTACAAGGGATTATCCCACCAGCCATAAAACTGTAATTTCTTACGGCTGTTTATCATAGTACGGCGTTTTCACAACAAGTGACTTCAACACTAGCCATTGGAAAATAGCTGATTTTCTATTTCCCTGGGGTACAGTTGTCTCACATAAGAAATGCTATTTTGTGAGAGGTTTCAGTTGCTCTGGCAACAGCCTTTGACAAGTTCTGTCTGTGAGGCTGCAGAGAAGAGAAATGGCTTGGAGGAGAGGTCCATGCCCTTCTTTCTCACTGATGCTCTGACTTTGCTGTACAAACAGTACCATGTTTCTGAGAGCCGCCAGTAAATACATATCAAAGAGTACATTCCCCGACTGTCACAGGGAAAGGAGCTTATGAAATAAATACACTGGTTAAGAGTTCACTGGTTCTGATTCTAGCATACGCAATACATGAAGAGACAGAACTATGCTGTTATGCATGTACTTGCCTGAAAGTTTCACTTTAAAATTGTGGTAATGCAGCTCCCAGGCCCACCACGTGTCTTTGTATGAACACCATCTGAGCTGAGAGCACACAGAATGTCAATAATTATAAGACTTTGAAGAGGTAATTTCATGCAAGTGTTTGGTCATATTTTTTGCTATCAGAAACAATGATGTTTCTTGCCATTTTCTTTCCTTTTTTTTTAGGCAAGATTATAATTATGCGTCTATGTTGCAGTATGTCAATCCAATATAATTTATTTGCTATTCAGGTCAAACAGATGTTTCTTTCTATCAATTAATCTTACTTTTGGATGATGTCTCTGTAAAGTTGCTTCCTCTGTCAGGATCATGCCCCAGTAGATGCCTCTTCTTCTTAGGATTTTGGGTTGTCAGAAAATGTTTATTTACGGAGCCTCTTGCTACTGAAGTCCAGGGAGTTTCTGGAAAGAGGCTCTTGGCTTAACCCCTTCACTTGCTGAATGGGGGGTGGTTGCAGTCCCCAGGCTTCTAAAAGCGCTGCCCAAAGATTATCTGTGACATCCCTTAAAGGTTTTTTCTTACAGAAAGTTGAGATTGTCCCAGACTCTATAAAAGCTAGCTTTGGCTACGTGACTGTACAAACTAGAGATTTCTCCTCTCAATCTTTTGTTGCACTTCATTTGCTGACAGAATCAGGAAGCAGATATCTTGAGAAAAGTTGAGCTCTCTGGGTTTATAACATATCCACAAGATTCTGGTGTCACGTAGCAAAGTCAGTGACAAGATTAAGGAACATGAGGTCAGCAGCACGCTCTTGTCTGACAGCACAAGGCTGCGAAATGAGTTCTTGGCTGCATGGCAAATTTGGGATCAGGAAAAAATCAGATAATTTGGTAAGGGTTTGATGTCTAATATCTGTCAAGGTGACTCTGCTTACACTGTCAACAATGTAAATATGACAGAAAGTTAAATGTAGGTATAAGTAGCTACCATTTATCATTTTGTTTGGTGGTGATGTGTAGAATGAAAATATGATAAATGTGAGAGCAATAAGCAAAAATCTTTCTGCCATTTTCAAAATCGGCTGCCTACCAGACTGTAGCTCCTGTCACATCTAATGGCACAGAAGAGTTTATCTGGGATTGGAACCACTGTGAACCCACACCAGATGTTACACTGATCCAGATACCGCTTCCTAAGTCATGTGATGACAGAGTTTTTCTCCCCTGTTCTTCTAGGATGAATTATTTTCCTAACTTACAAGTTCTTTTTGCTGCTTTTGATGAAGTTTTATCTTCTACTTTTGAATTAAATTTCTACCATACAGTGCTTTATGTTTCACAATAAAAAGTCCTTAACCAAATATTCTTATAGACTATGAGGCAGATTCCCCAAAACTGAGACTGGCTTTAAAATAAAATTACAATACAAGAGTATTAATGTTTCTCTTTAATGGTTCTCTTTAAAGATTTCTTGCTGTCAGCATTTAAAATTTGCATTTTAAAGTTTTTCCCTCAAAACTGAAAGGCCAGAAATTTTCCTTTTTTTTTTTTTTTTTT
>WKFP01014362.1:501759-517838 GCA_011057875.1 Pterocles orientalis
GAGATACTTTGGCTGCACGAAGGGCTAGGAAAAGGATGTGTGTGTAAGTGCGTGCCTCTGTGCATGTGTGTGTGTGATATGGCTCGGGGAGACAAGGAGTGAGGAAAAGCAGCTTCAGCAGTCTGAACAGCTCTGTTGTGTAGGCTTGTGGGAGGCCTGGAGAGGTGACTCTTGGATTAGGGTTCTGGCAGGAAGAGTCTTGAAGGGGTAAGTGAAGAAGCTGTCATAGGTTGTTTGATTTCTTCCTACAGGCTAAGCAGCAGGATTTGTACATTCCTTTAACTCAAGTTGTGTAAAAGATGTGTGACTGAACCCATTACTAAGTTTTCTTCCCAACTGGCAGATCACAGGAGATACTGATCTAACAGCTGCTTAGATCAAGATTCATGGGGAATGTGAAAATATTTTTAAGTTTCATATTTTTACATTTCAGTGCTGTGCCTGTTACCTCACTACTGCTGTCCTTTTTGGTGGTATTGAAAGATACCCTTATCTCATAAAGCCAGACTTCAGTTATAGTCCATCATTTTGATCCTTTTGTTTTTAAATAAATAACTCTGAGTTTTCCCACTCTCCCAAGAAGATAGGCTGGTGTGATGGGTTTACCCTTGGCTGGGAGCCAGACCCACACAACCCATTTGCTCACCCTCCCTCCTCCCAGGGATGGGGGAGAGAATTGAAAAGGTAAAGGGAAAAAAGGACTCATGGCTTGAGATAAGAACAATCTAATAACTAAACTACAATAATATTGAAAATAATAGGATATACAAATACACAAATGAGTGATACACAGTGACACTGCGTCCCCACCCAACGACCAAGGCTCAGCCTGTTCCCAGCTAACGATCCTGGAGCCGGGAGAGTCCCGAAATCGCACTCCCGGAACAGAGATAACAGCCTGAGCATCCCAGACCAAAAGCTGACTGAGGGAAACCTACAACTGAAAGCCCTAAAGAGTGTGAGAGCAGCTAAGGCTCCCTTTTGTTAAAGGGAGGAAAGATAGTGGGGAAGTCAGTCAGCTTTCCTTTGACAGGAGCCAGGACGCTTCTTTCCTCCCTCTGAAGAAACCCTCTGATTTTCGGAAGGAAGAACCTGCCTGCAGAACCAAAGATGGCTCGAACTTAAGAGAAGTGAATGAACTGCAGGCTGGCTGCCCTTCTGAAAGCACGTAGTGCTGGCTGCTGCAGAGGCAAGGGAAGTAAGTAAACATATACCTTCCCTCTGACCTCAACAACCCCGCAGTAATGACATCTTCTAAGATGTAAGTTTAATTTATGCACAAATGATACACACGCAAACCCTACTGGAAGTGAGACATGATCAACTTTTCCTGTTGCATGAGCACCCAGGTGAAATTTTCCCCCACTTGCTGTCAGCAGCGGCCTGGGTCAGCCTCAGGCTCAGCTTCCACAGCAGCTCTTGGGGCTCATCCCACCAGCTCCCAGCAATGCGAACTGTGCTCTGCAAGGCTGTAAAAAGCCAACATGGAATTTAACGGAATAAATAGTTTAGCAATGAATATTACAAAGTAACCTTTTACTTGGTATTTTTTTTTGTACGGGATAGATGCTTTGCTGCCAGTTTGTGTGTTTATTTTCCAGTTGCCATAGAAAATAATTGACCTATTTTCTTCCAAGAATAAATATCTTTATTCAAGCTCCCTAAAAAAACACCCAGCCGCACAGAGGCCCCACCCGTGCTGTCTGCTGCTACAGCCCACAGCGGACAGATTAAGCTTTACCATTTTTACTGAGGCTTTTGAACTGTTGGATGAAAATGTGTTTCTTACAGTACATTTATCCTGCTGACTCCTACTGTTTCAGACCAGAGATACGGTTCTAATGAGAAGCCAAAGGAAATGCAAAATGTGAAGAAGACAAGACTTTCAGCACTGTCACTGCCCTGGGTTCACTGCTATTTCTTCACAATTTCTTTAGATCCCCTCAAAAGATAACAAAGCCACCTTTCAGAATGCCTCTCCTTGTCATTCCTTTTCCCTGCACTGGATACATACGAACTTCATCAAAGCCTACTGAATTTACAGGAAGAGTTGATGGCATCGGGATTGCAGTGATAACTAGGTTATCCTTTGTTCCTGGGTAGTCTTCTTTCTTTTGCTCATGGATGTAAAATGAGGAGAGGGAAAACTCCTCATGCAGCTCCCCCCTGAGAACCAGGCTGTTTGTTGCGTTACCCTCTCCATAACCCCAGAATACGTACTCAGGCACTACTCTGGTTGCTTTTTCCCTTCATACTAGTCCGTAAATATTAATCTCTGTGCATATTTTTCATGTTTGCATACTGCTGTCCACTTGAAATGGTTCTAAAATTATTTCTGCCAGATTATAGGCAGTGTTTCTATTTATATAGCATGGATTTGTTTTTTCGTTGCTGTTAAGCACTGCACTGAATCTTTGAGAGTTTTATCTGTTGCTTCATGCAGCAACATTTCTGTTCAATGTTAAGCAGTGCACGTGGCAAGCGAGGCAGCCTTGTCACGACTGAGAGTGTCTGCAGCACTCCCACCTTCTTTGCTGAAAATGGGGAAGCATGTGGAAAATGCAGCACAAGGATATAAAAGAACAGCCTTGTGATTCTGATTTGATTTTATGCACCTGAAGAGGTCGTCGTCAGGAACAGCAACGGCTGCTTCTTCTGTTCTTGTGCAAAAGGGACAGCCTCTTCACACCCGTCTATTAGGCAGTCAAAAATATGAAGGATTAGGTAGAAAATTCCCCAGAATCATGGGTGCATCTGTGTTGTCCATTGGACCATGTTCGAGCCCAGACTTGCTCCTTTGCTTTCTATGAATGCAAGGCCTGGCTTGGCAGTGGGATCCAGCACATACCAGGGGAGAGGGGCTGGCCGTATCCTGTGTTGGAGTGCCAGCTCAACCACCCATCTCCACGGGCACCCAGCAGGTACCACTCTTCCATCAGGCTGACAGGACCAGCCCTGGGCTGCTCTCTGAGCTGCAGGGATGCGGCTGGCGTGCTGCAGCGGGCACTGCAGGTGTGAGCACACACCACGCACCGGCTCCTCCTCTGCCCTGTGTACCGCGGGGACAGCTGTGTGTGCTTTCCAAGCCTATCCATCACATCTGCAAATCACTGTAATCCACACACCCTGTCTCCCAGCTACCCTTATCGAATAGAATGTGTGCTTTAAAATGCTGTTGTTTAAACCAAGCCAGCTTATTTGTAAATTCCTTTTTAAAATATGCAAATATACAAAAAATGCTTTCTTAGTGCACATTACAAGATTGTTTCAGATATTAAATTAAAATTGAGAATAGCTGGAATTCCTGAGGTAGATAAGACTGATGACCGCTGGGAAAAGGAAAGGGAAATTATTATTTACTCAGTGTTGGCTGTAACCCCAAGTTAAAAAAGGGATGGTTTTGATCCTGTGTGTTGCCACTAAGTTTTCATGTATGTGAGTTAAAATGATCCCAAAGATGCTCACGAGTATCATCATTCCAGCATGACAAGTTACCTTGTGTTCTCCATGGATTGATAGCCAGATAAATAGAGGCAGTGTTTATTTTACCACTCAGCAGATCTTGCAAATATTATTACTGTAGCACATCTCCTTTGTTTTATTTTATTTCAAGTGGAATTCTATTTAAGACTTTAGGTCACTGCTTTATGCCTTTGGGCTGGGTACAGGTCTCTAACCAAGCCACTGTAAATAAATGGGAGCGTTTTTCATGTGATTGCAGATCATGACAGTGCTGTCGGGAACATTTTCTCTAAATGCCATGTCACTTTCACCTACTGCCTTCAGGGCAGTGCCTGCCACCCAACGGTGTCAGGTGAAATGTCACATCTGGGAGGAAGAGCTTGTGTGAATGTTAAACTGGAATGTGGAAAAATGGTGTCACGTACCCTGTAATCTAATATTGTTCTGCCTTAAAAGGGATGTTTTCTCTACGGAGATATGTGTTTAACCAAAATGACTTCTGCTTGAAGTTCAACAGAAACTAAACTTATCTGTTCATCTCCAGCTTTCTTGGGAAGCTCTTGCCACAGTGCTTCAATCCCAGGTCCTTGTATATTTTGCTGACACGATAAGAGCCTTTAACAAATAAACTCAAAACATGGAAAGGAGAAGGAATGAAATTAATTTGTCTTATGGCATGAGAATAGCAACCTTCTCCTCAGACACGAGAATAGCATCTTTCCCCTGAGACTCCAGGTCCTAGGAGGGTCCCTATTCTTATACTTCTCTATTCTGCCAAGTATGAGAATAGAGAAGGTAGCTAGTGATGCTTCCCTGGGACACAGTCAGCTCAGGGATTTAAGAAGTTGTGATGCATTGTGTGAAGTGTCTCTTTTCTGTTTGTTTTGAATCTGTCACCTGCCAGGTCTATTTGATATCCACAATTCTTCTGTAAGAAAAGACAGTGGACAATTAACTCCTGCTCACCTTCTCATTGCTACTCTCTGCTTACAGGAGTCTGTCACAGCATCCCTCCGCTGTTTGTTTTCTGGGCTGCGTGCCATTCCTCGCAGGGAAGCCACTGTCTAGCTTCAACAGTCCTTCTTCTCCTTATCTTTTCTATTTTTACTATAAACATCTTGAGATGAGGGCACTGGAAGAGCACACAGTTTTCTGGGTCCACTATGGATTCATGCCATACTCTTTCCAAACAGTTCCTAGTATTTTAGCAGATTAATTGTTCATTAGTAAGGACTTACCTTTCAAAATCTCTCTCCTGAGTGACAGAAACTATTTCTGAGTCTAACACATATATAGGATTGTTTCTCCTGCAGGCACTGCTTCACATTTTTGCATTCAGTTTCATTTTTGTTTTATTACTCCCTTAGCATCATAAGAATCTCCTGCAAATCTTCAGAGTCAGCTTTCATTTTGATTACCCTGAACAATACAGTATCAGCAAATTTTGCCACTTCACTGTTTAACCCCTTTTCCAGCTCGCTCTCTATCACTGTTTCTGCTGGTTTAGCTGGTGTTTTCAATAGTTTTGAATTCTTATTTCTGACAAATGTATAAAATTCCATTCAGCTGATACTGAGGTGGTTTTAAACAATAAATTTTACGTGACTGTTAATAGTTCAGCTATTTCAAACTTGCGTTCCTTTACAGCTCTGCTCTGAACAACATCGGGGTATGGTGACTTGCTGCTATTCACTTTGTTGATGTGTGTTGACGGTTCTACTTCCACTGGCAATTTAGTTCATGAACACATTCTCAGATTCACCCACTGCGAAAAAGAAGTTTGATGGGGAAATGTTCCTTAAGTCTCCAAAGAGAGCACAGCTGCAAAAAAAAATTGTTTATACTGTTTCTGCTGTGACCTTATGTTCTCTGAGTACTCCCTTTTATGCTTGGCCATCAATTGCCCTGCAAACTTTCTGGCTGGCTTTTTGTTCCTCATCTGTTTGAAAAAGAATTTATATGACATTTTATGTCTTTTTCAAGTTGTTCCTCAAACCCTTTTTCCAACCTGCCTTCCTGTGCATTTATGTTTAACCTGCCAGTTTTTATATTATTTTCTATTTTCCTCCTTTCAACATAGCCTCAGATATTTGAAAGCTGTCTTCTTACTCCAAATACCTTCCATTAACCTGATATTAAATCATGTCATTTGATTTCTTTGGGTTTAGGGCGGAGTGTGCTGATATAGTTGAAGTCTGTGTGGTAAAAGTCCTGCCATCCTTCTGAGCCTTTGATATCTTGTCTAAAAATAGTCTTCATGTTAACTGCAAACATTTACTCTATTAGTTGCCCCTTTTAGGTCTTTTTTTTTTTCTTCCAAAAAGAGGTCTCATTTTTATACAGCTGCTTATTTTTTTTTAATCAGCTACTACTGAAGAATATTTTGGAGACTTGCTGCTCCCCCCATCATTTTGTTTCCCCAGATTTTAAATCTAGGTGCATAATAGTCAGTGGGCCATTTTTACCCACAGGGAGATTCCTCCTGACAGTTTGTTTTTTTTTCTGACACTGTGCCATTTATTGTCTTGTCTGCTTGCCTCTCTGAATCATGCCTTCTGGCATAAGCTGTATATATTAGAGTTTGGAGTCCTTGATCTTCTTTTTGCTAAGGAGCATTTGCTTTGTCCACCTTTTGGCTGATGAGAGCTAAAACTGTTGTTGAAGGGAGTTTGAATGACTAGCAACAAAACGTTTACAATTAGGATGGAGACTAAACTGCTCGTTGATACGCGTCAGTGATGTCTGCAGCACTGATATAGAACACTCATTGGTATCCAGAGGAACACACATGACGATGCTGTTTGACCTCCAGAGCATCTATCCCTTGATTTTCCATTCCAGAGCCTCTGTCATTGCCTCTGAGACTTTGCTGCTGCCTTCTCACCTTTCTGAACACCTGGCTGTAACGGTTTGCTTTATGTGCCCCTTTCAAACATGACAAGAGATTCTGCCCTTGTCCTACTTTCAACGAAGAGGTCATGCACCCGGTAATGCATTATCTGATTCCAACGGGATCCTCTGCATGGCAACCACACTTTCTTCCAGTGAAATATTCCCTTCCTGGAACAGTTTAACTGGATCAACATTCAACTTGCCCTTTTATTTCTAGGCAGAAGGATAATTATGTAGCATCATCCCAGACTCTGAAATGAAACTGTCAGTCGTGCAATGGTGTCATCACACTACATTCGATAAATCAGTCACGGGACGATTCATATACGCCAACGTGTCAGCATCACTACCTCTGCCCTCAATCTCATCGTCTTCTCTAGGCACCCTCTTCATCTGACCGCAGAGGTAAGTCTCCTAAATCCACATTTTCCATGTGATGGTACAGAACAGGGCAGTGGGCTTACTGACCTCACTTAATACTTTATTAGTGAATAAGTAAATTATTAAAATGCATATGGAAAGAAGGAGAAAAAATGGAAACTATGCTATAAATAGAACAAGCTTGCTGCTTCTGAGTTAAGCAGTCATCCATACTCGTCTTCTAAATTATTTAACTCACTGCTCTAATTCATTAGTTTCTTCCAGTATGAAAAAATGCACTTGTTTCTATGGCAACCCTCCAAATTTACATTGAATGGAAGATCTAGATAGCCCCTGATATTTTATAGCTTTTTATCTATCTAACCAAAACCTATAAACTCAAGTTTACCTTTATTTTCCAAAGATATCCTTGAGGTTAGCACTGGTTCTATACACTGATGACAGCTACAACACAGTAGAAAAATGAATAAGGGAGGTTTAAATTGGTTTCATCAGGATGTTGCAGCCACAGTAACTTTGACATAAACCAGCTGCAAGCTTCTCAGGCTAAAACGGCCCTGAGATTAATCAGTTTTAATAATATTTCTGGCTTGTGCGCCATTGTAACCGTATCTAAAAATCCTCCAGGTTTATTGAGTTCAAGAGATATTGTTATTATTCAAACAGCTTTATTTGCTTGAGTCCTGTAAAACTTAAGCAATAAGCTCCTCACATGCGATGTACTTCTGAGGCTCCTAAGTGACCCGTAAAGGAGTTCATGGTAAATCCCATATTGCAGAACTGGGCAGACGGGCCCGAAGGGTAACCATGAAGCTCAGAAAAATAATCTCACATCTGTGTCCTTTTGGCCAAAGGGAGAGAATTCTCATTCTCAGCTGCTTCCTCCAGTTCTGATTGAGTGGTGGGCCTGCAAGTGCCTGATTCATGAGGATCTGTGCCACCACCGTACCCCACAAACAGTGCAAGGTAACCCCATCTGCCCACTATTCAGTAAAGTTCACGTCAAGGTCAGTAAATTTAGGTATTCTTGAATCAACTCACCTGCAGCCCTGAGTCTAGGAGTACTTGCTATTCTGTTTATTTATTGTCTCAAGTGATCCGAAGTATGCATGTTTTAACAAGTTTCCCTAGCGCGTAGTGGACTTTTCTGGCTGTCGCTGTGTTTAATGTTGGTTAAGAGTGGACTGAAAAGTTTTGGGACCGAATCTGCGTTATGGCTAGTTTGCATTCAGTCTCACTTTGAAGACAAACTTAAGGGCTTAGCAGGTGAAGTCTGATGGTACCAAATTCTCTGTTGATATTTCTCGGACGGTTTGCCTCTCTCCCTCTGGTGAACTTACTTCCTTAGCAAGGAGGCAAACCAGAAATAGCCCTGCAAAGCAAGTCTCATTACTTTTTGATTTGTCTTGAACCAAACACTTCTGAGGCCAAATTGGATCGTGGTGGTTGAATCTGAATTTACCCAGCACCTGAAATGTAAAGGTTTAAAATCTTACTGCTGGATCTTGGTGATCCAACAATATTGCCCACAGGCCTTTTTGAAACAGGGAACATTTTACACCATTCTGAGACTCTTCTCAGTGCAAACCAACAGGATCTGAGAGCCTCCGCGTGCATATTCTTGGTGGTTATCTTACCATTACAGACTGCAGCGTTACAATCACAGTGTCTGTCTGGTACCACAATTCAAAATGGTTAAAAATAGATTTATTTTGTTTTGATGTCAGAGCGCACTCTGACATTAGCCTACATAAAAAGGATTTAGGGATAGGAAACTGGATATACTCCATGGATATCATTAAGAGTGGGATAGAAAATAAACATTGCTGATAAAATGTATAACATGGTAAGAGAGATAAGACCTCAGAGGTAATCCTGCATACTTGAATAATACTTGAAGAGAGATGCTTCTGGTGAAGATCCCTCTTAGCAGTATTGCAAGTGTCTCTAACTGCTGGATACTCAGGGACATGTCAATTTAATTACAGCATGTGATTTGAACATCAGCAAATTCCTATTAGTTCTGTCATTTCCTACCTTACTGTCCCCATTTGCCTTCAACTGAGACTCACGCATCCACAGATGTTGCTTTTACACTTGCAGAACAGGGAAGGGAGTGTGTAAACACCCTGATTTCTTGTTATTTGGCTCAAGGTAATCATCTTAACCTTCCTTTCCAAAGATGTCACCAACACTTGGCACTTGATTGCATTTGAACAACTGATGTCACTATAAACATACTCATTTGGTGTTCCTCTTAGCATCCTGTGATTTTTCCCCTTCAAGAAAGGGAAATTTGAAATGCAAATGGCAATTTAAAATAGTGGCAAGACCCTGTGCAAAGTAGGAACTCACAGCTTGAGAAAGGTCCTTTTATGAAACTGGATTTGCTGTCTGGCGTGACTGGATGATGATCTCATTGCTGTCACTGAACCGGAACGAAGACCTGACTGCAGCTCTTTAGGAATTTGAGGGCAAAATGTAATGTCATCGGAAAATGCTGATCTGTCAAAAACAACATATTCTTTGGAAATAGTTTGGTTTCAACAAACTCTTTCCAAATCGCAGTCATATTTCCTTTAAAAACTTGTCCAGTTTTCTGACAATTCATGTAGCGGGCTGTTCAGGGGTTTGTGTTTCCAAGGTCTAAAGCTCTGGCCAGCTCTGGCAAAGCTTAAAATAAGTTGAGTTGGAAGGAATTGAAGACCCAAAGTTTGCAGTTTGTGAAAAGAAAGGTGCTTGCAAAAGAGAGCACTTGACAAGATAGTCAGAAGAAATCCCTCTGGTTACTGGCTTCACAGCCCTGCTTCTGGGCTATAGCAGCTGATGACAGCTTCTGCAGAGAGCAGGCGAGGTCCATTGCTTGGCTCTTCTGCCAGAACATGACCAGAACAGAAATAATCCAGCACTTTGGGATCCATCCGGCAGCAACAGGACTGCTCCTCTCATTTCCATAGCTGCAAAACCCCGCTGTGAAAGGGGAAGGGCTGAGCAGCACCTGGCTCTGCCCGGTGTCAGGAAGGAGGATGCGTTTGCTATCACCAGAGCACCGAGCGCCAGTGCGGACACTGCGGGATTCAGGCTGCCTGAGGTGGGGTTGGGAGCCAAGAAACCAAGACACAGACGGGGGCTTTTGGGTGTGCTGGGCTCTCCGCTAGAGTGCAGACCATGGTGCTAGGCTGCAGGGCTGTGGCAGCAAACCCGGCAGGGAGTCCCCAGGAGATAAATCAGCTTCATCACCTTTTGAAAAAAAAAACACCAAAAAACCCCCAAAAAACCAACAACAACAAAAATCAAGAGGGCCAGAGAAATCTGTGGGGGATGACAAGATGATGACGACTGTAGTTTCCATTCCAGATCAGAGGGGACAGAGGGGAAATCTTCCATGTTTCAGAGCACAAAAAACTAAGTTTCAGGCAATTCTAGCAGCAGTCTCAAGGGCTCAAGCTATGCAACTGCTTCGGCATCTCCAGACTCGCAGAGGCAGAGCTAACTGCGTACTTCCTCCAGCCCTTCACTGGGGAATGTTTCTAATGCAGCTTCAGACTTTAGAAGACAAAATACATATGGCTCACACCAAGCCAGTACTTCTCTCTCTAAATTTTCATCAGGACAGTGACCTTCCTGCCTCTCTTGCTGTAGCTGATCAATCAGAATATTGTCATTGATACCTACAGCTGCCTGTCTCTGTTATAAATGCTTCAGAGAGCTGAACGTGTCACATGAATTTGACCCTGAATATAAAAGCACTTCAGCAGTCCTTTCTGTCCTTGCTCTGTGGCAACCACAGGAGCAGGGCTAAAGAAATTTTGCATGTCATATCTTCAGGAGAACCTGCCAGTCTTAATCCCTTCTGTTCATGCTGCTGTTAAGTCCGCAGATGCCAGGAGAGTATCACCAGGAATTTCTTCTGAGCGAGTCTTGGATCTGTGCAGCAACAATACATGGCAGAATCATATGAAAAAAGACCGTGAGAGGCCACTCACACAATGGGACTCTCCGGTGAAGACTAAAGTACCGTGGTGAGCAGGATTCCTCTGACAGCAGCACCTCTTTGTGCCTCTGCTGTAACACCCCCGCAGCCTTTGCTGGCAGGAGCTCAGCACAGCTCCAGGCTGGGCTGGTGCTGGTGAGGTGAGTTTTGCCATCCCTGAGAGCAGGACACGGTAAACCCCTCTGACAGCTACGCTCTGTCTTGTGAACCCAGATAGTTGGAGAAGTATTTGGGGAGTGTAATACGTGCAATGGTCTGTCCAGAGCCTCCAGAGCCTAAAAGTCATCTGGAATGAAAGCTGTTGGTGAAACAGAGGGTTGGAAACCAGGGTTTTGAGCTGTTCTGTGCCACAATCAATCTTTTTAAAATATTCACATTGAAGAAGGAACTTCCTTCTGGAGCACACCTTGTTTATAGGCTGAATTCCATGCTGAAGTTGATATTTATAGCTGCTATGAATCTTTTAAAGGGGAACAGCCTCTAAGTGCGACAAGGTATGAGGCTTTACTAACACGATACCTGCAGAGGTTGGACAAAATGTATGGTAGCCTTTTTTTTCTTTTTCTTTTTTTTTTGGTAGCTAACACATTTCAAACAAAGAAATATAAAATGAACTACACCCATGCTAGTGCCAGCAATCACAATGACAGCTTGTATACAAAGGAAATGAAGGACTCTCTCTTTTTCCTAGGGCTACCTCCTAGCTGGCTGCTGTTTTTTCTGCTCGTTGGCTGCTCAGTACACAGCACTTGGGGGGGTTTTAAGACTTTTGTGTACACGGGAGAATAAGCAACCTGATAGTTCCAAAAAAAAAGACACAACAACAATATGTAGTATCTGCATTTGTGTCCTTAATAAATCAAGCCCAATTTAGCTGCATTTGTAGGGACACAGTGACACCCAGTGGTTTCTAAAAAATATAATAGACTTTATTTGGAGTGCTGAATCAGATCATTAACTAGCTCGTATGCATTCCGGGGTCAGAAAAGTTCCAGTGTATGCTGTTCATTGAAGGAAATGTGAGTCAGTATCTGTTCCTATTTTATACTATTATTGAAGCTCCTAAACTAAAATAAAATAGAAATACACAGCATTACTCGCAGCAAGCAAAGAATAATAAATATGTCACAAGTCTCCATCTTTTTAGGTTACATTTTGTACTTTCTTCTGAAAAAATCCTTTAAGAAAAAACTGCACCTCTGGATTCTTTCAACTTCCCACTGTAACATGAAGTTAATATAATGTTTTCTTAGAGACTTTGCTAAGTTAAATCTTATGGGCTCAAGTACAATTCGAATAATTAACTGGTTTTATTTGTCAAAAACTTTTGCTAATCAAGTGTGTAGGGGAAATATTCTCTATTTTGTCTTTAGGACAGGAGATGGGATGGTTTACATTCAGTGTGTTATTCCATCTTTATTTTAGAATTTTGGCTAGGAAATCTGCTCTTACAGTTGAGAAGGTGTGAAGACCACTTAATTGTTTGTTTACAGAGAGCAGCAGCAGGTTATTCTTATGTTCTTCTGGTCAGCAGAAGGAGTACAACAGTTGAAAGGTGGTTCTGGGCCAGGCACAGACTAGCATTAGTAGAGTGCAAAAGACGAGACCGTGCATGTTGAAGTGAGTAACCCTGACTGTTGTGGGGTATTAGCATACTGACTCATTTTCCAGGCTGTGGCTTTAATGAAATACTTGGGTTTGTCCTCAAGTCTGCAGAAAAACCTAGTCACCCTTCTTTTCATGTAGAGCTGGAAAAGGTTTGCTTCCTACCAATCGTGCACATTCACTCCCATCTTCTAACACATTGCTCAGAACAGGGGTTGTTTAGGCATTTTTTTAGGCTTATCTGTGACCTTACGTGCCCTCTTGGATGAGCTCCTACCAGAGCTTTCCAGTAAGACACCATTGCTACCAGCAGCGCTGAGCTAAGTGTGCTCCACATTCCTACCCTCAAACCTTCAGTTGGAAGGGGTCTGGGGTAATTTTGAGTAGAAAACCTACGGGATGGTGAGTAGAGCTCCTGAGACATCCACATGTCTTGAAGAAGTGATAGGCCCAGAAGCAGCCAGGTGTCTGCAGGTGTCTCCAGATCAGTGAGATTTCTCTCTGGATACTGGGATATTCATGGGCTTCAAGAGGAACAGCACTTTGATGTTTTCCCTATGATATTTTTCTAATTTGGACAAAATTTTCAGAGTTTTAACACTGGCCAATCTATTCTTATTGCTATTTTCTGCCTTTTGGCAGGTGGCATCATATGATCCAAATCTCAAGCTAATTTTTGAGGTCCCAGTCTTGAAAGGATTTGAGCAGTTGCAGCTCCCACAAAAGTAACCAGATCGTTCCTACATCCCAGTCAAAACTTAAATACATTTTGTTAAAAATCTCTTTGTACAAAAAAAAGCATGTCAGGGAAGATTCACAGAAAAAAAAAAAAGAATAGGAGTAGAAAGGAGAAAAGTTAAAGGAGAAAAGGAAAGCAAATGCAGAGGAGTAAATCCAAAGGATTGCTTGCCATATGTGAAGGAGTCCCAATCTTATTTCTCTTCTGCTGGAACCCATTCTGTTTTCACACAAGAGAACTAACACAACAAGGACGTTAATGCTCTTCTTGCGTGCTAGCTGGTTATTAGAGACTCACAATAAGGAAGGTGATCAGAGAACATTTGTCACATGCCCAAACTACCCTAATTCAAGAAAATTGCCACCTCAGCGCATCATATGAGGCAGGTCAAGCCTAGGGTGAAGCAAGCTTTCTGAGTAAGAATTTTAATTAGCAATAAGCATAATAAAATACATAAGCTGCTGAAAGTTAACAAGTGCTACTGTTTGAGATTTATGTTCAAATCCATGCTGTGTACTTCCCTTTCCTCACCACCAGAATGGATTAGCAGTATACTGGATACTAATCAACAAATATTACAATCATCCTTCTAATCTTATTACCAAACTTGTAAGAAGCATTAAGGACACATTTATACCACTTGTGGGAAACAGTCCAAATACAACGAACCAAAAGCTGCTTATCTACAAGCAAAAACAGCATTATATGACTGAAGGGGGCCAAGTTAATCAGAGCTATCAAGAGACTAATTCAGATCCAGAGGGCTGGGAAGGCAGATTAAATGATCGTTCATAAATCATTGAAAGCATACACTATACAGTATTGTAATAACAAACAATGATCTTCTGTAGGGCGCAGTTTCCTGCTTATTCTATATATCTATGTTTTGACATTTTAATTATCTCATCAGCATCTTTTTATTCCTAAGTTGTAAATGGGTTGCAATAGCATAATGCAGCTTGTTAATCAGCAGACCTTTAGGAAGGAAGGGGATAGACTGTAAAAACAAACCTAAAAATGTTCATGTTTACAGGCAGCGCTACAAGCATGTACAGAACACAAAAGAATATGAACCGAGATATTGTGGAGGAAAACTGGAGAAAGCAACTGAGAAAATGCGAAAAATCAGCTTTATATATGCTTCGGGCTCCTTTGCTTTATAAGATGGAGGGGAGGACGCTACTGGTTAATTTTTCAGTTTAAAAATATTTTGCAGAAGTCCTGAGATGTGCTGGTTTAGTGAGGAAAACAGCACACCAAAATGTAGACTTCACTGACTCCACCATGGTACAACTGGCGTCTGCTCGTATTATGCCTTTCTTCTAGCAAGATTAAGACTATCCACAGGTTCTGATGGACTCCTCTTTAGAGTTGTCTTCCAAAGGCTCGGTTACCCATTTTTGAAAGTGGTGAAAACATTGCTCTTCGGCTGTTTGCTTTTTCCCTCCCTGTCAACAGTCCTAACACTGACTTTTCCACTACTTACCAAAAGTGAAGGTTTCCTCCAAGGACTAGAGTTAATGGCACTTGTTTCTGATCTCACAAGACACTCCACTTCTCTATGCAACATCACCTTCCACATTTCTAGTGGAAGATTCTAGGTTTCCATTGCCATGCACTGTGTGTATTTACTTACAGCAGCACAAAGTCAGGCCCAAAGGCTGCCATTGCAAAGCACTCTCTGGAAACACGACACTCTGGGACAAAAAACACAACACATTGGGAAGAAGAGAATAGTCCTTTAATTATAATAATTAAATTATGCATGATTTTGTTAACTTTTTCCTAGAAAACAAAAGGGTCTTCAGACTGGAAGAATAAAGCTGAAAAGCATGAGAATCCAAAACCATTCCTGGTAAGTCACATTTTCTTAACCTCCAGCTGCTCTTGGTGCTCTCTCTCGATTTCTCTATACCTTTCTTAATTATGATACTGAGTTCTGGCAAAGATTTGTTGCTCAGGACTCACCAGCATATGTTTTTTTGCAATTGCATATTTTCAGTCTTCCATAGAAGACTCGTGCTTCTTTCCTGCTACACAGGTTAATCCCCATTTTATATTCACAAAATTGATGTCTCATTCCCAGCTACAGACCTTTACGTCTGTCTGTACTGAATTCCCCAATGTTGTTTTTGGACCACCTCTTAAATGCATGCAATTTTATTTATGGTTTTGTATTCCAACAGAGGCTGTAAGCCTTCCAAGCTCAGTATCATCTGAAATTTTATAAGTGTAGCTTCCATTCTGTCACTTAAGCCATCAGTTAAAATATTGGTTAGAATAAGGAGGGACTTCATTGACTATATAAAAATCTTCTCTTAGTGAAACATTTGTGATAACTCCTTGAAAGTAATTTTTTAACCAGTTGTTCACCCGTTTTATTTTTATATATTTCATTAGCTTCTTGCTAAGGATGTTTTATAGGGTAGTGTTAAAAACCTCACTTGAGTTGTGATCCAGACTTACGTTTTCTCTTCTCAATCTTAATGACCCTGTTCCCTGGAAAGTTTTGATGTGATTTCTTCACATTACCTTTTATCTCTATCATTTAAGTTCTTAAAAATGTGTGATAATCTGTCTCAGAATTCTTGGTATCACAGTGAGGTTGGCTTGTCTATAATTTGCTCCTTTCAAGCAAAAGATACTGAATTTTCCACTTTCCTCCCTCCACAAATTCTCAGACAGTTATCTATGGTTTCATGCTTCTTTCAGTTTGTTCCTTACGTACTTAACACTGAATTTCCCTAAGTTCTGCTAACCTGAGATCATCTCTTTTCATGAAATAGTTTTTCTTTATCCTTATTTATACTACTGTGACCTTGTTAAAATTATTTTAGGGGGTATGTTATGAGAAAGAGTCTTTTTGGTAATGACTGAAACAAAAACAACTTTGAAAAGTAGTTTTGTTTGCTTCATCTATTATTTGCTTCCCTTTTTTTTTTTTTTTTTTTGGACAGAGCTATGTAATAGTTTATCTTCCTCTTTTCTATAACCTTTGTACTTAGG
>WKFP01014362.1:526423-538330 GCA_011057875.1 Pterocles orientalis
TTTTTTTTTTTTTTTTTTGGACAGAGCTATGTAATAGTTTATCTTCCTCTTTTCTATAACCTTTGTACTTAGGATTTACATAAAAGCCTTATATAAACTTTCCTTACTGCATTTTATATCCGTGCTAGCTGAAATTCATTGTGAACCTAAGTGTTTCTGACTTTATCCTTATATGCTTTTTTCTTCCGTTATAGAATTACGTTTTGATTGTCAAAACACACCTATTCAGTTTGGAAAGTTACTGTTCTTACCCAGAATTTCCACAGCATCACTGGAGACACAGCAGCTGACCAGCTGTATTTCTTCAAGTTCACTTAGTTCATCAGACTGATCTTACAACGTCAACTATGCCATCCCCAATAGCTGTCAAATGATTCATCTATAACAAGCGTAGCTTTCTCAGATTTCTGATACCTTCAGCTATGAATGGAATGGAAAGAAAAAAAAATAAGGTCACATTGATAGGTGAACTGTTTTGACATGTTTATGTCTTGATCACAGCAAACAGATAGACAGAATTAGATGTTTACTGCCTGCCATACTACAACTGTCTATATTTTGATGCCATTAAATATGTTTTATTTGAAAAAAAATGATAAACACAGCCTCTTGCTCAGTGGCTGTACTATGTAATCAATATAAGTTGCCCCTCAGCCCAGAGAAAGTAACTCATAGAAGATCAAATGTGATTTTCCTCTGGAACAAATCCAGGAGAAGCATTCTTTCACCATGCTGTCAAAGAGAAGATGGGCAGACATATGAATTGCCATCTCCATTTCAGTTACTGGGTTGTGTGGCCCTGGCAAACATTATTCAATCTTTTCAACCTGGGTATCCAGTGACTGACCTTGCAGAAAGTCAGCAACAGGCCAGGAAAAGGAACCACATCACCTTTGTGACCTCCTGACTTGCAGTTCATGCAGATTCGCCCGTCCTGGGATCAGTACGTCAGATCTGTCTGACCGCAGTATGCGTTACTAACTTGAAAGGAGCGCTCTGATGCTTTGTGACAATCAGGATACAGAACACAGCAAGACTTCAGTACAAATGTACAAGAAATTACTTCTCTAAATTAGATGAGAGGATTTTCAAGTCCTCATAGTGTACAAACTTCAGACCAACTTGTTGAAACATCCACATTCTCTGCACTATGTACTTTGTTATGGTGTGAAACAGGAGAGAGGAAATGACCTGATTTTTTTTGCATCACCTTCATCCATACTTATGTTGTCAAGTACAAGCCCTTCAGCATTCACAAGTTTCTTTATTCCATCAATAAGTCCACCTGCAAAAAAAAATGCTCATAGTTGTATACAAAATGTTAATTTAATACAGGGAGAAATTCATTTGTAGAACAGATACACTTCAGTGATACTAGGTTCTTGTGAAAAGTAAATAATGGTTTTGTGTGAAAATATGAATGTTTGAAAGGGATAACCTAGGGAGAATATGACAGAGGTCTACAAAATAACGAGTGCAAGGAGAAGGTTTACCAGAGACTGACTGGTTTTTTCTTCCAGTACAAGAACAAGAGGCCACCAGCCAAAATTAGTCCAAAACAAACATAGTCCTTCACACCCTTTGCCAAAGGACACTGCAGAATCACAGAATCATTTAGATTGGAAAAGACTTCAAGGATCATCAAGCCCAACTGTCAACCCAACACCACCCAACCCACTAAACCATGTCCCTCAACACCACATCTACATGTTCCTTGAACCCCCCCAGGGATGGTGACTCCACCACTTCCCTGGACAGCCTGTTCAAATGCCTCATCACTCTTTCAGTGAAGAATTTTTTTCTAATCTCCAGCCTAAACCTCCCCTGGTGCAACTTGAGGCCATTTTTTCTTGTCCCATCACTTGTTACTTTAGAGCAGAGCCCAGCACCCACCTCACTGCACCCTCCTTTCAGGCAGCTGTAGAGAGTGATGAGGTCTCCTCTCCTCCTCCTCGTCTCCAGACTGAACACCCCCAGCTCCCTCAGCTGCTCCTCATCAGACCTGTGCTCCAGACCCTTCCCCAGCTCCGTTGCCCTTCTCTGGACCTGCTCCAGCACCTCAATGTCCTTCTTGTGGTGAGGGGCCCAAAACTGACCCCAGGATTCAAGGTGCGGCCTCACCAGTGCTGAGTACAGGGGCACAATCACTGCCCTAGTCCTGCTGGCCACACTATTGCTGATACACATTGCATCAGAAATCATCCTCATGTAATCAAAAACATGATTTTTTTAAGAGTAATTTAACAATATACTGAATGAAAAATACTGTTTGCCTAGACTAGATTTTTTTTTTATCCTTAAGATACTCAAATATCAAGTGTAAAAGCACAGTCTACTGACATTAACCCTCTCTAAGCCAAAACTTAAATATTCTAAAGCTTCTGGAATCTACAATAGTCTCCAATATTACCAGCTTTACTTTGTAAAAACCTCACAGTTTGTAGCACACTAAATAGTATATTATTAGTAGTAATTAATAATACTTGCTAGTATACTATTTCACTACTTTGTCATAAGCTCTTTAAAACTATTCTGGCTTTACAGTGCTGAAAGACTAACTTGAACTTGCTCCTGTAAAAAGTATCACCTTAAATATTCAGTTTTCCTAAACCAAGGTCACACAGGCTATACTTTTTTTTGTTTAAAGAAATAGTTAAATAGTCGTAAATTCCCCACTGCCAAAGACATGTAAGGTTTCTTAATAGAAAAAAAAAATTACAGCAAAATGAACTTCCTTCTTTACAAATATTCAAGAAGTAAGCTGGTGGTAAGAAAGAAAGCAGTTACTCACATCAGCATGCTTTTAAACTAAAAAGACCGAGTAAGCAGTAGTGTCGAAGTGCTTGTCAAAAACTGACTCAATGTTATCGGTAGGTTCCTTCTCTGCAAGTTTCCTTCTTGTACAGTTACTTCATATCTTCTTTGCTTAAAAAGTAAGTTGTGCAACACCTTTCTGTTCCCCGAAACAAAAGGAACTGTTTCTTGATGTAAAGCAAGTTCCAGTTCATAACTATTTGAAATTTTACGATACAGCAGTTACCGAAGAACCCAGCCTTCAGTCCAGGGTTAATGGTCAAGGAAGTAAATATTTCTGCTACCAGTAGAAATGAGTGTATCTATGATGCATTTATTTCTTTCACTTTTTAATGGTTTCATTGAAAGACAGAGGTGTTCACTGCAGGACTCTGTGATATGTAGACTAAACCACAGAGCCTTGCTGTTCCAAGAAGCCAGGGCTCGGGGTTCCCTCACTCATTAGAGCAGCGCTGACTCAAGCAACTAGATACAGCGATGCAGGCACAAAGAGAGGGTCTAACAACCCCAGATGCAAATGCAAAAGTCATTTCAAAGTGGATGATTTATACTACCAGCATAAAGATTAGCCTGATCTGATATTACTCTGACACCAGGAACAAAACTCCCCAGCCACTCTGCCTACTTCCCCTGTCACTGCAGTCGGCTCCAGACTTCCCCCAAGAAATTGGAAGGTGACTCTTAACATAAATGATTCTGACTTCCTTTTCACACAGTAAATATTACAAAATGTTCCAGTAAATACTGCATGATTCTTGTATTTTTAAAACTAAAACTAAATAGGAGCCCTTCCTAAGAGAACTATTTGCAGATAGATTGTATTTGTGGCTATCTGACAAAGCATTTGTATGCAACGCAGCTTTCTCCAGCCTTTTTAAAGACTTCCTTTCCTTTTTTTTCTTTCCCTGACACTATACAGTCAGCGCGAGCACAAGCAAATTGTCCCACTGGTGGTAGCAGTGAAGGCAGCACTTGCAAACAGTTAAGATACATGGAAGGATGGCTGTGTACAAAGAGCTACAAAACAACCGAAACTTCAGCAGATCAACTGGAGCAATTTCTGACTGCTCACATTTTTACGTGTAGTCTGGGCTTTAATCAATTAAGGTCATTTCTAAAGTGCACAAAAATGCTGACAAATGTAGTAGCAGCATCTGGGTGAACCAGGCGACTCAACTGGGTTTCAACACTTTTTTTCAGAATCCCACCCTGAACTGAAACCCTGGGCAAGGTCTGGTCTGGCAAAAGCAGTGCTGGAGTGCCCTCCGCTGGCACAGCCCAGGCAGGGGACAAGCCACTGCTCACTCGCAGAGTCTGAAAGGGAAGGGAAGGGGAGGACAGCCAAAATCTTAATATTTGAGCAAATGCTGAGAAAAATCCAGAGTGCCTGAATCAGGTGTGTTTCTTGATCCGTCACTGCTCTTGTATGACAGGGCATGAGGAGGAGCCACTCTTGAAAATCTACTCACTGTTCTTATTTTAGGTAAGCATGGGCGGAATGTCTTTCCTCTGTCTCCTTCAGCATCTCTTCTATGTGAAATTCCATTTGGATTTCAGCTGGCCAAAAAGGACCCACGAAAATAAATAATTAAAACAAGTTTCCTTCTATTAACAAAATCACCTTTAAAAAGAAGATAGTGATAACAAATATCTTAATAAATAGTCTGTTGAAAGCAGAGAAACAGAATGACTGACTTGTCTGTGTTCATACGGAGATCATAGTCAGAATCATAGACAATGAGAAAATATGGAAAATAGCAAAGGCACGCTCAGCAGTGTAACAAAATTGTCTTCTGCTTAACACCAACCTATGACTAGAAAATCATATAGCACGTGCACAGCTTTGGGTCCAGGGCATGAAGCGATGAACCAAGGAGAGAAAGAACTAGTCACCCAGCCTATTGTGCATTCTCATTTGTCACTGCTCCTGTTTGGCACCTTAATAAAATGTG
The DNA here is from genome assembly GCA_011057875.1 of Pterocles orientalis. NCBI lineage: Eukaryota > Metazoa > Chordata > Aves > Pterocliformes > Pteroclidae > Pterocles > Pterocles orientalis. The sequence continues at coordinate 531,190 of WKFP01014362.1, forward strand.
CAGTTGTGACTCATCTTATTGCAAAATATTCTGTCATTAATTATCATTGGCCCAAGTTTTGTCCTCAAAGCTGATCCAGTGTCAAATTACACAAATATCTGTAGGGTGTGTACTATCAAGAGAGTTTGCAATTAAAAAATAGTTCACATGCAATTATAGGTGTTTTTTTCTGCTGCTCCTTGGAAACTGACAATCACCGTAAAATGTCACAGAGAACATAAACTCAAGTTATATTTGATATAAATGCAAACTTCAGTTATGGTTGGATATGGCAAAGTAGGAACTTTCTAGTCATGCTCACTCCATAAAAATCAGATTGGCTTGTACTTGTTCAAAATTATTTGAGATGGAACTCACAGTGATTTCCTTTAACAGGATATATATGAGAAAGGAGGTTCCTTCTCCAAATCAAACCACTGCTCTAATGCAATTTCTCATCCTGTAACATTTTCAGTTTAAAACACATCCATCTCTATACTCCATGGCATTTAATGCATTCTGTGTATAAGTAGAGTTAAATATATGTAGCATGAAGACCGAATTTAAGCCCGTTTCCCTGAGATGTCGGGGAGAAAAAGTGTTCTCTGAGATTAAATGTGTCGGTATTCATCAGGGAGCAGAAGGAGAAGCTTAGGCTAAGCCTAAGCAGCGTTATCTGGGAGCTTTTCTGCTACATGTAGTAGTCAGTGAATACATAAAAGGTGAGATCCTGGTTCCTGATCCTTCAAAGCATGGACCACAACCAGAGCCATGGTGTTTGTCCTCTTATTATACAGAGACTGGCAACGGTATCTCAGTCGGATTATTTTCCCACTTCTTTTGTACTACATCGGTCTCTGCAGGTCAGTCAAAAACATGCCTCACAGCACTATCATCAGCCATGTCATCAAGAGACCATTTGGTGATGCTCTGCAGGTTATCACCCTTGACATTAGGAAGCATTTCTTTAGAGAGAGGGTGGTCAAACACTGGGACAGGCTTCCTAGATGCCTCAAGCCTGTCAGTGTTCAAGAGGCATTTGGACAGTGCCTTTAACAACATGCTTTAACTTTGCTCAGCCGTGAAGTGGTCAGGCAGTTGGACTAGATGATTGTTGTAGGTCCCTTCCAACTGAAACCGATTCTCTTCTCTTCTCTTCTCTTCTCTTCTCTTCTCTTCTCTTCTCTTCTCTTCTCTTCTCTTCTCTTCTCTTCTCTTCTCTTCTCTTCTCTTCTCTTCTCTTCATCCCAGTTGCTGCTAGCATGACCTGGTAAGGAGGCTACCTTGGATGTAGTAGTGAAACTGTGGGAGAAGTTTTTGGATATGCTAATACATCTTAATTATGAACTAAAAAGGCAGCCATTCTGGAGTGTACACATTCTACGTCTGTTTTGTGACTATGCCAGATTTCCTTCCAGACAAGGGAACAGCAGGAGAGCAGTCCAGAAACCTCAGAACTGCAGGAGACTGCCAGGGATATCAATACACAGGGACCAGGCGTAGCTTAAAAAATACCATGAAAACTGCATGTAGATACTGAAAGGGAGCAAATCCAAACGAAAGAGACAGAAAAAAAGGATGTAGAGTAACAGAATAGATTTTGGATTATATACAGAAAACAATCAGCAGAAGGGTTGCAAATCACGATGACAGTACTGAGAGATGGAGCCATACAAATTGTCACTGGATAGCGAAGATGGAGACAAATCCTTCTAAACAGTCAAAAGCAAGGATTATTTTCATATCCATCATGGAAGGAAAATATTTGGGATTATGCTTTTATTCAACAAAGAAAGAAGAAGTCCAGAGTTGTATTTGAAAGACTACTTGCCAGCAAATCTTTTGATATTGAAAGCTCAAAATATTATTTTAGCAGTATGCAAGAAGCAGATTACACAGGTCAAGGAGCATATAGACATGAAGAAGATATCTCATCATGAAATAAGAAGCAGAATTACAATTAAACACGGTAACACGTGGGGACACGCTGAGGGCATTGGCTATGTGGATGAACAACTTGGAGAAGAAACCCAGTAAAACTGTTGCAGACAGTAGGAAGGGGTTGAGGCTGTTATCCCAGGGTGCTGCAGATGCCGAATTCCTGCTGTCACCCTTCAGGTCAGTGCTGGGAGATCAGACTGACTACAGCACCGGGCCTCACGTCTCCCAACACCGCCCGGGGGCACGTTCAGGAGCCGGTGAGCGGTGGACACACATGTCCGGGCCGCAGTCCCAGAGCCCCGGCCCCCCCTCGCACCTCTGCGCTGCCGAGGGGCCTCCGCCCGGGCCCTGATGGCGCCCCCGGGGGCAAACCCCGCACCGGCGGCAGGTCACCCCTGGGGGGAAGGGAAGCCACCCATAAGCCGCCGCAGCCACTGGCCGGACGGTGACCCAGGTGAGGGGCGGCAGCAGCCCCCCGGGGAGGAGGGACAAGGCCACACGGCCTCACAACACTCCCCACCTCCACCTCTCTCTCCAGCAGGGTCACGCCTTGCCCAATCAGCAGGAGCTTTATACCAGAGTCGAAGTGACCTCCCTCCCCGCGACCTAGCCCGCTAGCCAGTCAGCATTGGTCCTGCAGTGACCAATCACGATGCGCCTTGCAAGCAGCCAATGGGAGGGGCGGTGTCGCTTGTTGTTGCCCTGTGAGGCGGCTGCGCTGTGCGTTGGGTGCCGGCCGCTGCCGTGGGAGGGATCGGGGGAGGCTCAGGCCCGGCTGCCCGCTCGCCTCTCGCTGTTCCACCGGCTCCGCAGCCCCCGCGGAGGGCGGGGAGATGCAGCCCCCGGGCCCTCAGCAGCAGCCGCCGCTCTATCCGCCCGGCAGCGGGGACTTCACCTTTGTCTCCTCGGCAGACGCCGAAGGTGAGCGTGGGGCCCGCGGTTGGGCCCCTCTCCCGGGAGTGGGCCTGGGCCAGGCCCTGGGGGGGCGGGCGGCTCCCTTGCCGCTGAGGCAAGAGCTGCCTGCCTTGGCCTCCTCCTCCCCCCGCCCCCGAGGCTGCTGGCGTGGCTGGAGGCGGAGCGGGGTGGCCGCGGGCCGTGGCTGCCGGGCTCAGTTGCCCCGCGGAGCCCCGGTTCACTGCCAGCCGTAGCCGAGGCTGTCCCCGGCGGGATGAGGTGACCCTGACAAGCGCTGTCACAGACAGCTCCTCCTTCCCCCGTTGCTGGAAGCGCGGTTGGGTGTCTGTGGACGGTTGGACCGTGTGTTCACCTTCGCTGTGGTGCTGCGATAGAGCCTGTGCTGTGTCTCGTTTCAGCACAGCGATGAGGGGGTGAAGAGCAGCCCTGTGTGGGGTTTAGGGGGTGAAGCGTGGCCCGCTGCCAGGCTGAGACACAAATAGCTGCCTGCTGTGAAGGTCTGCCTTGAGACTGCGAGAGTGAACATACGGGAGTCAGCACTGTCCTGACTTCTTTTGATGTTTGTGCTCTACCTGTTTAAACAGCAAGCGTTCCACTTTATGTCTGTATTGAGTTACTGTTGTAATTGTGGTTGGGGTAGGGGAATTGCTTAAATCCTGACTCGTGCTCCACCCTTGTAAAGAATTACTGAAGTGAAAAATCTGTAGAATACCTGTTTTTTGTTGAACTCCTCAGTCCTGACAATGCATACTGATCGACAAGTACAATCTCAGGTGGGGTTTAGTTGTTGTTTTGTTTGTTTAGTTGGCCTGAAAAAAGATTCACGTACCTCTGAATGGAAACTCTCCTGATTCCCCCTGGAAGTATTTGTTGAGTAATCCTGAACCCAGTCCAGTACAGCCGCCTTTCCAGTAGGATGTGCGGAGTTGGATTCGGCTCAGTGTTCTTTATGAACACAAGCGAGCTGTGATCTCATGCCTGTTCGAGTGTAGTCTTGTCTGCAAAGTGGTGCATAGACCTTTCCTAACAAACAAAACCAGAAACAAAATTAGACGCATTGCACTCTAACTTGTGTTTGTTTTCCAAATCTTCATCTGTATGAAGAATTAAAAATATAAGCTGTTTTGTTTTCCCATCTTTTTTCCATGAGAGGTAAGAGCTGTTTGTGGGAAGGAATGCTGGAGAGGTGTTCTTAATTAAGTGGACAGATATGGCATAATGAACAGACTATTTTGGGTGGTTTTTTTTTTCTTCTTGTTCTGCTTTTTCAAAATTGGGAGCAAAGGCTGTCTTGAAAGCTGTTTTTCCACAATGCCTGGTTGAAATGAGGCGCATGAGATACCTCAGTATTGCCTCTGTGGTGCTGTGCCTGAGACAGTAGCACCCTGACTCTTGTTAGCAGACGTCAGAACCATCAATTCTTGGCAGATTCTTCAGTGCTCGGCTGGCCCGCTCTTACCGTCTCGTTCAAACCCCTCTGTAGAAGAGAGGTGGTGGATTTTTCTCCATCCCACCTGAGCTGTCTTGCAGAATAGACTTAGGGTCATGTCAGAAGGTGTCACAATTAAAAAGTGGGATTGTAGGTATTCACCAGTCACTGACTGTTAAAAGGAGTCTTGGTAAATACGACTTGTGCAGAAGTTTCCCTATATCTGGACTGGCAGCTGTAACTGAGAAAGGAGAAATAAACGGCTGGGTGGGCTGTTACATTTGCTTGCTTTGACAACCACGTTTGTGCATGAAGAAGAGCAAGAACCTCTCCTTGGGAGGAGTGTTATTTTGTAGGATACACAAATAACTGTAAAGTGACGAGAGCCCTAGTGACAACAGAAAACTTCTGAGGCTTTCTCTGCCTTGACACTTGGGCATTAAGAATAAACTTTTTTTTTTTCTCCCTCTGTAAACAGCAGAGGAACGATTTGCTTGTGTATGGTCGGAACAGTGTACGTCTGCTGATACTGGAGCAACGAGAAATTCCTTCTTTACAATGATCTTTACAAGGATCCTGTGCAGATGGTGTTCCAAGAATCAAAGCAATGGATCATTAACTCTCATGATTACAAAACAGCTCAAAAGCATTTATGGAGAAGCTTAAATTTAAGCTTGAGTGCCCTAGCAAGCTGGTTTGGGAAGGAGAATTGTGTTAAATTAATTGCAATACTGAGTGATCAGTGAACACTTCAGATACACTGGCCGAAGAGTCTGAGAGATTCTGTCACTGTATGCATTTTTTTTTCTATAAAACTATGTTGCATTTTGATAGAAGATGTTACAATTATAATCTACAAATATGGTCTGACTTGTGTCTGTGAGTGTGTGCTTCAGAAGTACTTGCTAAAGCCAGGAACTTCTTTGTGTGGAGAGCACCCAACAAGGGAAAGGCAAAATAATATTTTCTTTGGTGAGGTGAAAAGGTATTTGATGAGAAGAGAGCTTTTGTCTCTCAATATATTTGTAATAAGATTTGTACAAAAAATTAGATGTTTCTGTTTGGATTTTTCTTTTTTAGCAAGTAGTGTAAATCCGTGATTCCTTAAAGGAATAATTATTCCCCTCTTCTATATTTTTTTTTTCTTCCATCAAGTTGCTTTGTATATTTTCAGTTACTATTTAGTCTTTTTCTTCTGTATATAACTGAATACAGTGAACGAATAAAATCAATATTTACTGGTGACTGACCCAGCCAGAACATACATAATTTGCGTGTTGTTTCGTTTAGTGCTGTGGCAGAGCAAGATCATGATCATACTGTATTGAAGAGAAATCCTGGTACCTGTTCTTACTGGCTAGAGCCTCAGGATCTCTGATAGTATTCTTTTTTTAACACTTTCGCCTGTGTTAAAGGCAGGCTACAAATGAAAACATCTACAAATATTCTCCTTTAATGAAAAATTGGGCATCAAAGCAGAGAATAGTTTTGGCTGAAACAATGCCACTCTGAAGGAGAGGGCTCAAGAAGAGGTTTTGGTCAGCAAAAAAGTGGTAAATAATCCACAACTTGGAGTATGGTGAGACTTTCATTAGTTAAATCATTTCAAGCCTTCAAATGCTTAATGGTGAAGCACATATTGAAGCCCTTTGGTCACACTGTAACACTATGTCATCAAGAGTTCCATCTAGAAGCTAAAACCTGGTGATTTGAGACACAAACCAACATTGTTACTATTGCATTCAAACCTGAAGTACCCTTTCATATTATGTGTCTGCTAAAATATAATTTTATTCTATAACTCTGAATATTTCATGGTGCTGTACATGTAGCTTCATATGTCTGTTGTTTATTTTCCAGTACTTTTGAAATCAAATGGCTTTTGACAAGACATAAAAAGGTGAAAAGACATAAAAAGCTGTATCTTTTTCTCGCTTTTTCTCTAAGATATTAGTGGCTCCATAACAACTCCAGATGTTAAGCTAAATCTTGGAGGAGAATTCATCAAAGAATCTACTGCAACTACATTCCTAAGACAGAGAGGGTATGGCTGGCTTCTGGAAGTGGAAGATGATGACCCAGAAGATAACAAGCCACTCCTGTAAGTCAGAATTATTTTGGTGTATCTATCTTTATAAGCTGTGTAGGAAAAGCAAACAACTTGTAGCTTCTCAAATTGTCCCACAGCCTTTTGCTGTGACTAGAATTCTGTTTGTCAGATTACATGACCAATGAGTGTTTTCTCGTGTGGGAATGAAAATATGCTTTTCATTATGGGTTTTAGTTTTAGTGTAAAAGAGAGGCTCGTTTGCTGTGGGGAGGAAGGAAGGAGGAAATAAAAATCCAATTTTATTAATCTCTCTAAGTATAAAGCTTTTATAGATTTTCTGGTCTTATTTGTTGATCTTGTAATGGTTTAAAAATTAATTATATTCTTTTTTATCTTTTGTGCTAATATTGGGAGTTTCTTAATGCTGTCAAAGAATCACAGGCTAAGACAATCCTGTGGAAAGATTCATGTTAAGTAAATCTAAGTGAATGCTGTTAGTTACTCTGAAGTGAATGCATCGTGAATCAAGCTTATTACAATAGGGATGCTAGAAGCAAGGCAGTACAAACTTTGTGATCTTCAATGCTATCTTATGTTATAAAGCTTTAGTAGGTCGTGGGAAACAGGGGAGGTGCCTGAGGACTGGAGGAAAGCGAATATCACTCCAGTCTTCAAAAAGGGCAAGAAGGAGGACCCGGGTAACTACAGACCGGTCAGCCTCACTTCCATCCCTGGAAAGGTGATGGAACAACTTATTCTAGATGCTGTCTCTAGGCATATCAGGGATAAGAGGGTCATTAGAGGCAGTCAACATGGCTTCACCAAGG
>WKFP01014362.1:540214-651736 GCA_011057875.1 Pterocles orientalis
AAACTTCTTTACAGTGAGGGTGACAGAGCACTGGAACAGGCTGCCCAGAGAGGTTGTGGAGTCTCCTTCTCTGGAGACATTCAAAGCCCGCCTGGATGTGTTCCTGGGTGATCTGATTTAGGTGTTCCTGCTCTGGCAGGGGGATTGGACTAGATGATCTTTCGAGGTCCCTTCCAATCTCTAACATTCTGTGAAAGCTAGATTAAAAGGGTGTTAGTGATGAAAGACAAAGATGTCATTAAAACTGAGCATCTCTGCATCCCTTGTTCTGTTTGCAGAAACGTGGTTGGCTGGAGAAAGGTTGTATCTTAAAGGTTACTACCCTCTGAATCAGGCAGCCTGGGTCTTAGTCCTTGTTCTGCACATAAGCAACTTCATTCACAGTGTGTCAGTGTTTTCCTGTGGGAATTAAAGATAAGGATGCTTTAAAAAAATGGAGTGAGCAGGAGAGTACTCTGGAGAACTCAGAGTGTTGGGAGAGAACAGATGTCTGGAGAGCTCAGTAATGAAACTGCTACTTGAAAAGTACTCAAAGTGTGCAGAAGTAGCTCCTTGTGCGAATAAGCCTGTTCTGTAAACCTTGGACTTTAGTTAAGAAACAGAATGGTGTATGGAGGTGACAACATGTGAATTCTCTCTTGTGTAACATTTTATACCACAAAAACCAAGTTTATGATGCAAAGACAGCTCGGTGTTCTGAGCTGCTCCTTGCTGGAAGTGAGGAGAACACACCAGGGAAATGATCAGTTTGTGGCAAACAGGATAAATATAATCATCCTAACGGAGCTGTCCTTAATCTGACTTTCATGGAGCAGTTTTTATGCAGCTCTGATTATTCCCAGAACATATGCTGTGATGAAACCTTGTAACCTGAAGCCTACAAAGGATTTAAATAATAGCAGCCAGCTGAGGGAGGTTCACCAATGCGGTGCTACCGTGCAAGCGTTTTGTTCAGTAGAGTGAGATTGTTGTTTTTTTTTTAATTTCTCATTGAGCAGCCTTACTCCAGCCACTTGTTTCCTGTTACAGCTACCATCATCTGAGGTGAGGCAGCTGTCAGCTTCGTCTGAAAAACAGTTTATTCACATGAGAAAACTGTCAGAAGTGCTAGGCAGTGACAAAGAATTATTTCCAGACAGGAAATATGTGTTACACAGTCTTCAGAGTAAAATATAGGAATGCTACAGCCTGTTTTAGACAAATAGAAGAAAATAGATGCTTCTGGTCTACTCCTTAGATTCAGGCATGTATTAAACAACAATTGTGGTTATTTAGTCACAGGTTTGTAATAGCAATTCTGAAATAGCTTCAATAATAGCAATCCTGAAATTGCCTTGAGAGACTCAATGAGCAGGTTGGTGTGTTTTGGTTGGTTTTTTTTTTTTTTTTTAAGATAAATTGTGGTGAATCATGTCTTTTTGTTTATTTCTTGCTTTACCTTTTCTGAGGAAGAAGCCATAAATCAAAGCCTTATATGAAGCTTTCATCAACAAATGTAGGATATGATTCTACATTTTCCTCTGCTGTGCCTCTTAAATGTAGAGCAGAGGGATATCTGCTGGGAAGAAGTCTCTTGCAACTCTTTAGAGCTCCTCAGTCATGACTGCGTCAGGAAAACACTAGTGTAGTTTTGTCTTGAGGTTCCACACGGGAACTTAAAGAAATAGAATTGCCCATTACTTGGGAAGCCTGCTTCCTTCCCCTCATGCTGGGACTATCAGGACAAGGTGGACCAGTTAGGAGCCTCCTATGCAGGAGAATCTTCTGGTCAATTTGTAGCAGAGTGGAGAAGGTGATTAGACGAGAGCAACATCTGTTGACAGGATTTATTGCTAGTTTAATTGCCTTTTATGTGTTTTTACCCCTATTGGAAACAAGCCAGTAACCAAACAATTGGCGTAAACTAGTCTCCTGAAAACCACTGGTGTTGAAGCAAGTTTAACTTTATTTTAAATTATTTTAAAGTGATGTATTTTGAATGGTTTGGGCCTAGTGAATATAAAGGTATTTCTTGTAGAATTTGAAATAAAATGCTTCCATAGGGAGTGTGCTCATGGCAGACTGCTCAGCATAGGAACACACAGACATCCTACTTTTGTGTGTGCATGTCTTTGACTTTTAAGTAGTTAGAGTGATAACGATGTGTCATGTTCCTGCATCTCAGAAAATAGGTCTACTGTGTTCATGGAGACTGGTTGAGTATGTTCTGTATGTTTTCTATTCTCAGTCATGTAATTGATTTTTGAATAATTAAATATATCTAACTGTGTCACACCGGTTTCTGAATGCCTGGTGAAGGTACAGCATTGCTTTGTTGTGCGCAAACTGTTCCTTTGCTAGTCCTGGCTTCAGGAAGCCTTATGGGTGACAGCAGACTTGCTCTAGAACCCTACTGTTTGCCCACAAATGTACTTTTTTTATGCTCTGTTTTATTACTGTGGTGTATAGTGATGTTCTCTTGCTTTACAATTTCAGGGAAGAACTTGACATTGATCTGAAGGATATTTACTACAAAATCCGATGTGTGTTGATGCCTATGCCATCTCTTGGGTTTAATAGGCAGGTAGTGAGAGACAATCCAGACTTTTGGGGTCCTCTGGCAGTTGTCCTCTTCTTCTCAATGATTTCTTTATATGGACAATTTAAGGTAGGTGTAAGCCTTCTACCTAAATGAAATCTAAACAATTTGGGGACATGATTGCTAAGCGATGTGCATTCTTATGTAGGTAGAAAATCTTTTCCTCACATACTAGTGTGGGCCATTTCAAATGCTGTTTCTCAAGTTAATATGTAGAAAGACAGCAGTAAGAAATGTGTTAAATAGCCCACAGATAAGTTCATGATGATGAAATGTCAGGTTGGTTTTTATACAGTAAAGCAAAGGAAAGACATGGTTTGTAGGGGAAACAGATTGATACTAATGGGTTTATAGTCATATTAGTGAATCTTGCAATTTTAATTGTGACCTTTTGTTAATGTGCTTTTTATTACTAAAAAATGTTACCAAAGAACATGTGTTTGGATGCCAGGATTTTTAATCTGCTGACAAATAAAGCTACTTGTTTAATTCGTACTATGTCACGCTGTTGTCGGGTACATTTAATCTTCATTAGTGCCATTTGCTATTTTGTCCTCTGTGCTCAATTGTAGTCAAATAACTTTCCTATGGTCAATAGACTTTTTCCATAATTCCTTTTGAACTCTAGGGTGAACAGCTATTCAGAGGCATTGTGCAGATTTAGTTGGCCTCCATAAACACTGTTAGCTTTTTTTGTTTATGTTCAGATTGAAATAGAGAAGTGGTATCATTTATTGTCAAAATTGGGATGTGAGCCTAGGTGATCCTGCTTCAGAAATCTTCGTGACTATATGTGTAGTTACAGTTGTTTTAAATCCAACCTGGTATAGCAGTCAGACATAGGTAAAGTAACAGAATGTGCTTATGCAAGGATTTTCGTGAGTGGTGAGATAAAATCATTCCCTTTGCGACCTCTGGCTTCCATATGGTGTTCTGGATGCTGACTAAGAACTCCCTCTCAGTATCTTGTTTCCATGAGATGTGAGGTGGGTACACTGAACCACTCACTGTGTTTTTCAAGTGGACTACTTAGTTGTCTCCTAGGCAAAGCAAGGACCATTCCTTGATCCCATGACAGATAGACTGCCTGCTGCAGTTTGTGTAGCTACTGTACGTGAACAGCAGGCCTGATGTTTCTCAGGAACAGCGGATTGACTGTAGGAGTGTTGTACATGTGTGAGGAGGGAAAGCTGGTAGCTAGCTCCAGGATGGCTGACAGCAGCTAGACTAGATGAACTGAATAGCGGGCTGTAAGCTGGACAGAGATGAGCATTCCTGCTCTAAGACTTTAATCTGGTCCTCTTCTTTTAGACAGTGGAAGAAAGGAGGAAGTAAAAGGAGGCCATGCACTATTTTCACAAACAGCATAAAGCCATTATCTTAATTTTTTTCAAGTGGTGTTCTGATTTTTATCTCTTCTTAAAGAAAAGTCATCCCCTATTTTATTTTTCTGTGAATCTGGAACTTTTAATTAGGAAAAAAAAAATGGAGTACTAACTACATTTTTTAAGTGCCGCCACTGTACATTTGGAAATAAAGACTGGACTGATATTGTTGTTGCCCTCTAAAAAAGTATTTCAAAAGGGAGAGCTTCCCTTCTAATCCTCCTGGTGCCTCAACTCCAAGAACAGCTAATTTACTTTGAAGGTTCTGTTAAGCTGGAGAATTAGTTTAAAATTTCTTTTTCAGTTTAAGACCAGACCAATGAAAGAAGCAAGAAAAAATAATTACAGACTTTGTCCCAGGAGTCTGAAGCTGTCTCTTAGCTGTAGTCAGCATCAAGTTCTACTGAGAGTTAAAGTCTTATGTCTTCTGAATGTTCTGTTTGTGTAAAGAATAAAATGGCATCTTTATGGATGAGAGAAGCAGAAATAAAACTCCTTGTATTGGTTGGGCTGACTTTTAAAACCTGTCTTGAGTCCAGGTTTTGTAATAGGGAAGACATTTAGCTAGGGTGATCTTAGCTTTAGTTTTAACTGAACTGCTCTGATACAATATTACCATACTTAGAAAGCACATTACATGTGCATTCCCTGTTCACCAAACTTACCATTAATGTGATTCTCTTAAGTATAACCTCTGAAATGTATTCTCAAGTTGCAGTGTGATACTAAGAAAACTACTCTTGCTGCAATTCAGAATTCACTTTTGCATAACAAAACCTGCAGTGAAAGTGACTGCGGTGAAAGTGATTAATAAAATGAGTTTTACTTTCTCACAATTAAAATGCTTAATGTAAATTAATTGTTCTTTATCTCTTAAGGTTGTTTCTTGGATTATAACTATTTGGATATTTGGATCCTTGACAATTTTTTTACTGGCCAGGGTTCTTGGAGGAGAAGTAAGTACCTGTAGGTGAGAAGGACGTAGCGGGAGGTGATGTAAACTCTTGGCTGTGTTTTTCAGTAGTAATTGGGTTTTCTTGGTGCTTGGCTTTCCACCTTAGTTGGCTAAGAATGGATACAGTTTTTAAGTGTAAGGTCGACATTTCAGGTTCTTGGCCTCCAAAGTAAAATCTGAAATGCAGAGATAGTCAGCTAATCTTGCTGTGCAATGGATGGCACGCTGGATGTGATAAACAATCTGGGAATTTGTACTATGAATCCCAGAAATTCTAACAGGTGTCTGTGATCAAGAATTGAAGTCCCTTCTTGAGGGACAAGTGCTTTCAGTTTTTTGGTCACAGAGCTAAATGGGACCCTTTCTCTTCCTTTGCACTGCTCCTGCACTGCCCTTTATTTATTTTTTTTTTTCTGGGGCTAACAGCAGTTGTATGATGTCCCTGTGGGTAGAGCACCTACCAGTGTTTGATTTGATCCTTGGCTTGATGCAGTTCAAACTCATTAAAGGATGAAAGTCGGCGCACATTCAACTGCAAAGCCAATTGAAATTCTGGCCTACATCCCTCCCTCCAGCTGCTTGCAGCAGCGGAGTTGGAATAGCTGTTTGAGCTGTTTACAAATTGAGTCACTAAGCGATTCAGGTGTAAACAACAAAAAATGATTTACAGCAAGGCCCACAGACAGCTACAGCAGAACATTCAGGAGGGTAGAAGCTTCTTAAATGGCTCTGCAGCATAAAATGCATTGAACACGTGTCGAAGAACTAAATATTCAGTGATACTTGATTTTAAAATACTTTTACTACGCATCTTGCAGTAATGATGACCCAGTGTTGCAGGCTTCCTGTATTATTTAATTTTTTTAGATTTTCCTTTCAATCATAATTGCTAGAATCTTCTTGTGTGAACGCTGTTTTGAAAGAAAAAGCTTTTATAAAGGTGATTGCATGTTTTTTCTGCATACTAGCATAATCCAGATGCCCTTAAATCAATCTGTGTTGTGGCTCAAAATGTGAAATACTCAGAATGTATAAACTGGGGAGAAAGTACAGGTCTGCCCAGTTCACTGTGAAGGATCACCAGCCACAAGAGATGGCTTGCAAGATGGTCCCTGGTCTCACCACTGTTTTTTCCTGTTAAATCCAAGCTGCCTAGCTGGGCCTAGGAACATTTCAAACCATAGTAGGGGAAAATCAGACATTTTAATCCCCACGAAGCTAAAAACAGTTATGCAAATATTTTGAACAAATCTGTTTAAGGTAGTCATAATAAATTTAACCTGGAAGTTAGAAGATTTCTGTGCCTTAAAGGGATCAGGTTCTAGGTCTTCCACTGACGCCAAAAGCATTAATATACTTTGTGAATTTATTTAGTGTAATGGATATGAGTATGTTGATGCAGCAAATTATATCTTTGCTGCTTGTGACAGCCAGGACTACAGCTGGCGACTGAGAGGTCTGTTGTAGTTCTGTGCTCCTGGCTGTCATTTGTACTCTCCGTGGAGAGCAGTAGTGGGGAACCGCTTAAGGCGGAACATGAAAATGGGTGAGTGAAATTGTGTATTTCAACCTGTGTAAGTACTTACCTTGGAAGTGATTTACAGTGTTTAAAAAACAAACAACCAACATGATTAATTACCACATTCTAGGGGGTAGCATACAAAAGCAATTTTCATACTAGCAAGCTTCCTTTAGCTGAAGTTTCATGAATACCTAACATATTATTATCACTATTGATACTGTTATAACAAGATCAGATTGTGTTTGGTGACAAAGATTGAGTACTAAAAAACTTGTTTTTATGTGCTTGAAAATTTCAGGTTGCTTATGGCCAAGTTCTTGGTGTGATAGGATATTCCCTACTTCCCCTCATTGTCATAGCACCTGTACTTTTGGTGGTTGGATCATTTGAAGTTGTTTCTACCCTAATAAAAGTAAGTTCAGTGTCATCTATTGAGAACTGGTTACATTACGTATTTTTAAGTCACTTTCCTAACACTGCAAGTGTTCATCTGTTCAGGACAACATAACAATGTGTCAAAATATTCATAACTACAGCCTGAGTTCTGCCATCCTTTTGGTTAGCATGGTGGACATGGCTGCTGAATGAATTCTATTTTAAATGTTTCTTATGAGTACTTGGGGATATACAGTACTGTCACTATAAGTTAATGTCTGTTTAAGTATTTTGCTGTGCTGTAATATTTGCATTAAATAAATCGGATTATCATTTTGAGAAGAGGATGCATAATTAAACCTCAAAATGAAGAATCCCAAAATCAGCTGTTCAATCCCTTCCCCCATCCTCCAGTTTATTTTTAGTTACCGCAGCATGAATGTGACGTTAGTCATTGTTCTGAGACCTTCCCATAGCGGTAGCAGTACAAAGCTCTCAATACCTTTTGCAGAGAAAGTAAGTATTGTTCTGATTTTACAGATGTGGCATATAAGGCACAAAGCAAGAATAACTTGCCTGATACCACCTGCTGTTGGACACCTTTTATGAAACTAGCAACGTCCCCTGATAGATCCCAGAACTACATAACGTTCTTGAACACTTCCTACTACTGAAAACGTTTTTAGGTAGCCTTTGAAGTCATTGCTGAAGTTTTGGAAAGGTTGACTGAGAAAATTCTTAGTAGCTAAGCTGTACGCTTTTTGAGTTCTGTTGATTTGGTTGAGTTCTGTCCGTTTAGCTTGGTGGTAAACAGTATAATTGAAGTACAGCTGAAGTGTACGATAAATAACAAAACTGCTGTGTTTGTGATTTGATAACTTGCAATTACTCTTAAGTGATACAGTCAGAAAGCAAATCATTAACTTGCCAGTTAACTAATATATAACTTGAAAATAAATAAATGTTAATGAAACCTCTGTTACTTGATTGCTCCTAACAGTCTTAACTTCAGGATGAATCTGTGCAAGGATTTCATCATTAGTGTGAAAATGCAGAACAAGCCCCGTATGGCCAAAACTACCTACACTGTGGCACGTACTGCTACTTATGGCTTGAGAGCTCTGTGCTGAGGGAAATATTTCACAGTCCTAAAGCTGGGGAATTTACAGTGAAATAGTGAAATTCCAGTCAGTTCTTTTCCAGTTGCAATCAGCAAACTGCTCGAGTAATGCACCTCGATTGCTTTAATTGCTGCAATTTTCCTAATGTATCTTAAGGAATTCAGTCTTGATCTTGATGGTGCTTCTTGTCCATCTCTGCAGCCCTGGGTTAGGCAGAAAGACCAGAAGTCTTTTGTTGGTGATTTTGAGGTTTTGGTTTGGATTTTTTTGTTTTTTTGGTTGTTTGTTTGTTTTTTTACAATGGCAGTCGAACAGGCCACAAAATCCCTCAAGGGGCTTCAGCTCCTCTGACAGAAATGTGGAAAAAGTTCTCTGCTGGGGTCCTGTAATGTCTGCCATCTTTGGTCTTGTGTTTTGCAGATGATTACAGTGTGTTTGCGTGCCACTCGGTTTTAAGTATTTTTCCTTTATTTATATTCAAGGTGCTGCTAGAGGATCATAATGGCTGGTTACTTTTTGCTGGAACCTTGGTAGTTTGAGGTTTAAGTCAAGTTCACTGACCTCAAGACTTTTTTTTTTTTAAGCGTGCATGTTAATTTCAGAATAACACAGTGGATGTTCATAGATAATGTTACTTTCTACCGGTCTTTTAAACTGGTTCTTTCTTAACTTAGTAAGCAATATAGGTTTTGATACAGATTGTATTTTGGCAGGCTTCTCACTGCACCTGAAAGGAATGGGAATGTGAGGCTCACTTACCTTGAGGTGGGGGCACCATGATTAAAGAAAAGCTTATGAGCCAGTTGAATTCTGAAATAAAAAATGGCAATTTAACCCTCTGGTACATAATGCAGGAGGAATAGTCAAGTATAGTAGCTCTTCTGGTTAAAGAAAGGGAGGGGTTAATAGTCGGGGACGGTCAAGGTAAAAGAAAAGTTATTAATCCAGTGAAGTTTCAGACTGTCAGTGTATGTAAGCTTATGGCTTGCTTTATGGTATCCATATGTCTTAAATTAGAGAAAACTTAATGTGGATCCTTAGCTGTTCACGTCATTAAACTGTCTCAAAATAACATGCCTGTTTATTAAATCTTTCTCTACACTTAAATGAAAATGCAGAGGATATTCTTTTTTGTGTGTGTGGAGTTCTTCCTCCCAAAATTCTTTTTTTGGGGGAGTTCTTTTTATTTATGTTGGGAGAAGAACTGATTTTTATCTTGGTGTTTGGAGAGATTTTCTTGTGGTGTCAGCTAAGACTGTTCATCTTATTTTTCAGTTGTTTGGAGTCTTTTGGGCTGCATACAGTGCTGCATCATTACTAGTTGGAGAAGAATTCAAGACCAAGAAACCCCTTCTAATTTATCCAATCTTTTTATTATACATTTATTTTCTGTCCTTATACACTGGCGTGTGATCTAGTGCAAGATGTGGCCAGAAGCCGTATTTTATTCCCTTGCAGACTGATAACGCATAAGATTAAGGGGGCTGGAGATACAACAAGTGACTGTTTCGTATCCAGTTGTCAAGATGTTTTAAGATTGAAGAGCATATTTGTGTATATTATTTAATGAAGCAATTGTAGCTATATAGATTTGTATCAAAGTTGTAGGTTTGTTTAAGACTCTTCAGATTTTAAAGAACAAAATAAAAGAACCTTGTGTTTTATAAGAAAGTGTAGCAAAACCACAACTCGATACCTGTGCCAAAAGCACTAGGACCAGATTACGATATTCGAGGAGAAAAATGAGAAGTTAACTGTAACAATCTCAAAGTGCAATTTTTCTTTTGAGCTTAAACACAGCTGGCTTTTTGTGGCACAGCAAATTCTGTAGATAATATGTATTTATGAAACAGTCCTGATTGTTCACAGAATAGTCTGTATGATCAAGACATGAAGATCCTACTTTTAATTTTGTGCCTCAATTACTTTGATTTGGCTATTGAGTTTTTATAAATTCCAATTTGTTTTCAAAACATGTATATACTGTGTATTTTGTATCTATGGCTTGTGTGTAGCGTAAATACTCCTTGGTTAAGGATGTATATTGAATTTTTAAAAATTGAAGATACAAGTATTTGAAGTCTTCATTTACTATCTCTGACCAAAGGAGCAAGATATTTAGTGTGACATAATTAATTAAAATGCATATTTAGAGAATCAAATTATTTTACTTAAAAGTATAATTTACAGAGAAACAGGTGAACACCTTTCTCAACTGTAGTGCTGGCTTAATGTTGGAGAAAAAAGATGATCTATCAAATTTGTGTGATCTTTAAACAATGTTATTTTATGATGACAAAATAAAACTAATGCTTCCCTAACTATGTTTTACAACATCTTGCTCTGTCTTGCTTTTGATAGCATGGTGTTTAACACGCTTCCATTTTTTTTTTTCCCCCCCAGTACTGTAAATCCTTTGTAAAGAGAAATAAAAAAAGATTTGTAAGGGCAGATTCTCCCTCCACTAAATAAGGCAGAATTACAGCCTTAGTAACAATTACAGTCTTGCTAATTTTGACTGTCCAAGGATTATGTAATAACGTGATGACATGTTAAATGTTTCCTGTGTACTGTGTTGATTGCTTATGTAATGGTCCTTATGGCAACGTTTCTTCGCAAAGGAAGTCCAGCGAAGTTCACTTTGCATGGTACTAACTTAGTCATTTGCTCTCTTCAGTATTTAGTATTGTCAAATAGATCTTAAGTTTCTTAATATTTTTTGGGGTAACAGAAAAAAAGCATTCCCCAGGTCTTTTTTTTTAATGTTGCAAATAGTGGATTTAGATTAGATATTATGAAGAAATGTTTCACTGTGGGGGTGGAGAGACACTGGCCCAGGTTGCCCAGGGAGGTTGTGGATGCCCCATCCCTGGAGGGGTTCAAGGCCAGGCTGGATGAGGCTTTGAGCAACCTGGGCTAGTGGAGGGTGTCCCTGCCCATGGCAGGGGGGTTGGAACTTGATGATCTTTAAGGTCCTTTCCAACCCAAACCACTCTGTGATTCTATGAAATAAAAATCAGCCATGACAAGATAATAGCAAGGGCTGTCTTTGATCCCTGATGGATGTGTTTTACTTATCAGAACTGTAGTTTTTTATTTTTTTTAGGACTGTGTAACTTGCCATTTTGGTAACTTATTTTTACCACTCATTACTGATGCAAAATAGTTAAATTCCAGCTCTACCACAAACCTTGAGCTTATTCAGTCTGCTTTTCTGGCTGATGCTTGTGTTGGTTTTAAACAGAACTACTTCAAATTGATGCTGGATAGAAATTGTAATGTAACTTTGCACCTAAGTTTTGACTTCTGCAGAAGTTCTGGTGGAATTACTGCAGAGTTTTACGTCGTACTAAACCAATTACACTAGCAGTTTAGTACTTATCTGCAAGTGTTTTGAGAGCATTCATACAAAATAATTTTTTTTAAAAAAGTAAATTACAGTGTATTAAAAAAAAAAAAAAGCATGTCAGCTTTGGAATCTGGTCTGATCTCTCTTTTCCATGACTTATTTCTTTTTCAACAGGAATATCCAACTAGTTAGAAGACTCAACCCAGGCCCTGTGAACATGGTTAACATCACCACAAACATGTAGGTTTCTAAGCTGTCAGAGAGCTTTAAACTTAATTCCTCTTTGCATAGCTCTTCATTAGATGTCCATAATGGATCCTGTGCATCTGAAATGACTATGAATATTCAGAGGATGCAAGTTAATCTTCAGATATCTTCATTTCCTCTATACTAATGTTCTGTGAAACTTATAGTTGCAGTTTTAACTGTTCCTTTCCGCAGACTTGGCACATGTGTAATATGCAATGTAGATATGCACTTAACATAGTACATATTTTGTACACAATTGCAGATTTGCACCTTTTAATCTTAGTATCTCTAGGGTCACCTTTTGCATATGCTGTGCAAGAAATATGTACAAACAGCTCTCCAATGGTTCTGATAGTTTGTAATAACTTTGCATTCAACAAACTCATATTTTTAGATAAGGTGTGTGTGTAAATACGAGATGTATTTTATAAAAATTTTGAATTAAACTTGTTTACAGAACGTATGAAGCTCATTTATATTTACTGAATTAAGACACATCTATATTCTTATATATGCCATCAATCTCAAGCTTTGAGGCTATAAATAAACTATTGTGATAATAAATATACTTCTGTCAAAACTGGAAACCTAGAGGACATCCACGTAGCAAGATCGCTTTCCAAGATGCAACACTTCCTTGTAGAGACACGGGTATCGAAGCTTAATGAGACACATTCTTTGGACAATCTTCTGTGTAGAGCAGCTAGACACATCCACATCTTTCTCCCTCTTCTACCCATCAGACGTACTTCTTTATTAGAGAAATTACACCTACTTGAAAAGTAGATGAAATCAATCACTTTGATGTGGAGGTAACACACAGCTTGAGATCTTCTAACTTCTGTCACTACGCTATTGGTCTTTAATATGTTGCTGGATGTAGTGAAGCAAACGTAAAGCTTTTTGTTTTGCTCTTGGGACAATGTTGATGAGGCTGGGAGGCGTACACACCCATGTGGTTTTGGTTTTGTTATTTATTTTTTTTTCCTTTACCCAGACGCTGTATCATTTCCCTGCTACAGCAGCCTGTGCTAATTTGGGCCCTTCTAATAAAAACACTCTTCTGCAGGAAACCACGTTCTATTTGAAACTTAATTAAACTTAAGACCATCAGTAGCCTAAAAGCTTTCTCAAATATTTTAGTGGAACATGGAATTTAGATAAAAGAACGCCTATAACTAGGCTTAGCTACACAGGCTCCAGGGGTATTCCAGTGGGTGAAAAGGGAAAATCTCAACAAAAGGTTTTATTATACCTCAGTCATTTCTGAAGCGTAGCGAATACTGCTTCTGAACAAAGTGCTTTCAGAATTACTCCATCCCTTCCTTCTGGCGTTAAAAAAAAAAAAAAACAAAACCAGTCTGGGCACACACCCGGCAGCGATCCCCCCATCGAGGGACAGGAGCCCCCGCGGGCGGCCGGCCGGGGACCCCCCTCTCCGGGCCCGGGTTTCTCCTGACGGGAAGCCTGCCCTCGGGCTTTGTCACTCGGCACCGAGGCTGGAGGCAACTCACAGGGGCTCTCACTCCTCACGTTCAAAAAGAAACCCAGTCTCGGAGCCAGGGCATGAAACGCCCCCCTCCCCCGGTTTCCCCCAGTCGGGAGGCGGCAAACCCCCTCGCCTCGGGGAAAGCCGCCAGCCCGCCGACCGCGCCGCAGCCCTGCGGGAAACTCCGCCAGCCCGCAAACATTCCGCCAACCCTATGAGGAGAGCTCCGCCCTCAGCCAGCCACCTCCCTCCGCCAGCCGGCCTGGGGCCGGGGCCCGCCACCGCCTCTGTCCCGGCAGCGCCAAGGCGGCGCAGTGCAGCTCCAGCTGCAGCTCCAGCACACCGCCGCCCTCCCTCCCGGAGCCGGCCGCCTCAGGCCTCGCTTGTCGCCGCCACCAGCCCGGAGCGGACCCGCGGCCGATGAGGAGCTCGCCGCCCGCTCGCCCTCCGGCGCGCGCAACCCCCTCCCGCCCTCCCTCCCCGCGCATGCGCACGACAGCTACAGGAGAGACGGCCGCGCGCACACGAAGGCGGGAGCGGGAGGACGAGGTTACGCGCGCGCAGCGGAGCCCCGCCCCTCTCTCTGCCCCCCCGCCCCTCTCCGTGACGAGCGGTTGCTGGTCCCCCGTCCCCCCCCCCGGCCACCGCCGTGTCAGGCCGGCGCTCGGTTCCGCATCCGGCGTGGTTGTGTCACTTCCTGCTCACGCTGCCGCTCTCCCTTTCCCCCTCTCCCCGGACCCGGATGGTGACTGGCGGCGGCGGCTCCAGGGACTGTCAGTGAGCGGCTGCCCCCGGGCCTCTTGTCCTGAGGGCGGCGGCGGCGGCAGCGGCCGGGAAGATGGCTGCGGCGGCCTCCTGCTCTTCGGCGGCAGCGGCGCCGCCGGCTGGGCCCGGGCCGGTATCGACCGGGCCGGGTTCCTGCGAGTGGCTGCTGCTCCGGGACGGCTGCCTGCGCTGCGACGCCGACGGGCTGTGCAGCCTGTGCTACCACCCGGCACTCAACGCCATCCTGGCCGTGACCGCTCGCGGCGCCATCAAAGTCATCGACGGCACCTCGGGGGCCACGCTGCAGGCGTCGGCACTCAACGGTGAGCGCGGGGCCCCTGCGGCCTGCCCGGACCCTCGGCCGCGGCCCGGGCGGCGGCGGGGAACGGGCCGTGGCAGCCCCGGAGCGGCGGCCGGGCGCGATCGCGGCCCTGCGGGGGAGGCGGGCCGGAGGCTCGCCTGGAAACAGGTGTCGGGGCGGGCGAGGGGTTTCCGCGTGGGGGGGCTCGGCGGGGGAGAGGCCGGGCTTGGTTCAGGCCCCTGGTGCCGGCGGGTTCCTCTGGCACCTTTCCGCCCCTTCTTTGGAAGCCTGAACGGTTCCTACTCGGGGCAGCGATACTCGTAGGCTGCAGCAGCGAGGCGGTTTTCTTCTGTAAAATGTCTTGGCGTGGTTACTAAAAGATGAAATGGGGATGGAAGGCTGTGATGGATAGGGCTGTCTTTTTCTATTTTATTTTTTCAGGTGTTCTTGTGGATGACATAACGTTAAACCTTCCAAAGCAGCCACGCAGGATAGGCTTAGTTCTAGTTCTTCTGGAAATGTGATACTGTAGTAATTTATTTATTGAGCCTTAATTTGGGTTTGTTAGAAAGGCTTATTTCTTAAAGGTGTCATTTGTCTTACAGCTCAGAATTATTTAAGATCAGAAGAGTCCTTTCATAAAGTTATTTGATGGTATGTTTTTCTGTGTACTTGGGTAGTTCTTCAGGCTGCTGGGTATCTTGCCTGTCTCTGGTGCTAGTAACAGTATCCGTGCTGCTGTGGGAAGGAGCCGTGGTTATGTACTGGCTTTGTGGAGGCATCTTGGTAACTATGAAGCTACTTTCTTTGTTGCCCATTATTGTTTTTAGCTGTTAACAAACTAGATCTGTAGAAAAAGATCCATGTGGCGTTGTTCCTTGTTCATTCCTTGCTCTTACACTGTGGTACTTGTCAGAATATTGTCAGAGGGAGGGGAGGGTTGTTTGGTTTGTTGTGAGACCAGCCCTTGAGGTAGAAAGATACGCGTTTTACTAGTTGTGTGTTTCCGTGTTCGGGTTCTCCTTACAGCTGGGTGTTGCTAGTAAGACCTAGTGTTGTTGGGTGGTGGTAGTGACAGGTTGATGTTTGCCCCCTGAACATGGTACCAGGATGGATTACTCTAGGTTATATGTATACTTTCACCTTGAAAACCAACAACTGTTTTACAATGTCAAACTGAAGAGAGCAGGACAAAAATCAGAGATTTCCTGTTGTAAGTTAAAGTCAGTACATTGTAAAGTGCAAATGTTAAGTGCTTGGGTTGATATAAAAAAAAAAGTTTTGTGGAATTATTGACAAGGTGTCAGCTGCTGTTGTTGTCGGTTGCTTGTATTGAAAATGAGGCTCTTGTGTGCGTGTTTCCCGCTTTGTTCGGAATTCAGATCACTCTGCTTCTGTAATTCCCTTTTTTGCTGTCATGCTATCTCCTAAAGTGCTTTTTTTTATTAATAACTTAATTTCTTACTTTTCTTCAAGCTGTTGCCAGGATTTGAGAATTGCTTTTAAGTTGTGGGTGAAGAGGGCATAAATCGAGGACTTAATTTGTAATTGGTTGTCTGTGTAGGAGATGTTCAATTCCCATGAACAGAAAAAGAAGTGAGCCGTAAATCAAAGCCTAAGCTGTTGTTTTACACTTTTCTGTGATAGAATCCTTGCAAAGGATTTGATTTAGTCTTCAAAATGCTAATGGCAATTCTCCCCTAAATAGTAACTATTCAAAAATAACGTTGCTTTTCTCCTGTTACGTACATTCAGTCGTGTACTTCCTTTAGTGTCAGCCTTCGCTGTGACAGCGTGACTGTAAGAGATGGATTCTACTCCTCCTCACATGAAACAACAGAGTTGCTTGCAATCTACCCAGATTTTATCTGTGCAGTAGAGCTGATGTTTATATTACCGGGGAAAAAATATAACCTTGGTTTAGTTTGAAGAAACTTTAAGTGAATTTCCTTATGGATTCACACTGTCATGCCTGTCAGAAACCTGGTTCATTTCAGCAGTTGGTGTCATTGGGGCTGTTAGCAACCATGTCGCTCTTGTTCTCTCCCTCTTCAGCCCTTCTTTGGGAAGAGGAGGAAAAGGGAATTCGCCTGTTCTCTGTACAGCGTGAGCTCTTTTGGTGTAGGACAGTAGTAGCTGGACACTCAGACCTGTAGACCAGCTCTGTCCCTGTCATAAATGACAGGTCAAAGGATATTGTTGCTTCAGAGACCTCTGGTGCTCTAACTAAAAATAGAGTCCCTAGGAATTAAAACTGCTTCTCTTGGGAGACTGCGTGTCCTCCTTGGTAGTTGGGTCTTGCAGGTCTTTTGCCTGACTAAAAGATTTGTGTTGGACAGAAATGCTGTTGCTCATTACCCAAGGAAAAAGAAAACACAGCAGGCCTCTCTTTCTAGAAAGCAGAGCAAGACAAAGGATCCTCCATCGGGGGGGCAGGGGAGAAAAGGAAACACCACCAAGCCTCAGTGTGGCTTTTATTTCCAGACACAGTTTACTGGGGCGGTGCCTTGAGCTTTGAGCTCGTTCTCAGGGAAAATATTGAAGCTGTGGAACACTGGGTCTGGTAGAGCGGTAGAGGCTGCTCTCCTTAGAATGTAAATGCAGATTGCTCTCTTTGGTGTGTAAAAGATCAAGGCAAAAGATTCACAGCCAGAAAACAGTTCAGTTATAGACCAGGTCCAATGTTAGGATGTGGCCTCTGGTCTGTGTGCTTCGGTTTCTCGTGTGAACATCACTGGTCTGATGTATGAGATGATCCACTGAGTGTTCTCGGGAGCCCAAACTGTAGGAATCCAGTGAGGATTACGATTATTATTACACCACACTGAGTCTTCATCAGATCTATCTCTTGGCAGTGTGATCATCTTTAATCCGTTTCCTCCACGGGTGCTGTAGGGCTATTCTAGAGGGCCAGGTGGTCATTTGCAGCAGCCCAGAGCGTGGTAGTGAACAAGAGTACCATTGGTAAGGGTGATCAGGTGATCCTTTAACATTAATCTCTGTCTTACCTGGTCACGAGGTTGTCCTTTTTATTCCACCAAGGCCGTTGCACGCACACTGTACATTTCAGAGACCCAGACTGGGACAGTTCTCGTGATTACTGGATGTTATGTGTTTCTGTGTGTTTGCCAGTAGTGGTTAGTCAGGACTAGTTTTGAATCTGTCATGCAAGTCTATCAAGTAATTTCTTAGGCATTTAAATATTTGTGTGCTTTCAGTTTCAAGTTGAACACCGGTGGCCAAAGAGCATGAATGATCAGTCTCCAAATGTAGCACTAAAGATGAGCCTTTTCCTCTGCCTCAAAAAAACAAACCAAAAAAGCCAGACAAGAATCCCCAAAGAACAATTTTGAGTGACCCTCTTAGTGTTCATAGAAAGAACTGTAGATCAAACATCTCTATTTACAAATAAAATAAGAAAACTGTGTGAACTGGGACAGTGCTGTAAGTCAAGGGAAGCTTGGCCAGGAACACAATAAGAAACTAAAATGTCCTGTTGGATGGATGGTGACCATCTTGAATGTTTCTGTAAGTTTTTCTAGATTAATTTGAGATAGCAATAGCTTCAGAGCTGCGTTCACTAACGTGCAGAGTGTTTCCTAGCTAAAGCCTTCTGAATTACTATAGACTCCCTAACGGTAATCAAAATGTAGATTTCTGAATCCATACAGGGAAGGATCTGTTCATTGTACTTATGTACCAGTTTCTGTAGGGGAAACTTGAGACTCTGCATTATCACCAGAGGCCTTCATCTGCTGTTCGTCCAACAGAAGAATTTAGAAGGAAATAGATCCCAGCCCAGGAGGCTCACCTGTGCCAGGAAGATCAACACCATTGTCTGTCTGTCACTGTTCCTTTTTGGGAAGTCCTGTTTGTCTTCAGCTGGATCACTTTGAATTATGGAGCCTTGGAAATCTGTTAAGGGATATCCAATTCTGTTTCTTTTTGATTCCTTTCCATGTGGTGCAGGAGGCAAAACAAGAAGAAAAGATTCTCTTTTGCAGCTTGGAAGTCATAGAGGGAGTGTGCACTTATGGTCTCTAGGAAGAAAGTGTTGGGATAGTCCGCCATCCAGTTCTAGGTTTGACATCATCATCAGTTTCAACTGTTTCAAGCTCACTGTGGTAACATTCCACAAGTTGTCTCCTTCATTCCTCGAAACTGGGGCGAGTTTCTTGATCTTCTTGGCTCTTCATTTGTTCCATTATGAGACAAAAAAAAAAATAATGAAGGCTGTTGCTATTAATACAAAATTTTCTCCTTGTTTATTTTCTCGTTGCATGGGGAGTACTGTGAAATACATGGTGATCTGCTACAGCCCACCTTGCATTTGAGTGCACATGGATGACAGTGCTAATCTGGGTAAAATGCTTCTCAGAGAGGTCATTCCATTGATTTATGTGATCTTAAGGTCATTCATGAAGAGCCTTAAGCACTTGAAAAAAACAGAATAGGAGAGTTAAATCTGAGTTCCACACTTAGTACCAATAGAGGTTCTAGGCTGGTGTGTGCTCCATTTCTCTGCTAGCCTAGTCAGAGTATGACAGATATCCCTTCTTACTTCCCATGCCTCTTGCCAGACTGTCGAGATGCAGGTAACTGATGTTTCTAGGCTCTGTGGAAGCACATCTGGAATATTTTCTGCAGAAGCTAAAACAGAGATCTCCTCACATGTCTTTAGAGGGGTGTTTACGTTGCCGTATTCTTGCAGGGATCCCAACAGACAGCGGTGCAGGCGTATGTTATGTTGCCAGGCAAGATAGCACAATATTTTTCATTGTGTTGACAGATCATTCGTATCTGGGCTGATGGATTCATGGCTATCATTGCAACTGTGGTGCTGTATTATTAAATGTTGCAGAATGCTTTCATGTCGGATAATCAGACATTTCTTAGCCCTTTGCAAATGGACTTTGAGAAAGGTTTTCTGCAGGAGGATGGATCTTGAAATGCTTCTTACTGACCCAAAGAGGAAATACTGTGCTTCGTGTCAGGGATTTGAACTTTGGCTTCCTGCCCTATTCCATCTCACAGGTAGTTCAGGTATTTCTCATATAGGATCCTCAGGAAAGCACTAATTTTTCAGCCTCAGTGCTGATTGTGGTCCAGCTTTGGTCAAGACAGCATTTAATATGTTTATGTGATAAACCCTTCAGTGCAGCTCCCAGTCATGTTCTATATTGTATTATATAAAATGTAGAAGAAACTTGGCAGAAATGTATTCTGGCAGAGATAATTGATTAGTTAAAGTCCAGAACATTATGAAAGAAAGCAGGTAAATCTGTGTTGGACTTGAAGTAATGGGAGCAGGGAAAAGGTTTTTGCTTTGTGTTGCCCAGCCTAGTGATCTTTAGAAGCCCTGATCTTTTTACTGTTCTGAACATCACGGTGATCAGTGGTTTGGATCTAGTGTACTCTCCTGTCCTATTCTAGCAGCCCATCATGGGGTTAGCTGGGTCAGTAGAACCCCTTTCTGAGTCTTTAGTTATATTGCTTATACCGATATTTTATAGTTGCTATTGCGTTGGTATCCGTAGCTTAAGTGAAATATAGCATCTAAGACTTTATAAGACAGAGCATAAGGAAAATGTCTCCTAGGCTGAAGATTCACCTTAGCTGTTTCTCTCAAGCTTTTAGTAGCAGTTATGTCTGTTTTTTTGATATGGTGTTGATCTGTTACTTCAGAGATTTTTCCCAAGTTAGTTTCAAGTCAGGAGACCAAGCTGTCCATACTGGCTGTTATGAAGATTCTTTAATTCTCCCTGAACAGGATGACATCTTTCTAAAATGCTTCTTAGGCTGTCTCGGAGATGGAGATAAGGCTTACAACAGTGTGGACTCTTGGACAACTTTTGAGCGTATCATGTTATGAGATAGCTTGTTGCATGTTGTCTCTTCCACTGGGCTCAGTAGGTAATCACCATTTTATTTTTTTTTAATAAAAAATTTACACATGGGTCATTTCCGTTTCCTGGTGGTTCTTAAGTAATGCCATGGTATTGCTTTCTGCTGTTAGAAGGGCGTCCTTTAAATAGTTAAGGCTCTCTTAACTGCAGTGACTGCTTGCAGTCACCAGATGTGCGCTTGTCACAGAGTGGATGGTTCAAGCAAGAGCACCTCCTGCCCTCAGTTCATCCATTTGTGAAGTACAGACAGACAGGACACTTGCAGCTTCTTTTGGTTTCTGTGGAGTCAAATATTGGATTGTGTATTGGCCCAGTTCCTTTGCTGCCTTGTCTTTGGGAAGAGTATTGAGATTGGTAAGGACCCAGTGCATGCTGCTAGTCAAAAAGTAGACATGAAGTCTGATGTATGCAAAACATTTATTTTGAAGATTTGCATTTATGTTACGGGAAAGAGCACTCCACAGATAAGGATGATGCACAAGAAGCGGGGGAGGTAAAAACCAGCTGCTTTTTTTTACAGCCTTTGTTGTTTTTTGCTTTTAAAAGTGTAAAATTATGGAAACAATAATTTATCTGTCAAATAAATGTAAACAACTATTATGTTCAAAATTTTCTTGAGGTATTTGCTAGGGCTGTTCGGTGAGTATTTTATTGATAATTTTTTTTAATGTGTAACTTGAGAAGAGGGAATTTGTTTATTTTGCAAGTTAAATAGTCTTTAAAATTAGTAGCATTAGTGCAAACACATACCCAGTCTCAAGTGCTGGTTAATGAAGGCTTGCAGGGCATAGTCTGTTGGCAGCATTTCAGTCCCATGTGCAGTTTGTGGAGGGAAAGCTGTTCGATCCACTGTACTTCCCTGACCTGACTGAGGGTGAAGCAATCAGGATCTCATCTGAGCGTTTGGCAGCTGTAGGAGAAGAGTTTGATAAACTGTTCACTGGGTAACAGGCTGCAGAGACTCTACCATGACAAACTCCTCATGGAAAGGAAGAGCAGGGAGGGTGAGGGATGGGACTGAGAACTGTGACGGACAGTGGGGAAAGGGTTAGAAAGGGTTAGGGAGGTAGGAAGCTGGGCAGGTGGCAGTGAAGACTAGGAAGACAGGGAGTGTTTAATTCGAGACCAAGAAGGCACTCTGGTTATTGTGGATAAATACTGTGACAGACGTAGTTGATCTGTCTTCTACGGGATTCTGGATTGATGTTGAGATGTAAATGATGATGCGTGACACTGTTCAGTAGCCTCTTTTTGATAGTGTTTTTTTTCTGTTCAGTTTTCTGTAGCTTTTTAAAGGCAGAATTAGCAAGATCAGTGCTTTTCAACATGTAATCTTAGGTTCCCTCTCCATTCAGTACAGAGAAGGGAAGAGCCTTACTCTGAACATTTGGAGGAACCTGCTTCCCATTACCTGTAGAAGGAGCCTGGCAGGACCAGTCTTCTAAGGCTTCAGTTAGCTTTTCTGCATGTTCCCTCTTGGTGAAAGAACTCAAGTTAGACTTCTATAGTCACCATGTTCCAGTATTCCTGTGCTGCAAGTGGGTGTCTTAAATATACAAGGTCTATGCATCCTAAATAACAGTTTCACTTATAACTTAAACATGGATGGATCTAGTCTGCTCCGCTTGAGCTTTCCTATGTAGAAGCAGTTACTAGGAGAGTGTGAGAATGCATTAATTCATTTGAAGTACTCGGAAGAATTTAGTGGAGTTGGAGCCTGGTGTACTGGACTCTGAACTGACTCAAAGCCAGAATGAGATCTTGGAGTTGTGCTAGGCATATAAAATACCGACTAAACACTCGGTAGTTATCATATAAGCAATTACTAGAGGAGTTGTCAATAGCCCAGCTGAGAACATAAGCCTGTGTGTGTGCAATTTTGGTATTTCCATCTCAAAAAGAGTATAACAAAAGTAGAAACTTAAGGTATGGGGTGGCTATGCGTATGAGACAGTATTCAGCCAGAAAAAGATGATGATGGGGATGATTTGGAATGGGGAGGTAAGAAAGCAGGGGGTTTGCAAAATTCTGGATGTGTGAAAAATATAAATTGGGAGTTGATTGTCTCTTCTAGTACAAGAGCTGAGGGCATCAAAAGAAATAACAAAGAAGAAATAGTAAATAACAAAATAAATAGTAAAATATGGAGCTCCTGGCTACAGAACTTTGTGGGTGCTAGATGTTTGTGGAATTACAACAGCGTTGGACAAACTGATGAAAGAACAACTTATCAAAGGTCGTTCTATAAAAAAAAAATCACTTTTGCCTCAGGGAGTCCCTGAGCACAAATTAGCAGGTGCTGAGAGTGTTACAGGAAAGTACGCTTGTATACATACCCTCTCAAATTCTTCACTAACCGCTTGGTTTAACCACTGTCTTGGATGGAGTCTGGAGTTATGTGCATTTGCATCTGATCCAGTATGGTTGCTTCTGTGCTCAGTGTTGTATTTCTTTAAAAGTAATGTCAAAAAGAGAAAGATAAGTAGTAACTCAGCAGTACTGAACTACAGCTGCAGTAATGGAACACTGCTATGAGACTTCTACCTAAACCCTTTTTTCTGTGGACTAAATGAGCCCAGTAATCTTGGTCTTTCTTCACGTGTTGTATGCTCCAGCCCCCTAACTGTTTTAGTACCCCTTCATATGTGCTGATATCCCAGATGGAGGACTGAAGCCGGACAGGACGTTCTGGATGTGGGCTCAAAATTGCTAAGTAGAGGAGAATAATCTTTCCCCCGATCTACTGCCTGTGCGATGCGATCCACTGTGTGGTAACAGTTTGTTACTACAAGGATGCACTGCTGCCTCTTGTTCAGCCTGTCCATCAGGATCCCCACCGTCTGTCCATCTCGTTGGAACCTAGACAATTCGTCCCCAGCTTCTGGGATTCTATTCTGTACCAGGTGTAAGACCTTTGTTGAACTTCAGGAGGTTTGTGACAAGCCATTCCTGTGTCTTTTTGAGATCCTTTTAAAAGGCAGCCTTGCCATTTAATGCATCAGTTGCCCTCAGTCTCTTCCCATTTGGTGTCATCCCCTGTCTTGCTAGAGGTGCAGTCCTGTCCCATCGTCCAAGCCATTGATGAAGATAGTAAACCATCTCAAGCTCATAACTGGCTGCCAGGTAGGTGTTGAATCATTAACTACTAACTTTGCACGTGACAGTCTAGCCAGTTTTTCACTTGCTTTGTAGCCCACCCATCTGCTTTTGAGACCTTACTGCTTCTCCCAGCTTGATATTTTGGAAACTCCTTAAAATATTGGGGCTTGGTGAGGGGAGGCTAAACCATTTTCTGCCAGTCTTGCGGTTCAAAAAGTAACATAACTGGAGATGTTTTCTCCTGCTACAGAGACTGTGGGGTACCTAATGGGTGAACTCAGATGCTCTAGCCACTTTAATGGCAAAAAGATGAACTGCTGGTAAAATTTCATCTGGCAAAGGTTCTTTGTTGTGAAATGCCGTGATGGGAATTGCTCTTGAAGAACAGGAACTTCCTGTTACTGAGCTGTTAAGTATTCCTTGCCTGTCTCTGGTTCTAGGTGGATGCTGTGTAATCTGTCTGTCTGCAATTTGTGAAAGACAGCTTTCCTGAAAATTTTTAATCATAGTTTTCACTGTGAGAAAAATTTTGAAGAAGACCTTGCCTCTGTGAGGTGTCCGCAGGACTTAAATTTTCACAATTTCCCTGAGTTTGAAGGAAGGATTGTAGAATACTTTATTAAATCTTTCATAATTTGTTCTCAGGGATAATGGTATAAAGCTCTGTGAGCAATAACGTTCTGTATGGCATACAAGGTGGTGGTAGTGTTAGATACACGGAGATCTGAAACAATTCAGAGAGCGTGGGCACAGAGAGCGCACAGAGCGCTCACCAGTGTCTTCCTGCTGATTCAGTCTCGGTTCGTGTCTGTAGGGTGGAAGAGGACCCTGTGCCTGTGAAGCTAGTGCGATATGAACTGCCTTGATCTCAGCGGGTTTTTGTTTATGTTCTGAAACCTTTTAAGTGTTAATGTTCGCTTCTGTTAGTAGTTGCGTGATCAGATGCGTCTAGTTAATATTCATGTGGCAATCTGCGATGCTTTGGCCCAGATAACACGCTTCCTACTCTAATAAGGTTTATTAAAACCAGCTATCATATAATGAAACTGATACTGAAACAGTTCTGTCCTGTTTTTGTTAAAGGTAAACTGTACATCGTGTCTTGTTCTTGATTAACTCAATCCCGTTTTGGCAAATAAGGGAGTTTGAAGGCACTTTGTGATGTTCATCTGGGAATTTCTGCCTCTGTTAACATTTTTGCTATTTGGAGAATGTTTTTAGTTTTCTTTCCTGTATCCACCCCAGACATGTTTTTGCTTTATTCAGTCACTTTGGATTGCTCTTCCAGGTGATGTGGCAGATGGAGGTGTGTGTATATAGTAAAATCTAAAAGAGAAAATGTTGCTTGTGTATAGTGGGTTTAAGCCCGTCCGCATCATTCATCTGAAATAGCAACTTGAACTTGTTTTCATCCAGTGGATTCCTTTCCGTCCTTTTCGTCCTTCCCTCAAGTCTGAGGATGCTTTTGTTTTGGGAGAAGAGGACCCAAGGAATGTCTTCTGGTGGCAGCAGAGCGCTTTGCTGAGGTGGTGTTTAGACCAAAGAAGGGGCTAGGCCTGGAACTGGAAGACACTTGGATAGCATACAACGAGATGTTATACTCGCTAACTGGATTTTTCAGTTGGTTTTATAGTTATGTGAAATCGTAGCAATAGGAAAGGCACCTTCTTTGCAACAAATGAGGACAATGGATACATGTGTGTTTTTTAATCCCAGATGCATGTGAAAAATGTGTGAGAAGTAGCTGAGTGATGTTCTGGCAAGAAGAATTCTTGTCTCTAATGGAAAGAACCGTTTGCTGCCTGCTAACCTCGCTTCTGGAAGGAGAAAGTCACACAGCGTATTACCATGAATTATAATATCTCCTAAACTTGAAGCTTTACACCCACACTTCACAATAGAAAGGGGAAAATTAAAATTTTATTGTGAATTTTAACAGTAAATTTTAAGGACTTCTGCAGTTGTACCATTTGCTTCTCTTGAGTTTTTGGATTCTTTTGCCTTTAAATAGTTTGGTATTCAAACCTAGTGATACCAAGTTAATAGGATAGATAGGGCTTTTGGTGTGAAACTATCCATTTAGCTTCGCATGGTTGCAGTATTTTGAAATGAGTACTCGGATATTGTTTGGATATTCTAGTTTAAATTGGAAGTGCAAAAACTGGTTATTGGTGCACATAATGTCTGTGTTTTGCTGAGCTGATCGGATTTCTATTTCTCCAAAAATGTTGTTTTAATTCATAATCTAAAGACCTAGTTGCATTCGTAGGTGGAATTTATGGAAATTCCTTTAGATATTTGATCGGTCTTGGATCTTAGCATTATGGAATTAGTACTGTGATGCATGTGTTTACCACTCTCACTTTATAGCTTCAGATGAAAGTGTTAGTTTACTGTAATTTAGAAACTATTCGGGTTTTTTTGCATGCTGTGCATCGACAACCTCTTGCAAGAGAATTACTTTGTGGTATGTTTTAATGCAATTTCTGACCAGCAGTTTTCTGTGTGAATTAACTTTTTTTTCCATATTAGAAAAGATCAAAGGTGTTACTATCAACGTTAATCTGCATCTCTTCATGGTGGTGGCCATGCATATTCAGATAAAAGCCACTTTCTCTTAAGCTCTAGAGCTTTGAGGCTAAACCTATCTGTAGCAGGGAAATGGAGACAAGCTTCTTCATTCTTCTGCTTCTTGAAACTCAACACTAATTCTCCAGTTAGTTTCGTTCGTCTTAATGCCTGCAGACAAGGGGGCACAATAGATGCTGCTTCGTCTGTTACGTATTCTCCAAACAAGTTTTGTTTTCTGTAATATTTTTATAGGTCAGATTTTGATCACAGGAAATTGCTGATCTCTGTTCTGTATTGTTCGAAACAAAGAAAGCAGAGGGGGAATGTTCCTTATCTCATATTCTTCATTTCTGCACTCTGATGTTTATTTGCTTTTGCTTTAAGTTTTCAGGTTGCTGGTTCTAAGGTTGGTATAGATGACATACCATAACGTAGTATGCTATTGGGCTTCTGGCGTGCTAGCAGCCTGCCAGGTTTCCTTATAGGAACTGACAAAAAGTTTAATGACTTCTGTGAGTTGTTTAGGTTTTAGTTCTAGACAGATAAGCTGGAGACATTGGGAGAAGCTGTGATCCACTTGTGCCAAGACCGAAATGCAAAATTGCTAAAAACTTTGAACAACTATTTCTCCTTCCCCACCCAGAATAAATGGCATCTGAAGGAATTAGGGTTAAAATGAGAATAACAATTGGGTTTTGATGGCCTGGATTAAGTAATTCGGTGAGTTTATGTGAAACTTTTCAGCTGTGGTTTGTGAAGATGCAGATCGCTAGTTACTATTCGTAAACTTAGCCAGGCTGGGCAGGCAGGACACAATGTTGTAGTGCGACTGGTTGTTTTTTTCAAAGGATGTTGGTCTGAGTCCTTTGGCACACTGTAAAACGTTGATCCTGAGTTAGAAAGGACCCTTCTGCCAATGATTTGAGGATGATTAAACTTTTCTAGGCGTTTCTTCTAAAGTGGTGACTTCTAAATTGCTTTGTTTCCTGGTTCTCAACCTACTGACCGTATGGCCAGCTGTATGTGAACTATGATAAAGTTTGTGACTAGCAGTAGAACCATCTTCAAATGTATTTTCTGAACTTCAAATTTAAACTCCGAAGTTTGCAAAATAGTTTGTCAGCAGTTCAGAGGCTATTCAAAGTGTAAACCAGTCAATTGCAGAATGTGTTTCCCATGGTGCTGGGATGACACTAAATATTGATTGAATCATTTTCTTGAAGCTCCATCAGCTTAGGCTAAGTGAGCTTGTTTTGGTTTTATGTGCTTTGAACAAAATACAACTGGCAACTATAAATAACTTTCTAGAGTTAGTTTGGCCAAAGTTTTTGTGTCAATGGACCCAACCAAAATATTAACCAGCACAGTGAGAATCACAGCTGTGAGGCAATATATTTCTTGTGCCGTGGTTATAACTTTTTAGTTTTTTTTCTTAAAATATTATGTTAATTAGGCATGTTATCTACCTTGTTAGGAATCTTCATTGGCTCCTAAAAATTGGTATTTAAAAAATTGGATAAATTCCCACTTACACAGAAGTCGTTAGTTAGCCATTTGGTTGTTTAGACATTAGATTTCTCTAACTTGTCTACAGAAATAAAATAAGAATGGTCTAGCCTGGAAAGCCACAATGCTGGGGCTCCTGCAGGCAGCTGAACTCCTCGTCACAGGGCATGAGCATACTCTTCTGCTTGACAGGAAAGAAGGAAAGTGCAAAAGACTGTTCGTGGTGTTGGTGCTGGCAGAAAAGGTGAGCTGCTTTTCCCATTTTCTCTGGGAAGAAGGGCAAGTGATGGATTGAAGAAAGTGTCCTGTAGCGATCTGTCACTTGGATCACATTGAATAGACTCCAAACACCGTGTGAATCTAGTGAGGTTTCTGGTTTAGGGCATCAGACACCTTTCAGTTTATTTACGTAGTAGTTTCCAGTACATTGTTGAAACTAATACTTTTAAAGATATTAAAACTTGCATTTGATTTTTTGTCGAAACTGCTATTTTTCTGTAGAATGACTGACTTCCTTGCCCGCAGCTGTGTTGTCTGTAGAGTCTTGTGTGAGGAACTCCAGTGTGTTGGCAGAAATACAGTTTGAGACTGGTTGATTTGCCATTCAGAGGACCCTTTTCTGTTGAGCTGGGATTAACGACTTCACAACTATCAAGTGTTTCCAGGGCTCTTGAAGTGTTTCTGACTTACAGCAATGATTACAATTGCAGTTCCCTTCATGCAGTCAAAGGCCTATGACCTATATTTTGAGAGTATATGAGTCATTGTTCCAAAATTTTGGTGAAAAGGACAGCTGGCAACTATTCTTGACCTGAGTTTTTGAGAAAGGATACCACAAATGCAATGTGGTCAGGTTGATGTGCCCTACATTTGGAGAAGTTTGAATTTCCATTTAACTCTGTCAAAGTGTGCAGATGACAGAATTCTGTAGCTGTCTTTATCTGGATGCTTGATCTGTATGCTAGCTACTTAAATGGTAGTCTTTAATTATTCATAATGACAACAGTATCCAGTGTCTGAGGAAAGAGGAGAACAGAGACAGGACTTGATGAATGCAAAATTTAACAAAACTCCTGTTCCTGTGCCACAAAAAGAGAGCTATGTTGATGATCCAGTGATTTCAGCTTCGCACTTGGGAAGATGTGTCCGTATACTTACAGCATACATGCAGTCTTGCTTCTGTAGCAGCAGCTTACGCTTTCCACCGATACAAGTGATTTGCCTTCTACTCAGATAGCATGTTACGTGCATTTAGTTTTAGAATCCATCCAGCCTTCGACACGTAATAATGTCAAGTACCATTACACATTTCTGGGGCTAATATCCATTGCCACAGCCTTTCTCTGTGTTTGTCTGCTGACAGTCTACCTCCACCCCCGCCAAACTTCTCTGATCTGTTCCTGACATGACGTCTGCAGCGCTGAGCAGAAATAAGTTCCCTCAGTGTCTCAAGGAACATGTGTAGCATTGGCACATGTTATCTGCCGTACGTAGTTTTCAGAAGTTTGAGTATTGTTTTGCTTGATGAAATGGTATTAATCAGCCTTAATGGTAGTTTAGCAATTTTCTCTCAATTTTCCTGCTGATTTGTACAATTTAGTTCTTATTCTTGATTGTCAGTTAACATCAAGTATGTCAGGCATCTACATTAGGCTTGAAAACACTAGTTTAGGCCTCCTGGTAGGAGCAGGACTTGAGTGATGGCTTCTATTATAGGAATAAAATGGTTATAGTTGTTGGTGGGAAGTAGAGATTTTGGTTGTGTTTTTTAATGTAGGAAATATAGAAGTTTGGTGAAAGTTGTAGTAGCTAAAGTGCTAGTATTTGATCATTTCAAGAAGTAAAGATTTTGCTGAAGTGTTACATTACTTTTGGGAACGGATATTAAAGGTCATTTATAAAAACTTTCCGCATTTTATAAAAATTTTCTAATTGGATCTTGCTTTTTATCTTTCCCCTTATAGCTAAACCAGGTGGACGGGTGAAATGTCAGTATATTTCTGCTGTGGATAAAGTGATCTTTGTGGACGATTATGCAGTAGGATGTAGGAAAGATCTCAACGGCATCTTACTGTTAGACACAGCTCTGCAAACACCTGTTTCAAAACAAGATGACGTGGTTCAGCTTGAATTGCCGGTTACAGAGGTAAGATGTGGAGAGGGGAAAAAAAAAAGAGTATGTAAATAACTGTGTCAGAAATACTGAAACCAGACGTTTGACCCTGAGTTTCTAGTGTGGTATTAACAGCATGTAATGGAAAAGTTTCTTAGTTATTAGGGCAATAGCTTTTTGCAGTTATCTGTGTCTCAAACAAATAAGAGCTTGCCTTTTCAAGAGCACATTATTTCAGATGAAAGAACTTTTTAGTGACCAGAAATAAAGACTCATTTCCACGGCTTTGTCAGTGCTTATGTATGGAATTTAGATGTACTTCTAGAAGTCAGTCTGGGCTGCTAGACATCCTCGAATTTTTTTGTTTTAGGATTTCAGGGGAAAAAGAAACAATTAGAATTAGCTAATATGGTGTTGCAACATGTGAAGAATTAATGCTGGAATCTAACTTTCTTGCTAGGTCAGTTGGCCTAATGAAAGTTTTTTTTCCATGCAAACCTGGCTTCCCTTTTCTGTTTGGGCTTTCCCAGTTGTAATGCGATTTCTCCTGGATTGAGACAATATAACCAAGCATTTAGTATCACTTTAAGGGAATCTAATGTGTACGTTTTTGCTGAAGAGTGTAATGCTTAGGATTTTGTTGCATTGGTTTACCTTCAGCTAGGATAGCATTTATTAGGTTGAGGAAGCATGTGCGTTCTTATTTTCTAATGTCACCTAATACAAGATAGCTAACAATTGCTTCTGTTCTAAGACACTTGGTGATGAGGAAAGGAACTTTCACCTTTGTAGTTGTCGCGAAGTAGTAGACCTGGGAAGTAAATCTATACAACAGTTTTAATTACAAGTGAGATTAATTCTTTGTTTGGGAAAAGCGTAGAGCATCTGCCAATGGTAACATTTAGAATAGTGCTTACAGCGGAGAAAACAAAACTGGACTGCTAGACCCAGATCCTGAATCTTTAAAGCACTCTGAGAAAAGAGCGCTTCCCGCTCATCTCTGTGGGAAATAAATTTATAGTGAGTGATCCACCACCAGCAAAAACTTATCCTGAGCATTGATTTAAAATATTTATGTGCTCTTGGAGTACTGAATAATAGGTACTTACTAGGAACCAAGAGTGTGTGTTATATGTGAGGTGTTTAACTACTTGCCTTGAGTAGGAGTAACAGCAATAAAATGTTGCTTCTTAGAGGTCTCCAGAGAGAGCTTTCCAGGTTCCTCAGGCTTGCTGCCACTGGCATTATTTTTACACCCTCTGTGGGTAACTACAAAATCTCTGTATGTGTGGCTGAGTGTGAGGAGACAGACAGAGGTCAGCATTTCCTTTCACAAGTTTTGCTGTCACTGGTTTGCAGTCTCACGTGGTTCAATACAACCTATATGTTTCTGTCAGTTTTAGCTGAAAGTTCTTTGGTTCTGAAGAGTTTAGAGACCCTTATTTCAAGGTTAACATAGAGCACTTCTCCATAAAGGTCCTTCCTGTAGAAAAAAATTGGAAAATATTATAGTTTAGTACGAAGTAGAAACAGATTTGGGGAGTTCATGGCCAAATCAGCGAGGTGGAAAGAAAAACATTAACAGTCTTCAGTTCTTTCTTTTAACTTTAAAGAGGAGGTACCCCCAGAAAAAGTTAGTAAATATTAATCATATAAACACATCAGTCCAAATCTTTCATCGTAGGAAGGTCAAGAACCTTTATCCAAGCAAGAGTCTTCATTTTCTTTTTAGTGTCTAGAGCTTTTCTGTAAATTTTTGCACTTTATATAAGTAGTCTTTTCAGACGATTGGTTGGTGTTGCAATGCATCTTTATGCATTTCTAATCAGCAACATTGACAGGTTGTGGTGCAGCCTCTATGCTGGCTTCACCTCCCCATAGAACACTGTCAATTTATGAACTTCCACAATCTGTATGGACTTCTGCATTCTATCTTTTGTTTTTCTGTCATCTACAGTAAACTTGAAGTATGAGACACCACAAGAATTGTGATTATCTTTTTATTGAAATCTGGGAAACAGATAGAGCCTTAGCCAGGGGACTGATTTGCCTTATTCTGTCTTTCTTCCCCTGAACTACCCAGGGATGTAACTAAGTGGCAATTTGGAGCAGGTTGTGACCATTTAAAGGACAGGCTGGCTGTGTTGCCTTTGGGAAGTGTTCTCCTGTGTTTGTAATTTGAAAGAATTCATGTAACATTTTTCAGATGTTAGCCCACCTAACAACAGATACAGAATACTCTGTGCTTTGCACATGAAGTGTACCTTTAAATCTTACTTGTCGACGTGAAGTTAGCAGACAGAGGGACAAGCTAGAAACAGATGGGACTTGGAAGACAAAAAGTCTATAAATAGATGTTTAGTGTCATTTCCTAGATGCATTATTTCTGAGTTTTAAGAATTTCTAAACTAGCCTGTTTTTTTTCTGCCTCACTTTTCAGCTTCATTATAGTAGCATTGTAAGTAATTTATCTCTAATTTTGTTGAAACGTTGGTTTTCTCTTTATCATCTACTTTTTAAGATATAAAGCTACTTAAAAAAATGCCAAGACTTGGTTCTTGCTCTCACTTTTTCTCCATAAATCTGAAGGAATCCTTTGGAGGGAAAACATTAGGCAATAGGTGTCTCCTTTTGGCTTGGCTTTAGTATATTTTCTAATTGTTTATATGACTGACTTGTTTAAAGTTTGGTAGTGTTGCCCTTGAGGGAACTTGTAGTAGTTACTGTCACTGCTGCTGAAGTTTATCCATGGATTGGCCTACAAAGTAAAATTTGGAACTGATTACTTAACTCTGAGTCTTTTGTGGGAATTTATGCTGATACAATGTATGATAGAGTGAGATATGACAAATTGCATTTCCCTGAGTAAGGAAACAGGTGTAATTCTTGTCTGTAGTTACTCAACTTGGATGCTAACTTTTCTTGCGTATCTGCATTTTAGGCTCAGCAGCTGTTATCTGCTTGCATAGAAAAAGTAGATGTTTCTAGCACAGAGGGATATGACTTATTCATCACCCAACTGAAGGATGGTTTAAAAAATACCTCACATGAAACAGCAGCAAATCATAAAGTTGCAAAGGTAAGAATTTGTCTCTGTACTGTCTAAT
Organism: Pterocles orientalis; assembly: GCA_011057875.1. NCBI lineage: Eukaryota > Metazoa > Chordata > Aves > Pterocliformes > Pteroclidae > Pterocles > Pterocles orientalis. Next base: position 572,606 of record WKFP01014362.1, read on the forward strand.
ATGGATTCCCAAACCTAATTTGCTTGGCTATCATTATTGCAACATACAAAATATTTGGCCTAGTGTGGTGGATTTTGTTTGAAGAGGTTGGAATGTATTATATCTTCCTTAGTTCCTCTGTGTGAAGTTTCACTGGTTAAGAGAACAAACAAGGTTAGTTTCTTACTGATAAATCCCATTCATAAACCCAACAGAACTTAAAATCTGAAGTTACTGACTTTCCTTGCCGTATGGGCATGTTGCTTTTGTGTCTCTGTGATGGTATTATTTCCGGAAATCAAGAGAGGGTGCAAGATGTGTGTTTGTTTTTGCTTTTGACACTTTTGTGATCTACTTGTTGTTTAGATGTTAAAATTTTAAAATATAAACTAGGCACTTTTTTCTTAATTTAGTGGGCAACGGTTACGTTCCACCTTCCTCATCATGTTTTGAAGTCTGTCGCCAGTGCCATTGTAAATGAACTCAAGAAGATAAATCAAAATATTGCTGCCTTACCTGTAGCATCCTCTGTGATGGATAGGTTATCTTACCTCTTACCCAGCGCACGACCAGAACTTGGTGTGGGACCTGGTCGATCTGTGGACAGGTATTTTAAGACAAAATAAGTAATTAATTTCACCCCTTGATTATATCAGAGTAAATAATCTTGGATTTCTTTAATTAATTTGCCAAAGGAATTAGTGTTAATCGGTACTTTCTTGCTCTTAGACGTACCACTAATTAACTGTTCAATGCACGATGTGCTGTACATATTACTAAACGTAGAGAAACCTTTATGGGTACCATAAGACTGTTTCAATTCCAACTTTAGTGCCAGGCCAATTGAATTCACTTTGCTTTTAATCTCAACATACACTTTCAGAAGGTATATTTCAGTTGCAGCCCTAAATATAGGTCCCTACGTGGTATTGTAACATGTTAGTTGGATTTGTTCACCGAGGCTTTGCTCTTCATCATGTTTGATTAAGGGTTTTATCTGAGCAGTCAGGTGTGTGTGACTAGTTACTTAAGTTACTGGCTTTACCCAAACTAGTACTGAAACCTTACTGAGACTGCAAGGTTGAGATACTCAGAAACTGCACAGCTTCAAGAGCATATGTACACCTCTTTTGAATGCAAAGAGAGTGCTCATTTGTCTGCTAAAGACAGAGCTGCATACTCTGCTGCATTGTGAAATCAATTCCTTTTCCTTCATACAAGAAAGAGTTATGTCCATGTGTTTTGCGTTTTAGAAGTTTAGGAAGTTGTTACCTTTGCAGAGTATATAGATGCTGCTTGTGAGCTTGCAAGTCGCCCTCTATGTGTTTGGGGTCAGAGAAAATTTTACCTTGGACTGTTGCTTCGTCTCTTTCTGATCTGAGTAATAATGTGTACACAAGAGAGCAACCCATTATTTTAACCTTCGTAAGCTGAAACTGGTTAGAATGCTGATAAATCTTTTAAGTCTATAAATTAATTCCTTCTTGAAAGCTTCTATACAAATGCTGTTTTGCAGGCGTATTGTCATTTCTTCCAGCTCAAATAATTTAATAGCATTTATTTCATCTGTTACTTCCCCTCCTCAAGCCTCCAGGGGCTTGGCTCTGTACCTCTCCATGTTGTGTTTATGATTAGAGCTCTCTCAGATCTGTCTCTTAAGATGGTATAATGTCAAATTAAGACAGCCCTTATGTGGGCATTGCAAAAATAGTTTACTGCCTTGGTAGGTAATGTTTACTGTATCTGTTCTTTTATAAGATGACAAAAATCTCCTGAAATGGAAGGGCAGGAAGCGAGCCACTTTTCCGTCCAGCAGCACTAGTTCTTGTGATGATACTGCACATTTTCTCTGTAGATGTTGAGTTGCAGAGGAGTTCCTATTTTGTAACTTAGTGGTTTGTAATTTAGGTATCATAGTATGCAGTGAGTGATGAATGTATTCAGTTAAGCCTAAAATATCGCTTTGGAGTGTTTTTAAAATATGCATATTCATATCTGTTCGGTTTATAAATCCAGATTTTAGTAGTAGTTGTCATGTTAAAAAACTCTCTAGTAGTTCTGTTGGGCTAGATTCTGCATCTTTCCTTGCAGAGTAGCTTTAAATATCTGATGCCTTTCTGCAGTTACACCAAATAGCTTGCCTGGGAGCTTACTGTATTAATCTTGTTTTTGAAGCCTGTAAGTTGTATTGCTCTTGGTCTTTTGCTGAGGATATACTTTAGGAACCCAAGTGAGAGAACTTTGTATTTTTCTGTAATTCTTAGTGGTAATTTTAAATACAAGTTAGAGATAAGTATCTGTGCTATTTCTAATGGTTACTAAAGCATTGAAAAGATCTCATAAATAGCTAACTTTTTTTATTCTAAGTGACAGTTTTGGGTAATGTAGAATTTTTCACTGTTCTAGGTCTTTGATGTATAGTGAAGCTAACAGACGGGAGACGTTCACTTCATGGCCTCATGTGGGTTATAGGTGGGCACAGCCAGATCCTATGGCTCAAGCTGGGTTCTATCACCAGGTAAAAGGTGGTGTTGTTCTTACTATTTGCTCCCTAGGTAAAGGTTTGGGGAGTTGTTGTTTTTTGTGTTTTGGGGTTTTTTTTATTCCTTCAATGATACAAAAAGCATAATGAAAAGTTTGTCATTCAGCTCTTTGTTTTAAGTTTCAGGGGTTTTGCATGCCTTGAGGTTGCTTCTTTTTTTGTTGAGATTGCAGAAAATACTGGTCTGATCTTCAGCATGTAAAACACTTTAAGTATCAAATTGATCTGAGCTAAACAGCAATAATGAAGATGAAATTGGTTGTTACATAGAGTTTCTCTTTCTCCTTGTTAGATTGTTGAGTAAATATCCTTACTTCTAATAAGTAAAGCGGAAAAAGCAATCGGCTTTCTTAGTGGGACATAAACTGTATTGTCACAAACAGTGGTCGTAGATCACATTACTAATTTATTAAGCTCAGTGAGTAAATGCAACCTCGACATTTTATTCCACAACTTTTGCACTTGCTGTGCAAGCAAGTGGCTTTCACAGGTGTTGGTTCTGAATCTCTTCTATAGTAATGTGGTGGATCCTTTTCTTAATGTGAAACGTTGACACTTTATAGTGTGTAATTTGTGACCTTTTATATGTTTAATGTGATGCTTTGCTATGCCCCTAGAAGAAGGAGAGGATCACCTAGTTAAAGTGTTTTGAGTACATAGCTGTATAAATTTCAAGTATTTCTCCTTGTTTTTATAGCCTGCTTCATCAGGAGATGACAGAGCCATGTGCTTTACATGTAGTGTGTGTTTGGTATGCTGGGAGCCTACAGATGAACCTTGGTAAGTTTAACTGTGTTTGGAGTAGAGTTAATTTTGTGCTGAAGAAGTTAGAAATCTTTGGAGGACAAAGATTAACATGATGTCGATGGGATTTCTGATGATTGTAGGGAGTATCACTGACAAGAATTGTTCCATGGGACAAATTACAAAATAATTCCCTGTACCATGTCAAATTTCTGTATAATAGTAAGCCCGTAAAATTGTAGTTGGTTTTATTTCTTAATTCTGATTTGCTGTTTCATTCCAAATTGTTCCATGGTAAAGATGACAGCCAACATTTCTTTGCAGGGATCTAAACTCAATCTTCTGTATGATTGTGACTGGAGCGTATCTTTTTTTAAGTTCTTGAACTGCAATGGCCATGCAGTGCATGTTTGCCCTTTATGTGAAGATCCATTACTAGTTTCCTAAATCGGCTAAAATGGTGCAAAGTGACAGAAGTGCAGGACCTTTTATTGATTTTAAGAGTTCCTAATGTAATTTTTGTCTTGATTATTTGGTAAGTTATCGTAGGAATCTGATGTGTTCAAATAGCAGATGTACTGGAAACTTTCCTTTGTAGTATTATCTTCGTAGTCTTTGTTTCCTCCTTTCCTTTCTTAGTTTCCAGGTCATTGCTCTTTGTCATGTCTCTGCCTTTGGTGTGTATTGAGTTTAGAGGTTTTTTTCATACTTGATCAACGTATCATTCAGGACTGTTTTCAGTTTTGATTTTTGTAAGTGTGGATGCAGAACTGAAGACAGGGCATTGCTTCATCTTATGAGACAAGTAACCCTAATAACATTGGAATTCTAATTTACGTTCTGTAGAATTTAGTCTGTGCTTTTCTTCCTGAGGACATGATGAGCTACTGCCTCTAGGACAATTATTTTTTTAAATGTACTAATTATAGTAAGAGCACTGTGTGTAGATTCCTGCCTTTGAATATGAATACCTATTAAGTGATCTAAGGCTTTAGTACAGACTGCTCTTGAGAACCGGCAGGGAAAACTGCATTAGTAACTTCAGAACTCTCTCCTATGGTTGGCTGCAGTACAGTAAAAGCAGTTCAGTTTCAGTTTCACTTCAAAGGCTGAGTTTATATATGATGTTTATATTTTTCCCAGTAAGAAATCAATGTTTGCTGTGTTTGTTTTTAATATGAAAAGGTCTGAACATGAGAGACATTCCCCAAACTGCCCGTTTGTGAAGGGTGAGCACACTCAGAATGTACCTCTTTCAGTCACACTGGCAACAAGTCCGGCGCAGTTTCCCTGCACAGATGGCACGGACAGAATAGCCTGCTTTGGGTCTGGAAGTTGCCCTCATTTTCTAGCTGCTGCAACAAAACGAGGAAAGATCTGCATATGGGATGTTTCCAAACTTATGAAGGTATACAATATAAACAACCAGTTTTTACTAACTAATTACTGATTAAGCATATCTTGATTTAAATCAAAGACCTCTTCTGTTTTTTGTTGTTGTTTCTCAGGTCCACTTAAAATTTGAGATCAATGCATACGATCCAGCTATTGTGCAACAACTTATGTTATCAGGAGAACAGAGCTCAGGGGTTGACTCAAGGAGACCAACGTTAGCATGGCTAGAAGATTCATCTAGCTGCTCAGATATACCGAAATTAGAAGGAGACAGGTATGCCAATCTACAAAATTAGAAATAGGAAATGCTGCTGTGTAAGTGGTGAATGCTGTTTGGTTAAGTCATGCTTTGTGAAACATCAGATTGGGAAGATTTTTTTTTTCATGGAGGTAATTTTTTTTAATCACCGTGTACCTTCACACAAATCAACACTTAAAAAATAATACAAAGTTTCTGTCTTTAAAACCAGTTCTATTTTATTCCTGCTGTGTTAGTTTTGTATAGTCCACTAACAGAGATGCAGATCTCATTTCTGCTCTCTGCTGGTGTTCCAGAGGCAGAGAAAGAGAAAGGAATGTAAGTTTTGGAACAGCTTTTCATTTTTGTTATGGATTATGCATTTCAGGTTTTGATACTAAGGGCTGCTCGTGGACTTCTGGAACATGCTTTTCTCTGATTGATTCTCTTAATTTCTGGTTATGTCATTCTGAAAATAAATTATGTAGATGTGCTAGGAATTGCTTTCATTTTGTGCTTCTAACACATGCGTATAAACTCTAAATAATTAGACAGTCCTGTTGCAAGCTTTTAGATAAACTAGAGTGTTTGCCAGTGCTTAGGAAGTGCCATGTGAGAGAAAGCAGTATTCTTTCATTCATGCTTCTTACAGTCTGTTACTGGAGACTCCTTTCTTACATTACAAAAACTCAAACAAAAGAGTGAATAATTGTTGGAAAACTTGGGACAAAAGGTATTTGAGGGATGTTTCTTCTTAAACTTCAGCATCACAGAAAGTAACAGTACTGCTACATGCACAGGTTTTAAGCTTGCTGTGATTCCTACAGTACAATAGAGCAAATATCAAGGTTGCCCTTTTGGAGAGGGTATGTAGAAATGTGGGCGGCATCAGCGTGTGGGGCCTAACAGCCCCTGGGACCTAGACTTTTACTGTAGCTTTAGGGCTGTAAACTCCTTGAGAGTTAAAGAATTAAGCCATTTTTAAGATCTGGTTAAAGGACAGTACAGTCATTACAATCATCCTGCTCAGAGTTGGAGCATCTTTAAATAACCTGTATGAAATTTACTATCACTTTCCCATTCAAGGGGAAGCTGGATAAGAACCAAAGTATTGAATTGTTGCTGTCTTGTCATGAGGTGAAGGTTGGTCAGGTTTGAGCCAAAAAAAGATCTACTTCTTGGGCGTGAGGAGGAAGCATCCAGTTTGTTGAAATTCGGGAGTCTGACGTGGTGCTGTGAGTAGTTATACCTGAAGCTGCAAAGGCATTACTGTTCTTCCTGTGTGTAAAGAGCCTGTAATAGGAAATTGTTTCTTATATTGGAAAAGCCAGATGCCTAAAATCTACATATATTCTTAGAACAATTGAGGGGCCTATTTCTCTTGAAGAGGTATCTTTAATAGAGTCTGCTTTTATGAAAAAATGATTCATCCAGTAGTATTGTAGTATTTTTAAAAGCAACACACTGTTCGTACACCCTTTCTGTACTAGCTACAAAATTGCCTTGGTAGAATTGAAGACCAGTCTGGCAGAACTTTTTTGAAGAACTTTGAAGAAGGTATTATCAGTATTTAGAGATTTTGTTTGGTTTTGTTTTTCTTGGAAAGATTCCTGACTACTGCTTTCATTTTAATTCCATTTACGTCTGAATTGTTGGGAATACAATAGTAGAATGAGGCAAATGGAAAGCTGGTCTACTGGTTCCATGATGGAGGAAAAAAAAAAAAATCTTTATATTGTTAGTGTGTGTGACCAACTCATCAATGGATGCACAGTGATGACTAAAAGAAATTCCGGGTTATAATACATATTGTATTTTTGTACTATTTTTTTTTAAACTTAATTAAAAATAAGGATGCAGCTACAGAGCACATGGTGTCATTGATGCATTATTTTTTTTTCAGTGATGACCTACTGGAGGATTCAGACAGTGAAGAGCATTCCAGATCGGAATCTGTGACAGGTAGGTTATATCTGATCCATGTAATAGTTTAGAGGTCAAGAGGGAAATCGTTCTTCTCAGGCTTTTAAAAGAACCCTGTCAAAACCAATGATATATTCACTGTATTAGAAAAAAGGAAGAAGATTGACCTTGAAAGCAATGCCATTATTTAAGTTGTGTGGTGGAAAGATTACATACAGGAGAAAAGGATAACCCTGCTTTGTTGGTTAACAAATGTCTTGTTTGACAACAAGCATTGCTTATCTTGCTGTCAGTAAAACACACAAACCAAGTTAAAAGAGCTGGCTTAGAATGGGAACAAATTACAGCTGTACAAAACCCTTTAAATTGAGGGGATTGCCAGAGAGAGTTCCTGTATCTTGCTTGTTTCCCTGTGGGTATGCACTTTCCCGAATAAAGATTTCATATGGAAGCTGAACAGTGCTACGGGTGGTGTTTTTGCGTTGTTTTCTTAGAGGTTGCATCAGAAGTTTTGGTGAGAGGGAGGATAACTTGCTTATTTTCCATAATCCAGTTTACATCTTTGAGTAAGGATCCGCAAGTGGGGAGAAAAAGAACATATGCGTGTGCATACACACAAGGAAATAAACTTGATATGTAAAAAGGAATTTTTTCAACAAAAGTAGTAACAAAGATGGTGCTCTGTCCTTTATGCTTAAGTCACCTCTTAATCTGGTGTCCTTTGTACAGTGTCCTTTGTAATCTTTTAAATCTCTACATTACTTGGTTGAACTCTCCCGATTCGTTGTTATTGTTGCAGTAGTGTTTAATTTGATCAGGCTGTGTCTTGTAAGTTTTTATTGGATTTTGTCTTATAATAGCTTGGAGTTCTTTCTATTAGGTGGTCTTTTACATGGTGGGAAGTGTCAAGTTTTAAGAATAAAATGACATGGCTTTCAACTGAGATTGGAGAATTAATGTGTGGAATTGCAGATTTTTGATGGTACTGGATTGTCTAGGAAGGAAAGGGAATAATACATGGCAGAACACGAACTGAGCTGGTTAGATTAGTTGGATTTAGTATGGTGACTAGCCTGAGCAGAATAATCCGTAGAAGGAAAATGCTGTTTACTGTGAGACTTGTTACAAAGGCTAATGTCCTGTTCTCTGTACTTCAGTCTTGTTGATAAGGAGAACTATTAGTTTTTGTGGAAGGAATGTTTCTGGGCCTCTTCTATTGTTTCTTGACTATCATATCTTGAACATATGGAATGTTTTAACATACTGAAACTGTAGAGCAGTGACTTTTTGCTTAATTGTGAGGATAAGTCCATAATATATGCAATATGATTCCTTTTTTTTTTAACATATATTAAACATTTTTGTTTTCAAGGGCATACATCACAAAAAGAAACTATGGAAGTCAGCCTTGATATAACAGCTCTCAGCATTCTTCAGCAACCTGAAAAACTTCAGTGGGAAATTGTTGCAAATGTTCTGGAAGACACGGTTAAGGATCTAGAAGAACTTGGGGCAAATCCCTGTTTGGCCAACTGTAAGAGTGAAAAGATGAAGGAAAAACATCTAGAACAACACAACATTCCCTTTCCTTGTTTATTAGCTGGAGGTCTACTAACATACAAATCACCTGCTACCTCTCCTGTTAGCAGTAACTCTCAGAGGTCACTGGATGGCTTAAGTAGGACTCGAGGTGAGAGTGTCTCGGAACAGGGATCAACTGACAATGAATCCTGCACTAATTCAGAACTGAATTCCCCTCTGGTAAGGAGGACTTTACCTGTATTGCTGCTATACAGCATTAAGGAGTCTGATGAAAAAGCAGGAAAACTCTTTTCACAGATGAACAATATTATGAGTAAAAGTATACACGATGATGGTTTCACAGTTCCACAGATCATTGAAATGGAGCTGGACAGTCAGGAACAGTTACTCTTACAGGATCCCCCTGTGACTTATATTCAGCAGTTTGCAGATGCTGCAGCCAACCTGACTTCTCCGGACTCGGACAAGTGGAGCTCTATGGTTCCCAAGCCTGGGACTTTGGTTCAGTGCCTGCGTCTGCCCAAGTTTGCAGAGGAGGAGAACCTGTGTGTAGATTCAATCACTCCTTGTGCAGATGGAGTTCATTTGTTAGTAGGACTACGGACTTGTCCTGTCGAATCTCTGAGTGCAATAAATCAAGTAGAGGCCTTGAATAATTTAAATAAATTAAACTCGGCACTATGTAATAGAAGGAAGGGGGAACTAGAATCAAGTCTTGCTGTAGTGAATGGCACGAGTATTGATGTAATCCAACACGAGACACCAGCAGATGTACCAACTCCTTTAATAATTCAACCTGAACAGAGAAGTGTTAGTGGTGGATACCTAGTGCTTTATAAGATGAATTATGCCACTAGAATAGTTACTCTAGAGGAGGAACCAGTAAAAATCCAGCATATCAAAGACCCCCAAGACACAATTACCTCAATGATTTTGCTCCCACCAGATATATTGGATAATCGAGAGGATGACTGTGAGGAGCCTGTAGAGGAAATACAATTAACTTCTAAAAATGGCAGTGGGAGAGAGAGAAGATCTGAGATCTCTACTCTTGGGCACCTGGTAATAACTACTCAGGGAGGATATGTAAAAATACTAGATCTTTCGAACTTTGAAATTCTGGCCAAAGTGGAGCCACCTAAAAAAGAGGGCACTGAGGAACCAGATATGTTTGTCTCTGTGATATACTGTTCGGGCACAGACAGATTATGTGCATGCACCAAAGGTAAGACTTTTCTTTAAGATTCTCTTTCTGATGCATGGTTTGACTGTATTTGGATTGTATTATAGAATGTTAGCATCTAAGTTTCAAAATAGTGATAGGCAAATTCCATTGATTTTATGTATGGTTTAATTCTGTTCTGGGGAACGTGGACTCTAGTTAATTCCTCGTTTTAACTGTAGATTTTAATCTCTAAAATAGGAATAACTGTATCTAATTCCAGTGGTCAGTTGTATCTTCTTTCAGATGGGGCTGCTGGTTCTGTTTCAAACTCTTGCAACTGGGATTACGCTTTGAGTATGAGAGCCAGATTATCCATGCAGGATTTTTAGATCTTTTTCAAAATGAACACAAGACATTTTGTGGGAAGGAGGCAGACAGGAGGGGAGTGTAACTCAAGTCGAGGCAACTGCTACTTTGTGGAAGTCCCTAAACAACCACCAAGCTCCCTACCTCTTGTCATATTACACTCAAATCAGATGTTACTTCCAACAGGTCAAGTTAAGAGTTTTAGCAGTGGAGACTATTTGTTTTTTTTTAGTATGGATTAAAACATGGCATTAACTAATTTATGTTTGCAGATTCCCAATGGAAACATTCATATTTACTAAATTGTTCTCTTTTGGTGACTGCTTTTGAAGAAATGTCTGTTCAGCTGTTTTAGATTTATTTAATAATGCACGCTTTTTCCTAGTTAAAATGGAACTCTAACTGAAAGGTGAATTGCCTTTGAGAACTGTTGGTATGTTAGATCCGTGTCATAATCTTCTTACCTATACTTTGCCGATCAAACTGCAATCTCATTTAAAAAAAACCCAAAACCTTGCTAAGGTTTTTTTCTACAGATTTGTACCACTATTAATTTATTTCATACATTGAATTTATTCCATCTTTCCTGTATTTTAAGATTAATAATAAAAGTAAAAGGGCTTATTGTTACTGTGCACGGTACCTCCCATTCAGTGTTGGCGTGTATGGTAATTATATTCTTGTAGCGTTTGGTGTTATCTAAACCTGTTATGGGACTTTGAGTGTAGGATATGCAGTTGGGATAAATACTCCCCGCTGAGTTGGGAGTATTTATTCTGTGTGCGTAGGAGTATTTGTCCCTTCTGCCTAGATAACCACCACTTCTGTTGCTGACTGGAGAATACATCTTCCTCAGAGTAGACAAGCACATCATAATGCTTTTTCAGTAAAGATCTCTTTTTTTTTTCCTCTCTGAGAGTATTATAAAATCCATCTAGTAATTAATAAATAGTTTTGCTGTCACATTTTTGGTTTTCCTGCCTTTGAGATGACTGGGATTTTGTTTTTTTCTTCTGTAGTCCTAATGCCACAGGTGTCACGCTGCCCTCAAGTTTCATATTTTGAATATAGTACTTCAATAACTCTTAATTGTTTTGAATCCATTGATTATTCTTATCTTTCATTTACACCCACTGCACCTTTATTTGGAACTTTTCTGCTCTGTGACCAACTTAGGAAAAACTTCAGAATTCATTATTTCTATGGTTTAAATGTATTTAGGAGCTTTCAAGTTGTCCTTTTTTAACATTTCAGTTACTTTTCCTGGAATAATTTTTCTCACTTTTGAGAAATTAAGTGCAAAGCCATCATAAACATCTAGGGACCAACGTCCATGAGAAATCTGGATTTAAGGCCCTGATACTAGACGTCTGAAGCCTCAGAGTCCTTACATTTATGCCAAAATATGAAGCTTTGTAAAGAATGACCTGATCGTAGATGTTTATAAATAACTGTACATAAAATTCAGGAATACTAAAAGAAAAAGCAAATCAAACAGCTCAACTATCAATATAACTCTTTTATCCTGTATCTTATGGTACCTTTGAATAACTGGATGTAAGGAATAGGTTTTTCGCATTTTTTGTTGTGTTGGATCCTAATCATCCTTTAATCCTTCTGCTCTAAGTAGGTAAAATTGCTTGCTTATCTGCTAGCCAGATGAATTTATTATTCTTATTTATTTATTTCTTAAATGCAGTTTTCTTAGGCTTCTTCCAAACTCACTTTGAGGTGTTTGCTCCTCGGTATTTACTGCCACCTGTGGGATGGTGCCTGCAATCGGACAGCGTTAGGAAAATGTGTGTTGAAAGTAGAATAGCTATATTCACTGACGTATTCAGCGTTAATCCTTCTAGCACTTAGCTTCTAGTGCAAAGACGTAAGTGAAAACGTTAAGTAGAAGATTTGGAAGTATTTTGGAGTGTTTTTTAAAAGATCATTAAGAATTGTAGATTTTCTGTCTTTCACTGCTGCTGATCTTCTTCCTTGTCTGAAGAACAAGGAAGAACTATTATTGAGTAGGAAAGTGAGGTGGCATTTCAAACACATGCTACGGGAGGTGGAAATGTTCATGGTGGTGTGGTGAAGCAGGTACTTCCCTGCCAGGCTGCTGGAGTAGGTGTTAAAGTCTGTATGATCTGTTCGAGTGCTTGAGTTCCTTCTAGTGAGGGAAGCATTCATGGCTGGTGCTCAAGTGAAATTTGTGATCTACTTCTTTCACAGATATAGCCTTAAATGTCTGTGTTGAGTGAAGGTTTAACAGTAAATCATTTCCCTGTTGAGTCTTGTTGAAAATGCTAGGATTTGTCTTTCATTACATCTAACAAAAACTTTCTCAACAGAAAGTCAATTTGATTTTTAAGAAGTGGTTCTTCACTAGTTCCCTAAATTAATTTAGTTACATTTTCAGTTTAATTATTATTTAGAAGTAGCCTGGGGAAAAGCAGGGTGGAAAAAAGAAATTTTTCTACTTGTTTTCATTGTAAGAAAGAGGAACTAGTGCTTCTGCATTCTAGCGCTTCTCTTTTCTGCCTGTGTTGCTTCAGAGTTGACAGACAAAAAGACCCGGCTCCAACTGATGTTCCATAATCAGCTTCTCACACATAGCGATTCCTAGATCCCATTGGATCAGTTCTCTTGGATATTGCCTGTTTCTGAATTAGCCCGAGTTGGAAGCTGTAAAATACCACCACGAGCGCTGAATGTAACCCATCACATACATCTGTATCTTACTGATTGTTTTACACTTTCATTTATAAGCACTTTTTTCTTTAGCAGTTTTGTGATTATTCTTTTTTAATGTTCTTTTCTGTACACATTCTTGCCTGCAGTGTTACATTATAACAAGAGTTTTTCTAGTTGTTCTCCTTGTTGGATAAAGTGGGTTTTTTGGACTGGGGTTTGGTGTGTTGAGAGGGAGTTGTCTGCAGGCCTGGCAGAACTGGATAGCAGTTCCATACATTTGAGACTTGATTCCCTCAAATCTTGGAGCTTTCAATTATAGCAGGTTGCTTGCTCTCGAGTTGCATATAGTGTATTAATTACTCTCTGTAGCTTTTTTCTAGTTTTATTTGGATATATTTGTCTCTTCCACGTTCTTAGGCTTTGTCAGCCTTGCATTTTGGTGTATTTGAAGTTCAGGAATCAATTTGGTGTTTCTAGTTTTCTGCCTTCATAGGCAATGGGGTCTAATGAGACTGGGGAGAGGTCAAGTTTTTTCCACATCGGAATTGGCGTTAGAAGTGATGCTAGGAGATCATTGTTGTCAGGAACAATTACACTTACCCATAGAGGAGTACTGATCAGCTGGTGTTTGAAGATCTTTAACATGAAGTTTTAACAGCCTACTCTTCTATGTGCTGTCCTCGATGATGATTTTTTTTCCCTAGCATTCTGATTGGCATCGTTATTGTCCTTTATAAACATGGCAAAGAGAGTGCTTCAAAAAAAGAGGGGAAGACAGTTTATTTACGTTCTGTCCTCGTCCACCCATTCATTTTCTTAAGCTGAATGTCTCTGGTCCTTCTAAACTTTCCTCACGGGCTTGTAAAGAAAAAAAAAATACACAACTCTTACTCTCCCCTTCTGAAAGACCTGTTCAAGTCAGTCCACGTGTTTCTTGATGAGATACCCAAAACCTGGCACAGTAATCCTACAAATGTATTTGAATGGAAAAGAATAATTCCTCAGCATCTCTGCGGTCTGTACGTACCATGTGTGGGTATGCATAGTGGGATGTTTGCACTTTGGAGCAGGAAATTGAATCAGGTTTATCTTCTGACTCACAAGAGCCTCTTATACAGAACTGCTGGCTAGCTGATTTTTCTTCATCCCATAATAATGCACTTCGTTATTTCTTGCTAGGCATAGTAACTTTCACTTGTCCCTATTCAATTGCATGCTATTTTTTCATAAGCTGGGATGGAATTTTACAGCTGAAATCCCCAAGAATAGTTGTAAATTCTTTTGGAGTGAGACTTTAGGGAAGCTTTCTTGAGGACATTTTTCAGGTGTTCTGAACTGTGATGTTTAGAGCTTACCCTTTCTCTACAGCCCAGTGGTGACACAAGGAGGACTGTAAGTTGTTTAAGGGATGATTTCGTGTGGTATGGCTTTGTTTTCTTAATTCCTTTAACTATTCGGCTGTTGTTCAACTATGTCCTTGTGCTGTGATTTGCTACCGACAGTTGTGTCGCTCTTCCAGGTTCCTGCCAGAGTGCAGGATATGTGCAGGATGCTGAACATTTCACCAGATTGGCTCTGACTGCAGTGGCCTGGTCTCTGACATGTTCTCTAGCTTGTGCCAGTGTTGCTTTCCTGGAACCAAGAACTCTTTTGCCAGAAAGAAGCTTGGGATTTATTTGGATGGATTTGTGATTCTTATGTTCTGTTTGTATAATCCATCGGGTTCTTGAGTCCAAGCAAATTGCAGATTTTTAATACAACTCGCAATTAAGTTAACAATGTTTTGAATGTGTTACCTGTTATTTTCAGGAAGTATAATGATGCTGCTTTCCAGTTATTCTCCTTTGTGATCACTAAGTCAGTGACAGCTTTCATATCTTCTTGGTAACGCAACAGAAGCATTTATCGCCTCTGTCGAAGCGATGCAAGCAGAGGAGTCTTGATAAACTACTACTTATGATGTTTACTAGCAGCACTGACTTTTGCACAGATATTTTTTTTCCTGCTATTTGACTGTAGGAACTATGGTATCTTTGAAACAAATAATTAAGCATCATCAGAAGGTCATCTTTGGATGTTCCAGGAGAACAAATGCCTCCTTTGTGATACAGAAGCAAAGCCACCTGCAGGGTTTTGGAAAGTGTGCGTGAGCACTAATAATTTTATAGGCTGATACTGTATAATTGAGGGTCATTATAAATGTCTTTGCAGAAGCTTTTTAAAAACAAATATGAGAAAATGAGATATCTCAAGTTTAGCACAGACTTTTTCTTGAAAAAATGCAAGTCTTTCAGGAATGCAGGGATTGTGACTCTCTCTTCCTCTAGTAGTATGGATAAAAAGGTAAGGATGTTTTTTGCTGCTATTAATTGGTGACAGAAGCTCAGAAACTTGGTTTGAGAACCAAGGTTTTGTTTCTGTAAAACCTATGGAAGGCCTACCCTAGGGTTTTCTTCTTTATTTAAATCGTACCGATTAAAATTTTTGTAACTTCTGAAACTGTTAACAGCCCTTCCCCTCCCCTCAACCTTATGTAAAATTTAGCATTCCTTCTTGGTGACTTCTCTGTAAATGACAGAATTCATTTGTGTATATCTGTAGTGGTGAACAGTGGGCATCTTCATTGAATGTTTTCAAGGTCACATCAAAACATCGTGCCCATTGAAAATGTTGGACTTGCTCTTTTGACTGTTGACCTGATCAGTGTTGTAATTCCAGGTTTGATGAAATAATGTGAAGAGGCCCTTAGTTAAGTGAGTTCAGTGGTCAAGTGACTTTCCAGTTCTCAGACACTGAACCTTTAAAGGAAATTTATGCAACCTGTACGCATGAGGTAGTGTAGACCTTCGGTTGACATGATGGAATCCTTTCTATTCAAAGGCATGATTTGGAGTCTGGAAAGTGTCATAATGGTTATGCTTTTTGGGTTTCTATTGATGTTTCCTTAGTTAATTACCTTTTAACCCCCCTCTGCCCTAGTATTTTTTTTCCTTTGGTACCATTCACAACTTGAGTCAGTATTTTTGTAATTCTGTTTTGCATTTACCTTGAAAAAATTTGTAGTAATGAAGCAAAATGAATATTTCTGTATAATCTTACTGGTTTCAGGTCCTGCACAATTACTGTCATAGTTGTGGAGCACTTCAGCTGCAGCCTGGTCTTGTGAGTTGAGTTTAGCTGTATGCCTGTCTAAACTTTTGTCTTTTGTCTGTGATTTTAGGTGGAGAACTTCATTTCCTTCAGATTGGAGGAACCTGCGATGACATAGATGAAGCTGATATACTTGTAGATGGATCCCTTTCCAAAAGCGTAGAACAGTCATCAGAAGGCAGCAAGCCCTTATCTAACCCTTCTAGTCCAGGCATTACAGGTAAATTGCACGTGTTTAAATGTATCATAAGTAAAAATGCTTTTTGAATTTTTGGAAGTTGCATATTAAGGTGATTTTGAGTTATTTAGTATTACACTTCTTTATACTTTTTTGGTGCCTGAAGTTGGAGTTCCATAGTTGCTGTGTGTCTGTACAAGCATCACACTTCAGCAGTTCCGGATTAAAAGAAAAATCTGTTGTATAAGCAATTGTTTTTCCAATCTCTACATGTTAAATTTTAAGTGTGGCAGACGGGGGGAAAACAGGTAACTGTGCAGGCACTGAGTTTTCCTCGTGGTTTAAGTAAGCTTGACCTCTTTATTTGAAACTAAAAGCATATGTTCAGTATGTAAAATTGCATTATTGTAAAAGTTTCATGCAGAAGCTGTACAGCTCTACTTACTAAAACTGTACAACATGTATTCAACAGGCATTGTTGCACACAGTGAAATTGATGCTCTCTGTACTTCAAGCAGTGCAGTTGCTGTTGATAAATTAAGGTTATGATGTGAACTCTTGGCATTTACCTACTAGTTTCCTTCCTGGAGAGGTGGTCTGGCCTTGGACAGCAAGAAATAATTGATTCTAGCTGTCCAAATTCTATTTTTACCCTAAACATCTTATTTAGGTCTCGTCTTTACTGCAGTCTCATATAGTAGTCTTGCCACCAGTCTGCTGCCTGTATCCTGGCCCACTTAGGGAAAATAAGCAGTTGGATGAGAGGGGTTGTTCTTTCTGTAGTCAGGTAGAAGGGGGAAAATGTGTGAGGCTCCCCCTTCTTGTAAGGGAGAACAGGGAGTTCTGTTTAGTTTCTGTTGGAGGGGGAAGGAGAATGAAGCAGAAAAAATCCAGTCTGCTCAAAGATAGAATTGTTGCACAGTTTGAGCTATGATCTCACTTCTCGTTGCAGTGTCATCTAGCCAACGAGGTTCACATTTGGCAGTAAAAACCCATGATGGTTGGTGTATTACTGAAATTAAATTTCTAAAGCAGTTTTAATTTCTAACCTCTTCAGTACTTTCCTGCCTCCTAGATTGAAAAGCAGAAATCGTGGTTGATGCAATGAGAGTGGTTTGTTTTTTTTTTTTTTTTTTTTTTTTTTTGCCTGACTCTGGGTATCTCATCTTGAGCTTCTCCACTTTTTGGGAAGAATTGCATATGCCTTTCTGCTCTCAAACTGGAAGATGTCATCTGGTTATTATACTGGTTTCAACCTGGCTTGATTTGTAAGATAGTCTCTAGGCTCTGACTTCCCTGAGGGAATGGTATTTGTGTTGGTGTAATTTGTTTATTTTTTTTTTCCCCTCCCTGGAGTGGTGACAGTAGTAGTCAGGTAGCAAACTTTCTCCTTTGGAAAAGCATCCTTTCTTTAAGAGTTTTTTTACAATTAAAATGCATTTGTAAGAGAAAATCCTCAAAATACAAGAACACTGACATTGTGCCTATCTCATTTTCCCTCAAGTTGTCAATTTTTTTTTTGTCTGAGGAAACCTGATTATTTTTAGAGTTCCTTTGTACTGTTTCTTTGGGGTTTTGTGTCCCTGAGATCTCTTAATTTTCTGTGCTTCTTCAGTTAATATCCTTGTTTAACTCTGGACAAGGCTTCAATATGAAGATAAGAAGACAAAATACTTGTCTAGGCCCAGTGTCTTTTAAGTGCATTACATAAAGCATGTTTGTTTTTCACTTACCCCGCTTTTAAGCTAAATTGGCAGCCTTCCAAAGCATTCCAATAATCCATCATAAAACAAGCTATATTGATAAGTGGGTGCCAAAGTACTGTTTTAAACAGTGATAAAAATGTTACAATTGCATAGTAATTCCATACGTCTGTTTTCATGAAATCTAAAACTTCATGTTGTTGTTTTTTTGTTTTTTTTTAATCTGAGTCAACAATGTTTTAATCAGCTTTACATCATCAAAGTATAGCTGGTTAAATACTTTTTCCTGATGCTGGTTGAATCCCAGACAGCATGCTCGGAGCTCTCAGTACTTAGAAAATTTATTTCAAATGAGCTGCCTTCAGAGGATCCTGGCTTCAAGGCTAGGGTTGTTTGGTTGCTTGTGTTTGGGGTTTTTTGTTGTTGTTTTTTGTTTGTTTGGGGTTCTTTGTGAGTGTTTGGTTTGACTTTTTTTATAGAAACTCCATATAATGTGTGCTTAGATTTACCTATAGCAGTTTGGATATATTTCAAACTGTTTATAGGATGTTCTGGAAAAACTATCTGTGCAGTAATTAATGTATGTTCTGTAATTATTCAGGAGTCGATCTTTTGGTGGACCAACCGTTTTCCCTTGAAACACTGACGTCCCTGGTGGAACTGACCCGTTTTGAGACCTTGACGCCACGGTTTTCAGCCACTGTCCCTCCCTGTTGGGTAGAAGTCCAGCAAGAGCAGCAGCAAAGGCGGCATCCTCAACATTTGCACCAGCAGCACCATGGGGATGCAGCTCAGCATACTCGAACTTGGAAGCTACAAACAGACAGGTAGGTAGGGTAACAGCGCAGAAAGAAATGTGCGTATTGCTTAACTAGTTCGTATAGCTGATATAATCACAGACGTCGTGCAATGTAATTGCTTTTGCGTAGGGTGAAAGTTTAAGAACATGTACTTTCAAAGATAATAATCGCTATTTGATAGTTTGCGTTGTAGGTCTTTGTCATATTGCCAGAGTTGTTTTAGTGGACCTTGAAACAAACTGAAACATCAAGTTTTGCATTTGTGTATTTTTGTTTGCCAAGTCTTTCCATTTCATTATATAACCAGACAAGCACATTTGCTGGAGTTACAGATATTCTTGATTGTTTCTATGAAAGTCTGATTCACCGTTCTTATGCATACACACAGTCTTAGTACATTTTTTAATTGGAAAATGCAAGCTGCAGGTGCCAGTATGACTAATTAGCTGTCCTAAACAAAATTGTATTTTAATTTTTTTTAAAATGTGAAGATAGAATCTGGACTTATGCCTGTTCATGTCAAGTTAAATTTTGATACGTGAGGCATTTACGTAAACCGTTACAGAGCCCTAGTTCTAATAAAATTCAGGCAATATTTTCATTGACATTAACTGCACTGACATGGTATGTGTAATACTACTTGGATTTTTACACATGGCATGAGAACTTGTGAGTCCTCTGGGATCCTAAAGAGTAGAACCAGCAGTGTTGCAGCCTCCTTGAAGAGTTCATTAAAAGCTACCTGAAGTAGCTTTGCGTATTTTCTCTGGAAAATGCTTGGAGAAACAAAACATAGATGTAAGCTGTCTTGTGTGTTTTATTAAGGGACATGGGTAGTAAGGCACTGTGAGATCTTTTGGGTCTGGCTGTCACACATCTGTTCCACTGGTGTGTAAGATTTGGATAGCTGCATAGAATCCAAATGCCCATACAGTGGAAAAAATGAAATAGCCAAAGGGATGTTAGGGGAGCTAGAGATGGTATGTGGGGAAAGAAAAAAGCTTGTCATATAAATAAGTGAAAGCTAGCATGTGATAGTGAAGCATTCCAGGTGGGAAGACAGGTCTGGAAGGTAGCAGTCGCAGGTGTTCCCAGGGCTGACACCTAACATGGGCTGAGCTTGCTTTAAATGTTCATGAGCTATGGTAAAAACTTGCAGTATGTTATAGGCTTTAAAACCTTTTATTTATTTTGTGATTTTGCATTGTGTAAGCAAAATATTCTGTATGTAAGAGGTGGAAAGAAGGTAGTTCCTTGCAAAATAACTTCCAGTTAAAAACATTGATTATCCAGTGTCTTCAGCAACAGTAAAAAGGTACCAGCATGAATATATAAGGAAGCAAACAGTGAAGGTACTAGCTGTGAATTGGAAGGTGATAGGTGGAACACTAGCTTATGGATAGTGTTTCGTTAGAGGGAAAGAATTATGCCTGCTGCAAAGTAAAACAGGAACATAAGGATGTAAAAGTCAAAAGTTTTGTCTTTGTAATGGAAATTTTTGACAGCTACTAAATGACTTGTTATGAAAATGATTACATTACAGTCCCTTTGTTCATAGGGTAGAATGTACAATCTTGAGATTGAGAGCAATGTTAGCTCTTAATAAAAAGTTATCTAGCCGGAAGCTTTTTGATTTCTGGATTATTTTGTTGGTCCTTAATATGAGGTTCCTTTTATTTCCTCTTTGAGTGTCTCATGCTGATTGCTATGAAGATGTGGGATTACAGGGTTAGATGAATGAGTAATGCAATTTAATACAGTAATTCTTTTGTTTCTGAAATAGAGAGGAGGAGATAATCCTGTAAATGTGTTTCAGGGAATGACATCATATTATACTTGTGCTCTTTCAATCCTGCTTTTAAAAAGGCCGTGTAACAAAGAAAGCAGAAGAAACAGAGTCTGGTTTACTTTGTGAATGATCTAAGTATCAGTATTTCCCCTTTAGTGGTAATTAAATGAAATGTTAAATTGGGTTAATCCTTTTTAAAAAAAGTACGAATTCCTCTTGTTCCTTGATAAAACAGTGACATCTCTGTTTCCTGGCTTTTTCTTAAATGTATATAGGAAATATTAATGTATTCATCTTATGCAGACATAGTTGCAAATATGTGAAAGAAGGAGAAGGTACATACTGATGTGCTTTCCATTGTTTAAACTGTGGAAATGGGTCTGCAGCTGAAAGTTCTGCTGTCCATCTTTTGCTTCTGTCTGTCTTTTCTCCCCGGGTCACTGTTTTTCTGTGTTGCTTGTTCTGGAAAGCTGGCATACCATTTCATTATGTGTACCTGGAATCTCTTATAAGTGTGTTTATAATTCCTTAATCTATTTGAAAATCGTTTTCTGCACAGTACTTGATGTGTAGCGTATTATTTGATTTAAAATGATTTTTCTAATTTAGATGTTAGATAAGCATCTAACCAATATTTGTAGCAGCAAAGTCAGTTTCTTAGTGTTCTCAGTTATACAAGTAAATAATCACAGGCTACTGAAGTTACTACATTTAAAAAAATTATTAACTGATAAATTGAGAAGATCAAGAAGTGCAGTTATTTTAAATGTGACAATTGCCACATGATTAGTTTTATTTGAATTGCTCTTTGGTTTGAATTATATTTTGCAAGCCTTAGTGCATCAAACTTTGGAGCTGATCATTGAGGGGAAAGTATTATCTCAAATTGACACTTTTGGTGTAAACCAAAGCTGGCTTCAAAAGGAAAACATGACCTATTAAAAGAAAGCTGTGCCAGTTTTTGCACAGTGCAGGCTTCAGAGTGCACACCTGGTAAGAAGCACTTCTCATCCTGTATAAATTATTAAGTGTATTGAAAAAATAATTTCAAACTAGTATTTTGAGTCTCCTGGATATGGCTGTTGTACCACTGGGAAGTGATGTTGTGTAACGGTAAGCGATGGAGAAGGCCAGCTTTGAAGATGACGAGGTGGTTACTATTGTGCTTCCATACCTTTCACTGATTGGTAGATCCTTTTTTAGTGATTATTTTTTTTCCCCCCCTCTGTCATTCGTTTTTTTCCACAAATGAGTAACTGGTACCTATAGTAATGTGGAACCTACTGTAACGAAGGTAATAGGGAATCTTTTCACTGCTACTTTTATCCAAACATTGATTTTCTGTCTCTTATCAATTTGCTTTTAATGTGTCCTTCACCAAATGAGTGTAGTCAGGTGCAGCTTGAAAGACTTTTACTACAGAAATTCGTGTTGATGTCAACTAACACAAAGTAAACTTTTCCTCTTGTTAAAGAAAATGTGCATAGATGGAGAGTGCAGTGGGTGATGCTGCTTGCTAGGTCTGAATTTTCTCTTAGGATGAAATAATTTTCTTCTTTTTTTCCTGACAGCAACAGCTGGGATGAGCATGTCTTTGAACTGGTTCTACCTAAAGCCTGTATGGTTGGACACGTGGACTTCAAATTTGTTTTGAATTCAAACATCACAAACATTCCCCAGATTCAAGTGACTCTACTGAAAAATAAAGCTCCAGGCTTAGGGAAGGTCAATGGTAAGAAAGAACTTAAGATATCTCTTAGAATATTATTTCTTTTCCCAAACTCATTGTTCTTTGTCATGTATATTAAAAGAATTGCTTGAAATGATGTAAATATTTTGGTTTTACTTATTTCCATTTTACTCTGTTTTTCAGTGTCATGGTCTGTTTTCACTTACCATGTTTGAATGTAAATTGGGGAAACAAACTCGGTAAACAGTTCCAAAATGAAAGTGCATGGCTCAGAAGGGTTGAACTGAATTACTGTCCTGTACTGCTTGAATCCTACAGTCATTAAAAAAATATCCTGTCCGTTGTAAATCATCCTAGAAATTGACCAATGAAACCAATGGTGCTCTTTTAAATTCTTGATATATTTAAAAAATGATAATAAATTATTCCAAGTCACAGAAGGAAATTATTTGCCAGTGCTTCGTGGATGCATAAGAGAAAATGGCAAAGGCTTTTTCTGATGACAGCAGTTAAAACCTGGCTTCCTTGGGAATTCTCTCATCGTCTGGCTCATTAAGCTATGTGAAAGCTGCAGTATGATTTCACCTTTTGTTCCTTGCAGCTTTGACAGGGTAGACCAAAGTTATGAAAGCTCTTGCCTTGGAAAGACTCCTAGCTAGACTCTGCATCTTACTAGCTCTCAGGGAACGTGTGAGGGGGTAGCATAAACTGAAAAGTCACTTTGATGCAGAAGAGTTTGTGCCTCCATTGGGGTTTCCCTGTGGTGAGAGTGTTCATTGCATGTCCTGCTGCCCTGTCTGCTAGGGATGGAAGGTGTCACATGCAGCGCTTCCTTTTAGTGAGGCATTAATTGGTTATCTTATCTGACCATTTCTTTTTGAAAGACTTCTAAGAACTCAGTATTTCAGAGAAATCTGGCTGTCCAATATTATTAAATAGGCTGCTGGACATGAAATGTGTTGGGGAGAACAGCAAGCGTGATTATAAAAGCTCTTTTTTTTTCTTCTTCTTCTATTTTTTTAAAATGCTAAGTAAGAGCAGCTCAGTTAAACAAGGGTAACGGAGCTGTGAATTTTAAACAGAAATACAGGCATACTAAAGATCATTAACATGCTTTCATACAGCTTCTGACTCTGTAGCATGACCCAGTGTTTAACAGGAAAAAAAGTGTGCCAGAGATGCTCCTTAAAGAAATCCTATAAGCTGGTGGTCATCCAAGAATAAAATATTCTAGCATAGTAATATTCTTGAGGAAAAGCATATTCTTTTAGGATACAAGATGGTTTTAGCAGAAGTGCTGCAGGACAGCAGTCAACAGGTGTTCTTGCACGTTCTTTCTTTTTTAATGCTTGAAGTAAAACCTTAATTTTAACATGGAGCAGAATTTTGTTCTGTCAAAGCAAAAAATAGGACATAGTCCCTGTTGTTCTTCTGAACAGAACCTGCTGTGTTCAGTTTCAGTTTCAAATATTTCTGAGCAAACAGTTCCATGAGTTGGTAATTCTCTGAAGACATTTGATTTGGCTGTGAAATAAATTGCCAGAGGCTTTACAGTACAGCACACTGATCATAAGACAGGACAGAGCTTTTCCAGAAAGTGACACTTTACTTCCTTGCGTGCAATGTAGTGGAATTTGCTTTTTCTGTTATGAATAGGGTGGAGAGAGCATGGAGGGGAGGGCCAGGGTATACACAGGCAGTCTGGAACGGGCTGGGGTTTGTCAGAGCACCTGTGAGGCAATCTTGGCAGGTCTTTTTTTCTTTTTGATTCATTAGGACTGGGGAGCCTCCACTAGCCAACATCCTCTCAAGTGTTAATGCATTGCAGTTGTTTCCTACTCTTTCTAAATTTCTTTGGTTTTGGAAAAGGACCTTAATGACATTTGACTGTTTTCTGTGCACTATTGAATGAAGTAATCAGGCACTAATGATTTCATTGTAAGTGAAGACAAACCCTAGATAATTTATATCTGTTCTGGATATTAATCAAAGTGTTCCAATCCCGGGGAGAAGTAATAGTCAGGATTGTTTGACAGCTCTTGAAAATGTATAAAATCTTCAAACTGAAATTCAGTTAACTCCCCCTCACCCTTCCCTTCTCTTCATCCCTAGGGGGAGATAGAAACTGAAATTTAAGATAATGTGACCTAAAGAAGATGTTTAGAAGAGAGTGTATTCAGTCATTTTTGTATGAGGGGAACCCTGGAACTAGTTAAATATGTAATATGTAATAAAGGGAAGGCCAGAGGCATAATTCTTCTGGTTTGGAACTAATGTATTTGATCTGGCAGTTAGTTCACTGTGTATGCTTTGTGTTTATTTGCTTGGATGTCCTCTTTGTCTATGGTTCATGAGAACCATTTAATTGAAAAAAGAGCTGTACTTAAGTATTAGCAAAAGAATGCCTGATATTTATCAGGAGCTGTCCAGTTATTTTCAGTTTCATATATTGAAAGTTATCAAACTTTCAATACCGTAATCTAATTACTTGGGAGTAATCTGCAGTTTATTATTAGGCAAAAATAATTTGGGAAGTGTTAAAGCAAAGCAGGCTGTTTACAGGTCATTCAAATAAATATTTCCTACAACTTTAATTGCAATCCTAATGTGAAAAACATGCCTTTGTGTATTTGTGGTTCTTATATAAGAAATAGTGTTTTGGGCAGAAAGCTCCTAAGTTTGCTCTGAAGAATATTGCTTCAGTTTTCTGTGAGCCTTAAGCAATGTTTATGAAATCTTGCTAATATTTCTAATTCCAGAAGCAGCAGTAGATAGACAGATCACATTTCCTTTATCTCCAGCTCATAATACTGAAGTGGAGAGGAATGGAAAACCAGGACTGGCTGAATTCAATGAAGACATGCAGTATATGGATGTAGAGGAACCACAATGTAAGTTTCCTTTCTCTTGTTATACTTTGTTTGAAGTATGAGCGTGCTTTTTTCTTTTCTTAATGATATACTGAAATTTCTCTGCAAAAATTTCTCAGCCATTTAAAATAGGCTGATTTCTCTGCCCTCTTCAGTGGCCTCTCTCACTGGTCTGTTTACTATATGAATTGAAAGTTTGTGTACAAACACACAAAAAAGCCCCAGAAGTCTACTGGAGAGTTTGGTGCTTAAAAGCAGATTAGTATTAGTATTTATTTGAATTTAGAAACAAAGTAGATTGATATGGCACCTTTCTAACTTAAACTCTTAACCTTGTTCCAGCACTGTTACTTGGTTTCCCTATCTAGTCTTCCATAGAATTTTTCTTTGCGTACCTGGCTTTTGTAGAGATTGCTGCTGTAAACCAAGAAAAATAATGAACAGCTAGTATAGAATTCATAACTGGTCATATTGACCTTTGGCCACATCAGGTTTGCTGTGTTTGTTTTTGTAACCTTTTTTGTTAACCACTCCTCTTTTACTAAATCTGTTAGAGGGAGACCGAAAGGCAATCAGAGTCTGAGTGAGGAAGGCTGGAAAATGAACAAAAGTGGACCTCAAGTACTTGTGGTTTTTGATGGAGTGTTTATATGTATTTGGTGATCAGAATTTGACATAGTGTATTTTTAACCCATGCAAGTGATCAGATTTTGTGACTTAATTCTGAGTCATTCAGGTCCGTATCACTCATGTTTTTTTAAGGTCTTAGATTGTGTCCGTTTCTGGAGGAACACAAAGAAGATATACTTTGCGGTCCAGTATGGTTGGCTACTGGGCTTGATCTATCAGGACATGCTGGAATGTTGACACTAACAAGTCCAAAGCTTGTTAAAGGTAAAGCAGTTTGTTATGCTATTCACGTGAAGTGTGCGTGACTAAAGCGTGTCTCCTATTTCTGTACTCAGACTTCAGTTTGTGCTTATTTTCACATTGACAAATGTTGCTGTGTAACAGGATAGTTTTCAAACTGATGCTGAGGTACTGTGATTAATGTAGTTGAACTCTGCTTATTCATATTATCTGTGAAGTTGAAATCTGTTTACAACTTCCCCTAGTAAACTATGTAAATTCTCTTCCCCTCCCTACTTTGTTTGTTTTCCACTTCTAGGCATGGCTGGTGGCAAGTACCGCTCATTTTTAATTCACGTTAAAGCGGTGAATGACAGAGGAACAGAAGAAATCTGCAATGGTGGCATTAGACCGGTTGTTAGAATACCACCTCTAAAACCTCAGACTAACAAGGGCCATTCCCTTGCTTCATTGTTGGCAAAAGTTGCAGCAGGCAAGGTAATGAATAGCCAAGAAAGACAACTCTGTTGAAGTTGTCGAATCGGTATAATTTATGGAATTTGAAAATGAAACAGCTGTTAGGAGAATTAAGATCCATTAAAAAATACTTTTTAAAGGGTTGAGGCTGTGTTAACACCTTCAAGAATCAGAGTTCAACATCTCTGAAGTTGTTTCTTCTGTGTACATTTATTTGAAGAGGTTTGTTCTGCCACTTTCCCATTCTGATCGCTTGTTTTTGAAACTTGTGTTTCCATGAGTGGGTTTAGTAGCTGATACACCTCATCCTTAGGAAGACTTTTGTGGAGGGGTATTTTACTCTTGATTGTTGAAGCTGTAAGATTGGACGATACGATGTACATCTTGTGGACATTGATAGAGTGGTTAGAACATAATAAATTACAGAACATTGTTAAATTTGATGTTCTGTATTAAACTAATTAGTGAATAAAAGTTGTCTATATTAGTACAACACTCAAACTCAGTGGGGGATTTTACTGAACTGTATGCATTTCACTGAACAAGGTATGGAATGAAGCAGTCAAAACCAGTGTGATTTATGATTTTTTTTTTTTAAATCAGGAAAAGCCATCTAGCAAAATTGAAGCCACTAATTCTTCAAGAAAATCAGATAATCTGAGAGGCTGTGATTTACTTCAAGAAGTCTCTGTAACAATCAGAAGATTTAAAAAAACTTCCATTTCAAAGGAAAGGTTAGTGGATGTTTTTTAATTGTAAAAAATACTAGCTTTGGTTACACTTCTCATAAAATACTTTGTTCTCAGAAGAGCTCAGGTCAAACCGTTGTTTCAAGTTGTCATTTCATAAACATATTTTATATAAAAAAATCCTGTAAATTGTGAGTTCAAGGATACCGTGCTGTGCAAGTTGTGATAGAATAACACCATGCATGAGGTTGTATGTTGAGTGATTATTTTCCTGTCTTGAAAAGGCAACTGTAAGTAAGTTTTCTTGGTAATTAGATAAATTATTTGAGCAGATTTTTTTTAAAGGAAGTATCTTGCCTTTCTGTTTCCACATGCCTTGTTTCTTACAGTAGAAATTATATTATTTATCGAAAAGTTTAGAATCAAGTTTAACTAACATTGTTACTCAAAAATGGTCAAAGTCTCTGGATTGTACTGCAGACCTAAATACAAATAATACAGTATTTAATTTTTGTTACCAACTGCCACGCCACAGTAGTGGCACTGGCTGTAATGGACTTAAAGAGGTCGAAGAGGTATGTGCAAATGGAGTGTTGTAGATGATGAAAGTTAGTTTAGGCTTAGAAGTTCCTCGATAAGTTAATACCGAAAGAAAAAAAATTCCCTAAAGGTTACTGAATATCGAGTAACCTAGGAGGTTCTTTGAGGAGAAAATAGGAAGATTGGGAATGTGTGTACAGAAAGTATCATATGTACTTGTGTACTGGTTTTACTCATCTAGGCTTTTTTTTTGCCACTTCTGAGACAAAGCTGGGGGACACTTTAATGGGAGAATGGCCATATTGGATAATGCTTTTTTTTTATTTCCTTCCCCTCCTCCGTAGAGTTCAACGGTGTGCCATGTTACAGTTTTCAGAGTTCCATGAGAAGCTGCTCGCCACTCTTTGCAAGAAGACAGATGATGGTCTGACTACAGAACATGCTCAGAGCCTTGTACTAGACACACTTTGTTGGCTGGCCGGAGTATATTCAAATGGACCTGGCAGGTAAGGGAGAAATCGTATTTAGATTAGCATGCCTATTTCTCAGTATCAGCTCTGTTGAAAAAAATAAAGTTTTATATGATTCTCTAAAGCATGCATCTTGTTTTTACAGTTCAAAGGAAGGAAATGACAGCTTGCTTTCTAAAACACGTAGATGTGTCTCTGATATAATACGTGTTTGCTTCTTTGAAGCTGGGAGGAGCATAGCTCATAAATGCGCACGATTTCTTGCACTATGCATCAGGTCAGTGCTAATTATTTATATAAATTTCTTTTTATATATTTATATTTTAAATATATTTGGGGGTTTTGCTTACAGTCTGAATTGTATATATGCGTGTGTTATTCAACGTTTAATTTATAAAGCAACAAGATCTGGAAGATCTTCTGTTGAGGAAAAATGTGTTAGGGTATGACTGCAAAGAATACCAGTCTTTCAACTTCATCTTCTGGAGGAGTTTTCATGTTTTGTTCTTACTTTATTAAATGTTAAAATGTCTGTATGTTTTTTTTGTAGCAATGGGAGGTGTGACCCAAGTCAGCAGGGGTTTGGATCAGTTCTTCTGAAAGCTTTACTTGACAATATGCCTCTTTTGCCTGCTGCTGCAACAGGTGGTATGTATACAATATTTGTTGTCATAAAAATGCACAATACATTTGTTGTTTGGCATATTTTCTTACACTCTCTTGGGAAATAAGAATTAGGTAATTGTTCAGTTAGTACAGACTGTTTCTTGGAGTGGTATCCAAGTGGGAAGTATGCATTTGTAGATGATGGAATTTTAAGCAAATTAGCTTGCTTAAAACAGAGTGCTAAGGCACTGACAGTTTTGGGAGAGCTTAAATAAGTTTTGCGAGGATTTTTAAAGGTGTTTGTCGACCACAGGTTCTGTTGGTGTAAGCGAAAGGATTTTCTGTTAATTATTAATTTCTGAAAATTAGGAGATTTATTTCAGGCTATCCAAATGATGTCCAACTAGCAATCCACTTCTGTTACTTCTGCACCAAAAGGAAATTTTTAACTAAATTAAATTCCTTCCTTATCTACATTGTAGAGTAATGGTATCTTAGCACCTTGTTGCCGCCTTTCATGTACCAGATAGAAGGGGAAGATGACTTTAGCACTCATATTTGGGGTGGCAAGAGCTGCTTTGTGTTTTTCACAGTATGATGTTGTTGAATTGTATCTAGGTTGGCATCACCAAAGGGTCTTTCGGGAAAATTAGCCTGCAGTCCAAAATACTGGTTGTGCTACAGCCCAGGTAGAAACACACTGCTATTGAGGGTGTGGAATGCCCAGGGGGCAGAGGGGGAGGCGGAGGTTTGTGTTTCTGTACTGTGCTCCCAGAGCTGATCTGGAAGGAAACAAAGCTGTCACTTGGAATAATTTTTTCTTCAGTTATGAGTTAGCTGATAAGAGAATTTGAAGTACTCGTGGAAACTAGTGACTACAGAATTATTCTAAACTGAAGCCTCTCAAAAAAAAAGGGACGGGGAGAATGCTTCCTAGTCTGTTTTCAGTAACCATTAGATGCTTCATTTATCGGTTCTATTGATCTTGCTTCAGAGTATGCTTTCTGAGTGGAAAATTCACATCAGGTTTCGTGTTAATTTTTTTTTTTAATGCAGGATCTGTGTATTGGTATTTTGTCTTGCTGAATTATGTGAAGGATGAAGATCTGGCAGGATGTAGTACAGCTTGTGCATCACTGCTAACTGCTGTGTCCCGACAGTTGCAGGATCGCCTGACACCTATGGAAGCATTACTTCAAACAAGGTACTAAGAAATGTGGTTGTTATAAACTTAATAAAAACAAACATGCAGACTCTCTAATGACATCCTCTAGTGTTCTGAAAAAGGTTGGCTGTTTAAGAAAAAATGTTTTTTGCTGTATTTGTTTGAGCAAGGATTAATTTGATACAGCTCTGCAAAATAGTTTTGACTTGTGCAAAGTTAAAAGTGAAGGAATTTCCTTGAATTGTGGTACACAAAATTGTAAACATTATTCCAGTCGAGATCTCTGATGGGTGAAGCAGAAGAGGTATTTCACATAATTTATATTCATTGCTGCATAGATGAATAGGTGGTTGAGGTTTTTATGTGACACTGTTGATTCATTCTTTGGTTTTTGTTGATGTAACTTCTATATCCTTCCCTGAAAAGTGTTGCTAATGCAGCTTAAAACTGTGAACCTGATCATTCCTGCTGAAAGATCAGTAAAAGGCACTATGCTTACTGAAATAAATCTGGTTTGGACAGAATATGTTTTAACTCTCTGCAATACATTCAAATCCTGGCCCTATTCTACAAAGCTGTTGTAACCCTTTTTTAGTTTTTGTCACCAGCTTAGTTAATAAATCAAGCTCTTCACTTAAATCAGGTGAGTAATCAGTGTTAATGCTGAGCTGACCTCATCTATTGAGTTTGTAAATCTGAGGTCTGAAACAGGCTGGGAAAGTACTCTACTGAATTTTGAGCATTTTTGCTTATCAGTAGCATTTTGCTCTGCTTTCTTATGAAAAAAGCTCACGCAGCAAGTACATCAGTTTTGCTGGATGTGCAGTGTGCACTGCTGCTGTGTAGCACATACTTGGAGAGAGCAACCTAGATTCATCTAATATGTGGTGTTCTTACCGTAAAGTTGTAATCTTATCTTAAATTTGCTATCTTGAATGTGCCTGTAAGTAGCTTGGTTCAGGAGTATATGTTGGTCTGTAATTCTCAGATTTTCTTTCTTTTTTTTTTTTTTTTTTTTTTTTTTTTTTTCTTTTTTTCTTTTTTTCTCCATAGTGTATTTGAGGAAGGAACAGCTCTGCACTGAGGATCACTCTTATTAAACGGAATACTGAGAGTGTCTCCCATGCTGCTTTGGTCTTTCAGACTTGTTTTTTGTGTATTTTGGGGGTGGATTGGGAGTTTGTAATCGAAACTGAGTCTTAATACATATGTATAGCAGTCTGAAATGGAAAAAGCCCCCTGCAATGGGAAGCACAGTTGCCGACACAGGGAAATATCAGTTATAAAGCCATTGTCAGTACAGAGCTTGGCTGTGTTGACTCTACTTTGCTGTTCAGTTATAGGTTTTTTAAATTATTTTTGTTTACTCCAATTAATTACTTAATTACTTCTGTTCCTCACATGAGGTCAAATTGAATAGTGCTTAATTTTTCAGCTTTGATTTGGGCATGTAAAAAGCCTGTGTTGAAGATAGCTTGGATTTATTAAGTCTAGTTTTATGATGAAGGTTGAACTTGTAGCTCAACACTACTACTGTGTTCACAAACAGTATTATCTGCTACATTGCTTTCGTTTTCCCCCCAGAAAGCTAAGCTGGAAGCAAAACTGCATCAAACAACAGCAGCAGCAGCGGCAGCAGCATCAGCAGTTGGTCCTGTTCACAACTCTGTGCCTTCTAATCCAGTAGCAGCCCCAGGGTTCTTCATCCATCCTTCAGATGTCATTCCACCAACACCAAAAACAACTCCTCTGTTCATGACTCCGCCTTTGACTCCACCTAATGAGGCAGTTTCTGCTGTTATTAATGCCGAGCTTGCTCAGCTTTTCCCTGGTTCGGTCATTGATCCCCCAACAGTCAACCTTGCAGCACATAACAAAAATACAAGCAAGTCTAGAACGGTAATTGTTTTTGTTTTGTTTTGTTTTGTTTTGTTTTTCTTAAGATGCTGTAAGCCTTATCAGGATCTAATTTGTACTTGAGTGCTAGTAAATATCTTGAGTGCTAGTAAATATGTTTGTTTGGATGAGAGATGAAAACTATGTCACTAGATTGAGACTGTATGAAAAGGAAGACTTTGGAAGGGAAGATAGAGTTGTTATAGTACCTCACATGGTTTCTTTTAACTGGAGCTAGCTTAACTGTGTAAAAAGTTATTAATCCTTTGAACTTAGTAGTTAATATATTTTGATGGTTCATGCTCAAATCCAAATGTAGTGACATGTTGTCAAAATTGTATATTTTAAACCACAAATGGTTTTCTTACAGTCTTCTGTAAAGAACAGCTTATTAATGCTTAGATTTCAATGACTTAATTTTACTGATGTTTTCCCACTCCTTAGAATCCACTTGGATCTGGTCTTGCTCTTGCAATATCTCACGCTTCACATTTTCTTCAGCCTCCTCCTCATCAATCAATTATTATAGAGCGAATGCACTCAGGTAAAACCAGAATTCCTAACAATAATTTTGACACATTTTCTGATAAGAAGTGGAATACTTTCCAGGGTCTTAAGTTGCTTAGCTGCAGTCTCACTTGGCTTTCCAAAGGAAACATATTCCTTAGTTTGCACTTCTGTTGTATCTGGAAGTTTAAGACCCAACATTCAGTGATGTTTCTCAAGGTGAAAAATCCTGGGGGCTGGGGGAATATGTTGGGTCTCTGGACAGAGAACCTTTCTGAAATACTGCAGAAAAAGCATAACAGCTTAAATTAAGTTGAGCCCAAAATTTTTCTTTTCAGAGGGTGCAAGCTGTAGAGAGAGATTCTGAGATTGTGCAGCTATATTTAACCTCAATTATACACCTTTTGAAAAAATATATAATCAATGGCTTTATTGTTCGAGAAGTAACATCTCTTCACGGGTTAGCGTGCACTGGTATTTTAGACAGTCCTGTGGTTTTCCCTAGGAGCAAGAAGATTTGTGACCTTAGATTTTGGAAGACCTATATTGCTGACGGACGTATTGATTCCCACTTGTGGAGATTTGGCGTCTTTGTCAATTGACATCTGGACTTTAGGAGAAGAAGTGGATGGAAGGCGACTGGTAGTGGCTACTGACATTAGCACACATTCACTTATTTTACATGACTTGTTGCCACCCCCAGTTTGCAGGTTTATGAAGGTAAAAGGAGATAGACTGTGTACTCTCTTCTAAATTCTTTGTTAGTATGTGAGTTTTCTCTTAAGTTGTCTTCAGATCAAACTCTAGTTAGCTATAATTTTGTTAATAATTTTTGACTTGGTGTTTATTTTACCTGTTTTGATACAATTGTGTTACAGTACAGTTGCATTCTCTTTCAGATCACTGTTATTGGTCGATATGGTAGCACAAATGCCAGAGCAAAAATCCCGTTAGGATTTTATTATGGCCATACCTATATCTTACCCTTTGAAAATGAGCTGAAACTAATGCATGATCCCCTCAGAGGAGAAGGTGATGCTGCAAATCAGCCAGAAGTTGACCAACATTTGGCAATGATGGTTGCGTTGCAAGAAGACATACAATGCAGGTTAGAATAAAAAAATATGTTTACTTAGTAGGTATTTTAACTTAAAAACACTGGGGTATCGTAATGTTATTGATTTTTTTTTTTCTGCCCCCCTCTCCATTATATTCTTCAGATGGAAAACTCTGCCTTTGTTGTAGAGTTGTTACAGTGACTGTCTTTATAGTAATAACAAAGACTACACCGTATAGTTTTTCAGTGTTGGTTTTAACAGTGCATTCAAAATGGACCAGAAGTCATCTTCTGGCAGTGACTGTCACATGTATTGCCATTTGCTAATGTCTGTTGAACTGTGTGTTGGAATGTTTCCCTTTAGGTACAATTTGGCTTGTCATCGGTTAGAAATCCTTCTGCAGAGTATTGACCTGCCACCACTCAACAGCGCAAACAATGCCCAGTACTTCTTACGAAAGCCAGACAAGGCAGTAGAAGAAGATAGCAGAGTATTTTCTGCTTACCAGGACTGCATTCAGCTACAGCTTCAGCTCAACTTGGCTCACCATGCTGTTCAGAGGCTCAAAGTAGCTTTAGGTGCAAGCAGGAAAACACTGAAAGAGCAATCTGATCCAAAAGAGTTGATTCAGATGTCATCCACGGAACAGCTACGCACCATCATTAGATACTTACTGGATACTTTGCTTAGTTTGCTTCATTCTTCCAATGGTTAGTATTTTTTGAGGTTTTCTTATTTTTGTCATATTAGTAAAAACAATTTGCAAGTGTTTCTGTGTCTTGATCTGTGCTTTCCCCCTATAAAGCTTTTAAACTGTGTTCAGATAGGTTTCACTATGATTTTAGT
Organism: Pterocles orientalis; assembly: GCA_011057875.1. Classification (NCBI taxonomy): domain Eukaryota; kingdom Metazoa; phylum Chordata; class Aves; order Pterocliformes; family Pteroclidae; genus Pterocles; species Pterocles orientalis. The sequence goes on from WKFP01014362.1 coordinate 606,468, forward strand.
AGCTGATGACATACAGTGTAAAGTTTCACCTGTGGCACCAAGCTGACCTAACCACTTCCTGCTCCCAATAAAGATATGAGAGGGTGGTGAGGTCTTTCTCCCATTTCTGTAGTCCTGGCTGTCATCTGATCCTTCTGTGGGTTGATTCAGTTTGCTAAAGTAACAAAAGACTGCCCAGGCAGAATATTCAAGTTGGTTTTCGTAGGTAGAATTAGCTTGTGGAATGATCTGTGAGCACCAAAGCCTATGCAACACTGGGGATGGATTAGACATTTAGAAGTGGGGAGGGAAAGCAGAAATAGCTTTGGGACAGGGGGAGTGGGAGGAAGTAATAAAACCAGTATCTCATTAACTCAGTTCATGGGTTTTTTTATATTCAGTCAGGATTTTTATTTCCTGAACTTGCTATTGAAAGAATTCCTGGAGAATCGAAATTGAAAGGACTTGAGTAGGAGTGGTAAGGTTTTTTTTAAAAAAAGGCAGAACATTGTTCTACTGATAGATAGGTGTGTCTGTCTTGTAATTTTCTGTGCAAGTTTGTTCTTAAGACAAATGATGGTTTGGTTTTTGCTTTGGGTAGTTTCCATAGGGGTATTTGCACTGGCAAGAAATCGATGTGGTTTTGACCAAATGACCTGATGTTTATGGGTTACCTGCAAATTACCATCCGCCCATGTGTTCCTCCCTCCTCCCACCATGTGCCAATTAGTCTAATCATAATAATTTTTAAAACTTCCTGCAAACTTTTTCTTCCTATGTTTTCAAGACGTTGTCTCCTTAAACATAGTTTTTTATTCTCTTTTCTTAAAAGGGCACTCTGTTCCTGTGGTTCTGCAAAGTACTTTTCATGCGCAAGCTTGTGAAGAATTATTTAAACACCTCTGCATCAGTGGAACCCCGAAGATACGATTGCATACTGGCCTTCTGCTTGTTCAGCTCTGTGGAGGAGAAAGGTGGTGGGGTCAGTTTCTCTCAAACGTACTACAGGAATTATACAATTCAGAGCAACTTCTCATATTCCCACAAGACAGGTAAGTTATAAGTGTATGTTGATATATTACCTGTGGATCCTTTAAATAATACCATTGTTCGTAACACTGGAGTTGACAAAATGTGACTGAAGGTTACTTAGCCATTTATTGCTTTGATTTAAGAAACAGTCCCCAAAAAGCCTGCAAATGATAAATGTCTGATAGCAGTTATTTATTGCACTTATTTGGTGCTTGCACCCCAATAAGTTGATATTTTTCTTTACTAGGCAGGATTGCTCCCCAGTGTCAAAAGTTGCCTTTTCCTTTACAAGGCTTAAAGGCACCCTGATCATAGAGCTGCTCTTCTGATGTGTTTGGAAGTAGGATTGAGACTGGAAAGCACACTGTTAGCATTTAATAGAAAAGGTTTCTCTGAGATAAGAGTAAACAAGCATAGAGTTGAGCAGTGAATGTTAGGTGTGTTGATTATTTCAGATTATTGATTGAGGTCTTTAATATTCTAAACATTAGCATTTTATTTTGATCAAACATTTTCTGTTTTGTGGCTTTGTGCCTTTGGCCAGCAACATCTATATTTTCATAATTTAAAAAAAATAATTCAAGGATATCAGAATACATGGATTTAATTCTCTATCCCTGCTATTCAGCATATCATATATAATAGGAAATAAAATGGATGAGTTCTTGTTGTACGAAGTGGAATGCTTTGCTGACCTCTTGAGGGTGAAAGAGGAAATGTTCACCCTAAAATGCTGCATTGTCTTTGTAACAATAGAACATAAAATCTGTTTCCATTGCTGGGCCCCAGTACTGCTTTTTGTAGCAATCTGCTTGTGTCTCAGATGAAAGCCTAGGGGAATACTGTTCTGTAAAGGGTGTTTCAGAATATTACTGGATCTGAAAAAGAAATAAAATCTTAAATATGTAAATTTTATTTTTAGGGTCTTCATGTTGCTTTCTTGCATTGGCCAAAGATCGCTTAGCAACAGTGGTGTTTTAGAAAGTTTACTTAATCTCCTGGATAACCTGCTGTCACCACTGCAACCTCATTTACCTGTGCACAGAAGAACTGAAGGTAGCCTTCTAATTTGGGAAACTGTTTTCATATTCATTATAAGCTAGAAAATTGAGAGACTAGCTCCCAATTTCTGGTGTATTAAAAGAAGTACATGCTCATTTACTATATTTCCAAAACACACTTGTAAAACGTCCTGAAACTTGTTGTTCTTTAGGTGGTAAAAGAGCTTCCTCCTTCCACCCCCCATTTAAACCTGAGGAAAATCTGTTTGGTTGCTTTTAATTCATCTAGGAAGCTTTGAAGTTTTAACAAAGTGGGGGGAACATCCAGTGTGCAGGCAGCTCTAGTGATTCTAGTGAATGGCTTTGGAATTTAGTGTTTTGGAAGGAAGTGACCCTTTTTGCTTATGAGATCCTTTCAAAGTTTCAGGCTTTGGAGGTGAAACACAGTTATGAAGACAAGTTCGTTAGGTGTGGCTGCAAACCACATGGAGGTTTTTTGGCAATCACAAGGACTTTAAATTTTTTTTTCACCATAAAAAAATTACTGAAATTGTGTTCTCCAAACTTTATTTTCTTGGAGTGTTTTCTTAACTACTCTAAATTTGAAGAAAATGCTTGCTTTTGAAAACACCAAACTCTAGGCTACTTCATGTGTTACGTACATGTAGCTGAGCATTGTAGAAGATCCGTTGTTAAAAAAATTCTTTGTGTTGTGAAATTGATAAGTGCCAGCTGAGACTCTGTCCTTACTTTTTACCTTGTCTCCTGATGTACACAAGCCTACAGCTGGTGTCAGAAGTTGTCCTGTTGCTTCCCATTAGTCTACCGTATACTTTCTCTCTCGTGGCCGTATCCTGCTGTAGTCTCTAACTAGTTTGGGGCAAAACCAAGCTTATATCTCCTCCTCCTCTGCACTCTCCCCGCAGCTGCCAATTCCTTTCATAGCTCTTGCCTTACTAGTTGTCCTCACGGAGGACTTTAGGAAGCAGAAGTAACTGATACTTCAGAGCTTTATTTGCTGGTCTTCCAGCTTCCTTTCTCCTGGACAGTGCAGGTGAGTACTAGGGCATTATTGTGTTGGTGGAAGCATCAGGTACGCAGAAGAAATTCCTATTTGAGAACCATCACACGTAACTAAGGGTCAAAAAGGTGAAAACTTACTGGAGAAAAACTCAGAAAACGAAGGATAATCAGAGCAAGAGGTGACTGTTGTGAGTAGAGAGAAGTTGTAAACTTTGAGGCAGAGCGAGGAAAGAAGAATAACCAAAAGACACTTGGAGAAAGAGAAGCTGAAAATTTTCTTTTTTTTTTTTAAGAGATAAAAGGAAAATAAATGCACTTCTTTATAATGGAAGTATGGAAAAGTCTATAGTTCACTCTGAAGCAGGCACTTTTTTTTTTAAATTTTGCCAACCAAAAAGGTGTGTAGTGGTCACCCATGCTACTCATTCTATTCTTGTAGTATAGTCTGCAGTTTCCTGTTGTCCTGTTCCTCTGCTTGCTTGGGGTGGGCTGCTTTCTTCCAATGTAGACAGGAAAGTGGGCCTGCATCCTATTGCTTGGGCTGCCAGCAGCTACGTGGGATTTTGGACAAGTCATTTCTGTGCCTTAGTTTTCTTGTTTGATCTGGAATTAAAAATAGTTTAAGTTAATTAAAGCTTTTTTGGGGTCAGGGCATGGGAAGTGTAGTGTATGAAGCACAGTGCCCAGATATGAAACTGTGTGTGTAACCTCTAGTACTAATGACTTTGATATTATGTAAAAGTGTGCTATTTGCATAATGACTGTGATTAAGTGGTCATTAATTGTAGCTTTCTGGTCTCTATTGAGGTCTCATGAGTTCACTTTAAAATGGTTCATTTAGATTTGCTTATGTACACAAGGGTTTTTCTTGCATGATGCGCAAGATATCTTTTATCTCTCCTTCTGCCTGTACAAAAATACTGCGTTTAATGTAATAGGCAATGGCCAGTTGTTAGATGCAGTTGTTAGTGCCGCCAGCATGGTTCATGTAGTCTGAGCTCAGTCTTGGCTTTCCTATATCTTGTTCAAATAGCTGTGTGAAAATACACTAACAAAGGAGTACAGATGAAGGTATTTGGGTACATGGTTGTAACTGTCTTGTTGGTGTCCTGGTTGATGGAGGAATTTCACGCTATGGAATTTGAGACATCAAATTTAGATGCTTTAATGCAAGCAGCTGTAATTTCTGTGTTTGATATTTAGGAATTTTAGACATACAATTTTTGACTTTTTTTAAAATACTGCTTAATTTTTAGCTTTAACAGTAGAGGTGAAGCTTTTCACTTCAGACTTCATCAGACTAAGAGAGCTGTGACATTTTCTCTTGCACCTGAGTTTTATACTGACTGTTTGACTTCTTCCCTCGTAAATGAGCGCTTAGACTATTACCCTCATTTAAAAATAAATCTTTGTGGCCCAGTGAAATGTGTGCCACCTTATGATTTATGCCACTACTTATGATTTTTTTTTTTTAAACTAGTTTGTTATGGCTTCAAAACTTTAAGTCATTCAAATCTATTTATTTTGAAGGGGTTTTAGACATTCCCATGATCAGCTGGGTTGTAATGCTGGTTTCCAGACTACTGGATTACGTAGCTACTGTTGAAGATGAAGCAGCTACTGCCAAGAAACCTCTGAATGGAAAAGAGAGGGAACGATTTCTGACAGGTGTGTAACACTTCTTATAAAAATTTGCTGCTGTGGGTATGGGTCTGGGATCTGTTGAAATACTTAAAATGTATTTTTGATTCACTTGATAAATGAAATTTTAAAAACAGATGATGTGATCATTCCATTTGGACTGTTGTCTGCTTCTTTACATCCTTTTCTCCTTGGAAACATGACCTCTCATCAATCCCACAGGATTGATTTTCGTTTGTAAAATGTCTGTGTGTTATCCTGTGACTCCAGTACCTGGTCATTGATAGTGCACCACGTTGAGACAGGTTGTATTGTGAGAAAGGGCGACAGTATGACTTCATAACTGCTTTGGTATTTGCTATGGTATTTGTATCCAGTATTTTTAAATGCATTTTTTGTCTTTATTTTTGTTATTGTTTAAGTGGATTAGATACAATTTTCTTTAAACATCTTTTCTAAAAATGAAAACTGCGAAGCTTTTGTGTTATAGAAGCTGTTCAGGTATTTTTAGTTAGGAAAGTCTTTCTTGCCCCCTTATATGTTTTAAAAATGATGAAAACAAGATGGTGCCGCTGCATTTTAAAATTACACAGATATTACCATCAGTGGGGATAGTTGCGTGACACTGAGAGTTAGATTTTGCTTGTTTCTTTAGAATTTGATGTACAGAGATGCTAACTATCGCTGAAATGTAAATGCTTTTTCTCTGGAGTTAAGTGGGGTTTAATAATATGGAATAATATCTTTTTTTTTTTCTCTATTTCCATTAGGAAACCAGTGGAGTTTTATAAATAATAGCCTTCACACTCAGAGTCTGAGCAGATCTACTAAAGGCAACAGTAGCCTAGACAGACTGTATTCCCGAAAGATCAGAAAACAGCTTGTGCATCATAAACAGGTGACTTCCAGCACGGTAGTGGCCATTTTCACGAAGTATATCTTGTTTTCAGTATCTCTCATTTCTTGAAAGAACAGCTTTGGCCTTGGGACTCATTCAGCCTTGCTTTTGCTTAGGTCTGGTTCTGTAGCTAAAGGCTGCCTAACTTCTTTGACATGCGTCTCAAACCGTGGGGCATGGGATCTGCTGGAAGAACAGATGTCGGAGTGTACTGTTGCACTCTGTGGCCCATGTTGGACGATAAATGTAATTTACTTTCTAGATAAATCTGGGTATACTTGAGTGGAAGCACCTAATCTGTGATTTTAAAATTGGTAATTCTTAAGACACAAAATTTTCATTTCTAAATGCCATCATGCAGGTTTTATCAGCCTGGGTGTGTATGTCTTAAGCTCCTTTAAAAATACAATTTCTTTTTAAACTTCATCTGTTCTGGGTCTGCAAGTAGCCCCTTATGGTGTTCTGGTTAAAATAGTACATAAACTGTATTTTAAAAGCTCAAGTTACAATTTGAACTGACGTTTACTATCATATGAACATACTGATCCTTTTAACATCTTATTGCTTAAATTTTCTTTTTTTTCCTATTAACATTTTCTTTTAGCAACTTAATTTATTAAAAGCAAAGCAGAAGGCTTTGGTGGAACAGATGGAAAAAGAGAAAATACAAAGCAACAAGGGATCATCATACAAACTTTTAGTAGAACAGGCAAAACTAAAGCAGGCTACTTCAAAGGTATGATGCTCTGAAACTGTAACTGACTTCTTGTCCTTTGTGTGAAAAAGACCTGTTCCTGCAAAGTCGTTTTTGTCCTACGTTGACCTTATTTTAAAAAGATGTTTCATCTGGCTGCTATCAAGTGTATTCTGATGCTGAAAACAGCAGCCATCTGGAAATTTCTTCCACTGAGAAAAATAGTTTATTCTTCTGTAGGAGTTTTTTAGGCAGTCATGGCCGAAATAACTGATAATCTTAGGTGCCTTGGGCATGTCAGTCATATCTTTAAACTTTGTACAGCATATACCAGCAGAAATGTGAAATAATATTTTATGTGGCTAACTTTGATGCATGATACTTTTCTGGATGCTCTTCTGGTTAAGTAGTTAGGAAATAATCATGCCACTGACTGTGCGCCCAAACCAATAAATATGACTTTTGAGAATGTTTTCTGAGCTTTCTTAGAAGCGTCCTAGCTTCCTAAAAGTACTTATCACGTAAGTTCTGGTATCTTGCAGTAAGTCCCAGATACTGAGAGTAGATGTGGTAGTTAAAGAATTATTTTGATTATGAGATGAGGGGCTGAAATTTAGAGATTTCTGGAGAAGGGAATGTGGACTTTGCAGGGAACACAAAAAATGTGTATATCTTTCTATCTGCCAAACTTAAGTATCACTTTGAATATTTACTCTCTGGTTCCAGAAGCACTGATGTCTGTTAGGATGACTGAAAGTAGGCCCATGGAAAGAGACTGGAATGTTGGACCTTAAAGGCAATCTAAAGGAAATCTTAAAACTTCCAGTAATTATTAAAAAAAAAAAAAAAACCACCAAAATTTAAACACCAGTATAAAAATAAAGCCCTAAGTTTTCACTAACTCTGTTTTCATGAGCTGTTCTTTCCTGCACTATCTTCTGCTTTATTCCAGCAGGTTATTTCAGGGGGGCTACTCCACTGGTGGCCCTCTTGAGACATCTTTAAGTGAGACACTGGCTGAAATATGCTGTCCAGCTATTTAGGTTTCACCTTACAACAGCCATGTTGCATCCGAAAAGCATGTTGAACTAAAGAGTTTTTCCCTTGCAGTATCTTAACATCTAGTTATGGTATTACTGCACACTTGACAGTTGCATTTCATGCAGTTTTTACTACTTTGCCTACTAATCACTTTCAGTTATGACAAGCTGTGAGTAACTTAAAACATTTACTGCATTTAGGAGAAAGCTGAAACCTTTGTGTTAGTAAATAGTTCTTTCTCTGGTCTGCTTAAGTGAGGTTATAAGAGGTGTTTGTGTTATCAATTTGTAGCTTGTGTAGCTCGTACAATGAACTGAGCTGCTAAATGTGTGGATGGGACAATTAATAAAAGCACCTTCTTTCCTGCACCGAATTTGTAGACCCTCTTGTCAAAAAGGTTGTAGTTTAGAGCCCTGATCAAGTATCAGACTAGTTCAATTTATGGTTGCTAAAGGACACTTTGTACCCTAGAAGTATTAAAAAAGTTCGAAACTACTGATGATTTGTCTCATGTGAAGAGCTGGGAATTCAGCATTCTTGCCAGGGTAAATTTCCATGTTAGCTATTTTTATATGCAGTAACCCTAGCTTTCTATGCAGGTGTGGAAATATGAAAGGAACTGCTAAAATGCGTATTCTCAGTATGTTTTATGGCAAACATAAAGGCTTAGTTGGCACTTGTGTGAAACTTGGTAATTTGGTTATGAGTCTGTCAGCTGAGATAACATGCTGCCAAAACAAATTTCTGCCAATAAAGCCTTAATTCCATTCCAGACTCTCATATGTTCTTAGCCTCTCCTTTTTTTAAAAAAAAAGCTTTACACTTACTGTTAATGCTGCCTCAGATTGTCATTAGGAAAAGATTTAGAGGTTAGTTTTTAAATGTAAGTGTTGTTTCAAATTTAATTTCTGCAGCACTTCAAGGACTTAATACGCTTACGTCGGACTGCGGAATGGCCCCGTTCTACTTTAGATACAGAAGTATCGACAACGAAGGAAACTCCCGAAATCGAACCACTTCCATTTACACTGGCACACGAACGTTGTATTTCTGTAGTGCAGAAGCTGGCACTCTTTCTCTTGTCCATGGATTTTACTTGTCATGCAGATTTACTTCTATTTGTTTGTAAGGTAAACAGAATATGGAATGTCACGCTGCCGTTGCAGTGGAGACCACATTAAATTAGGTTTCTGTTACTGCTTTTTTGCTGGCTTGATGGTAATAAGTAGCTGCAGCATTAAAATTTCTAGTAATTTCTGGTGGGGTAATTTTTCTGGGCTGTCACCTTTGTCATTTCTTTTATATCTTCTGTGTAATTGGCAATATGATGGATTCAAAGTTGCGTAGAAAAAGTAACTTAAAAATATTTTCATTCACTTGTAAACTTCTAAAATTTAAGCCAGTAATAATAGCTGATTGACTCGTGAGCAAAATCTAACAATCATAGAAATTGAAGCTATTGCGTACTTTCATAGTGTCAAATATGAATAGGCATATATTTCTTTTTTTTATAGGTTCTTGCTAGAATTGCAAATGCTACAAGACCAACAATTCATTTATGTGAGATTGTAAATGAGACTCAGTTGGAAAGATTATTGCTGCTTCTTGTTGGAACTGACTTTAACAGAGGAGACATCTCGTGGGGAGGAGCATGGGCTCAGTATTCTCTGACGTGTATGCTGCAGGATATTCTAGCAGGTTTGTTTTAAGTTGACATTTTTCAGAGTATACATTATAATTGAAACTTTCTTCCTTTAATGTTTTAGGGTTTTTATATTATTAAGTTAGAATCTGCTGACACTGATAAGATAGTAAAAAAAATAATTATAAAATTTAGATTAATGTGTAAAATTGCAATTTAAAATTGCAGTTACAGATTATTGATTTAGTGACTTCTGCATTGAAGAGTGAATATTTATATGACCCTGATTATTTGAAAATTATTCAAAATTCCTTCCCTTGAAGAAGTAGCTCTTAAATAATTTAGAGCTAGATAAAGAAAAACAGTTGGCCTAGACACAATTAATTTGTAACTGGAATAAAGCTTGAAATTGAGTCGTCTGCTTAATCTAATACATAGGAGAGCTGTTGGCACCTATAGCAGCTGAAGCTATGGAAGAAAGTGCTTTGGGAGAAGATGCTGGAGCTTCGGCTGGGGATTCTGATGACCCTCTCCAGCAGGCCACAGTTCAGTTAGTGGAAACGATAGATGAGCCTTTGACACATGACATCACAGGTAAATTATTTCATAGTCTTGATGTATTTATGTATACTGAAAAAAGTAAAAAAAAAAACCTTTGCTGTTACTCAAAAATCAGCAAAGGGTTTTTGGTGATAGGATAATAAGTTTCTGAAAATACAGGCAGACTATGAGCAATTCTTCAACTTAGTTTTACATCTGATCAATAAAAAATGGTTACTTTTCCCATTATTTAAAAAAGGCAACTTGATTGCATTCGTTAACTTTTTCCACTTAAAGCTGTAATATTAAAAGCCTTAAAATTATCCATTAAGTGTGTGATATATCCATGGTTTATAATTTGTACTTAGTAGTATTAATACTCTTTTAATCATTCAAAGGTGCTCCACCTCTGTCATCTTTGGAAAAAGATAAGGACATTGACCTTGAATTACTGCAGGACCTGATGGAAGTTGATATTGATCCTTTGGATATTGATTTGGAAAAAGATCCTCTTGCAGCCAAAGTCTTCAAGGTATGATACACCTGAGTTTTCAGGATAACCTTTATATATGAAATAGTAAAATCCTTTCTCTCTTACACTTCTTCATTAGTGGAATTTGATGTCTTAGATCTGTTTTTAGTTTTTTAGAAACGTTTAATGTCGAAAGACACGAAACAATGTAGAGATTGTGTTCACATCTCAAATGTATTCATATCTCAGTTGATACAAAATATTTTGCTTTTGTGTGAAGATATCTGTATAAATGAGGTTCTGAGTTCACTCATACTTTAGCGTGTTAAAGACAACAAAAGCATAATATAAAAGAAAAATAAGATCTAGTCTCGTCATTTTATTATTAAGAAAAGAGTGCCATTTGCTTCTGTGATTGATCTTGAGTTAATACTGCCAGTATTGTGTTTTTTAAAAAAAAATAGCAGTAGCTAGCGCTCAGACCAGCTTCAGGCTATGAAGAGAAGCAGCTACAAAACTTATTTCACTGTGGAACAAGAAAATTATGAAATGCTTTCATACCTAAAATGGAAGCTAAACTCATGAGAGGTAGTAAAATTACATTTAGATGTAACAGTGTATTGTCAAAGTATATTAACAGCCAGAATAATTTTGGTTGTAAAGAAACAGCTGTTCATAGTAAAATGTTAAGTCTCTTTTCTCTTTCCATAAAGATGACACACTGATTTGGAATTTTCCCACTCCTCACACTATTGACTTAAACCTCACTTGAATTAACCTAAAGCCTCACTTGAATTAACCTAAATTATCTTTCTTACCACTTGCTTAGATAGCTCTAAATTTTTTTTGCCTGTGTTCTCTCATATGTCCTTCGACTCTCACCCTAGAAAAAATACTCCACTTATTGCTTAATTTTTGTGATATTAATCATAGAATCATAGAATGGTTTAAGTTGGAAGAGATCTTAAAAATCATCCAGTTCCAACCCCCCTGCCATGGGCAGGGCTGCCTTCCTTTACTCTGCTATCTTTTCATTTGGCAGTACATCTTAGTCCATTTCATCCACAGGTATCTTCCAAGATTTGTTTCCTAATTGGATGTCCTCTAAAAAAATAGCTAGAAAACACTTCTTCATTTTTAATCCTTGAGATTTGCTTCTGTGTCTGTAAAATGCAGTTGATTTTGGATCTTGCCAGTAAAAAGGCATACACAAATTACCTGCATACAGTCTTACAGTACTAACAGTTTTTCTTGTGATCCGTATGCTTTCTGAGTGTCTTAAATTATGACACCTGGGTAGAGATTATTCAACTCTTCCTTTTGCAGAGTCCAGTACAAATAATCCCTGAGCCTCACCAAGGCTTCAAGGTACTTCAGTAGCACAGTTAATAATATAGTGTTCTGTCTTGATAAATAACTTCTAAAAGTATCTGTGTGATACTCCACTTCCAAGTTTACAACGTGGTACAAATGTGTGAATAAAAACTGATGGCAACATATTCAAATTTACTTGAAACTTTGAGATAGCTAACTACATTGCTGGATTTTAGCAATCACGTGTAGATGTGGCGCTTAGGGATATGGTGGTGTTGGGTTGACAGTTGGACTTGATCCTTGAAGTCTTTTCCAACTTTAATGATTCTATGATTAAGGACTCAGTAGGTTATACAGCAATAAAAATTGAAATAAAATTTTCTAAAGCTATTGGATCCAGTCTTGTGGGTTTAATTTTTTTGAAACTTCAGTATTTGTTGTTGGTCATTACAAATTTTATTTTTGTACTTAGGCAGTCTAAAGAGTTGCTGTGTTTTTTTCTTTTCTTGTTGTTTTGTTTGGTTTTTAAGCCTATAAGCAGCACCTGGTATGATTACTGGGGTGCCGATTATGGCACCTATAATTATAATCCTTACATTGGAGCCGCTGGAATTCCAGTTGCAAAACCACCGGTAGCTACAGAGAAAAATGGATCACAGACTGTGAGCGTATCAGTCTCTCAAGGTAAGCAATGAACTGAAGTTCTGTTCAGGGTCTCTTTGCTGTGGTACTGTATTTGACACTTTTGCATATCAAATTATGTTAACAATCTCTACGTGCGTTAAGTGGAAAGAATTAAATTTATGACATGCCATAGTTCGTTGTGGTTACTGAGGGAATATTACGTGAGGTTTAAAGCAGCCTAACATAACAGAAAATCTTATTTTCTGACATTTTTGTACACAACCTTATGGGCAGTTTTAAATCATTCCTGTGTCCTCAGGAAATTTTGGAAGCTCTTTTGTAGTTGTCTGACATTTTGGATAGTTGGCTCTACCCTAAGGAATGAGGAGGCACGCTTGTTTAGTCTGGAGGAGCACTGCGATGATAGGTCTTTCCCCTGCCACACGGGGGAAAAACAGCTTTTTGATTCTTGTGTGAGAGCTATTACTTTAGGAAAAACAGGCTTAAACATATGCAGATCTTGTCATGTGTGATAATAAAGTGGCTGTGAAAAGAAACGTGTGTGTTTCACAGACATCTAGTATTTTAATACTCAAATTTGTCATGTCTATAAGAACCTTCAGTTCAGGGTACAAGTTTCTACTTTCTGCTTCCATCCTATATAGAAGTGAATCTTCCTGTTAGTGATATTGAGATTTTTTTCTCAGTTTAATGTGGACTGTATATTTATATTGCTTGCACAGGAAGTTAGAGTAACTAGTTTATATATGTCTTTGAAATAATTCAGCTTTACTCTGTTGCCTTGTATAGCTTTGGATGCACGTCTAGAAGTTGGACTTGAGCAGCAGGCTGAGCTGATGCTGAAAATGATGTCCACCCTGGAGGCTGATTCCATTCTACAGGCATTAACAAACACATCTCCTACATGTAACTACTTGTTGTCAAATCGTTCTCTTCACGTAATGACCATGATGCTTTGAAATGTGTACTAATTTTTTCTGCAGTCACTTAGCAGTTTACAAAAAGTTATATTTTGCTTGAATTGTCTTGTTAGGCTGAGCTTTAGAGATATTTCTTTATTCAGATTTTTGAATTATGTGTGCACATATGTATATTTAAGACATTGTGAAATTGGTCAAATAGGCAGGATTCCTTTTGCAGTGCATAATAGTACAATGGAAGAATTGTTTTCGTTTTCTGATCTAGGTGAAAGTGAATGTGAAGTTTCCTATTTTTGTGAAGCTTCATTCTTTCATTCAGTGGCAAATTTCAGCTGTTTGAAAGCTGCTTTGCACTTGACAGTTTCACCTATTCATAGATGAAAGTGAACATAATTGAATACAATTTTGGACTCACCTGTTCAGTAAGCTTTATGATAAAAGATACTCATGATGCCAGTTAACTTTTGAACATATTTTCAGTGAGTTGCAATGCAGTCTTGTTAAAATGTGCTTTTTTGTAGCTCTTTGTGTACCTTAGTGTGCCTGCAGTCGTTAAGTGAATATCTGATGGTAGAGTAGGTGTAGTGACTTCCTCAGACTTTATTTTCTGAAAGTTTATTATTGACTACGGTAGTTTTACCATAACGCATGAAAGAAATGTTCCAGTTGTCTTACCGTAGTGTTACCAGGATGCTCCTATAATGCGTGTTTGGCAAGAACTGTGAAAATGTGTTTCTGTGGGCTCACTTTCCAGACAGTTTTTTGTGAAGATGGAGATGTCTGACATTCAAGTATGCCTTTCACATTGTAGTAGTCAATAGTCCAACTCAGGAGAATACTATGTTGAGGACATTCTTGTAAATTATAAAATAAATATCTTTCCCTTAAGTATGAAATTCAGGGAATATAAAATTACTTTTAGCAGCTTTTACAAAATAATGCATGAGGGGCTGGTACTTTTTGTTTTGTTTTTTAGTAACTCAGTCTCCTAGTGGAACAGATGATTCATTGCTAAGAGGATTACATGCTGCTAACCAAAATGCCCAGCTGATTGTACAGTTGTCATCTATACCTATGCTGAGTGCATGCTTCAACAAGCTCTTTTCCATGCTGCAAGTCCACCACGTTCAGGTATAGAATGATGAACTTGGAAATAGTATTTCTCTGTAAATTTGAAAGTTGTTTTCTTAGTACTTAGGATGCAAGTAACCTGGTGTGTTATGTGCTTTATTGTTTATGAAGTTGTCATGGACAACAGTACCAGTGATGTAATAGACAAGCTGCTGAGAGCTTTTATCAAATAGGACTTTTGTTACAGTGAAAAAGCGGGTGTACAAGTTACTAGGTTCACTGAAAGATAATTGTTAGCTTATTAGCGAAGAGTGTCACTAAGAGTGCAATCTCCATTTGTGGAGGTTTGCAAAACCCAGCTGGATAAACCCCCAAGCAGCCCCATCTGATGTCTTAGTTGGACCTTCTTTGAGCAGAAGATTGGACTGAATAACCTCCTGAGATCCCTTCCAACCTGAACTATCCGGTGATCCTAAATGTTAAAATTAGAATTATGCTTTTTAAAAAGTTGTGGGTTTATCAACACTTTTCTTGTACATATAAAGGAATGCTGTGTTTCCTATATATGAGTGGTTAGGTGTCTGCCTACCTGTTCATATTTTAATTGGGTGGCTGAGCCCATCCCTCAATTGTTCTTTAAATAATTGAAAATATGGCTTGTAGGGTAAAGGACCTTGATGCTTCCTCAAAATATCTAAATAGATATTTTCCTCAAGGGAGTTATTCAGAGTGAGCATCAGTGTCTCTGATGGTAAAACAGGTTTCCCCGTAATTAAATTGGCCTTTTGAATAATTTTGATTGACTAGTAAACATCACTTGACTATACTGAGACATTCGAAAAGCTTACATGCAAGCCGGTGTTACAGATGTAAGGTTATGATACCGGCATTTCTGAGCGGTATGTAAAGCTTTTTTTATGTTAAAAAACATAAGTTTGAAGAAACTTCTTAAGAGACACTGAACTGTATTTAGGAGAAATCGTTTACAAGAACATAGAAGCATTTGCTAGTTATACTGCATTTGCTTTGAATATTGTGTTTATCAGAACCTGCAAATCCAGTAAGGAAGAATGTGTGTGTTGTCAGTGAAACAGTAGCACTTGAGAATACAGATAAAGCTTTTTAAAATCAAAATAGATAACCTTTTATTCTCTGGAGTTGTAGAAAAACACTTTGGTTTGGTCTGATAGTGTTGTTTGTTTTTTTTTCCTTTTTTTCAGCTTGAATCCCTTTTACAGTTATGGCTCACATTAAGCCTGAATTCCAGTTCCTCTGGAAGTAAAGATAGTGGCGCTGATATTTTCCTTTATAACGCTAACCGAATACCTGTCATTTCCTTGAACCAAGGTAAAATACATTAAATATAGGAAACGAATTTTAAGGAAGTGTAAGATAAAATTATTTTTTTAAGTACTGAATTTTTTCTAATAAGCGAAAAGTATTAAAGTATTCTTAGTAAGATCAATATTGGGATAATTTCTGTGTTCTTGATAATGAGCCCAAGAGCTCTTTAATTTCTTAACCTGATAAATGTGTAGCTAGTATGTAACTGAGAGATGATTCCTTGAATTTATATAATCTCCTCAGAAATTAAATTGTAAAATTTGTGGTTCTTAGTTCATCATTAGTCCCAAGAGGATTTTTTAAAAGACGCTTCTTAGTCTAAGGTGAACTGAGTACCTGTATGTACTTCTCTGACAAATTTCTTCTCTTTGTATGCCATCCTGTGATCTCTTCGTTATCAAAGGAGTTGATGTGGGGGGAAGCCCTATTTTTGACATCAGTCTACTAATCTAGTACAAAGACGTTGTCAAATTATTTTTTTTTTCCTATAATGTAATTTGTATAGTTTAAAAAAAAATCTGTGAGATCTTGTGGTGATAGTCCGAACCAAATGCCTGCTAAAATGAACCTGTTCCACTGACGTCCATGAGAGCGTTTTGAAAGCAGGAGTTTCTTTGCATTGCTTGCTCTGAGATGGCAGGCTCTGGGCGCTGGAGAAAGTTCTGTCGGTCAGTTCCCGTGAGCTGTGGTGAGGCTTTTCCTAATTCCCTGCAGCAATAGCTGTCAAAACAACAAACAATAATATTAGTAAGAAGATTAATAATAATAGTAAATATAGTACCTTACAGTAGAAATAAGACACTTATAGTGATAACCTGAAAAAACCTGTTTTTCTTGCCAGCTTCAGTAACTAGCTTCCTGTCAGTTCTGGCATGGTATCCTAACACCTTACTCCGGACTTGGTGCCTTGTGCTTCATAGCCTAACTCTCATGACAAATATGCAGCTTAACGGTAAGTTGTGTGTGGTTTTGTTTTGTGGGTTTGGGGGTTTTTTTTTGTTGCGTGTTTTAGTGATGTACAGGTGAGTGTCGATTTTCCTCCGAAAGACTGCCAGAACTTTCCCTTTGTCATCGAAGTACTTTTCTTGGTGCTCCATAATCTCAGGCTTCTCAAGAGTGGGCTCTTTGAATTGCTTGTACCATGGAAAGTGAAACCCCAGTGGCAGAAGAAAATATCATTATAAGTAGGTTGGCAGTGTCTTCTAAAAATGAGTTTTAGGACTAGCTAATGATCCTTGAGAATTAGCTTTGTACTTTGGGAGGAGGTAGCAGAGAGGAAGGATGAAGGCACTATGAGGGAGATTCATGTTTTTCTGATGCAGTAGGAATGTTTTTGTAAATATGCAAGCACTAGTCATTGTTTACATTAAGCTATCTGAAAATTAAGTCCCTAGAAGTTGAATCTATTAAAAAAGAAATCCAGCCCTTTCATTTTATTTAATTTCCCAATGCACACCAGAGGATCTCATGTTCTATATATTGCTCCATAACACAGTAGACATAATCTCCCTTTGTGAATGAGATTTTGCTACAGGACTGGTAGAAATTAAAGGATGTATTTTTTGAATGAAGAAATTAAGCTTCTAAATGGCTCCTTATCGTAGGGCAGCTGTGTTGAGGAATGCTTTTCCGGCTTTGTCCTTAAGGCTAAAGAAGATAGTAAATAGTAAGAACTTGGAGACTGAAGTCTTTTAGAACCTATGTGTTAGACCAAGTCAGAGCTCTCTTAAATTCTGTTTTCACTCCAAACATATGACTAAAGGCAGTAATTAAAGAAGGAAGAGGTTTTTTGAAAGTTGTTGGTTTAGCAGCACTTTTCCTGATACATATAAAGGAATGGTATGTGTGATAGATATGAGTGGTTAGATGTTAGCCCCCAAATATGTTCAGTTGCACAATATCGTCACTGATGAAAAAACCACCACCAAAAATAGTTTTTTCAGATGTTTTCAGGTATAGTAAACCTCTTCAGATGCAATAAGCCTTTTAAATAAACAAGAAGGCACCTCTGCTTCACATAATCCTCATTAGATAATCATATTTGCTGTTTCAGAAACTGAAAAGGAACTTAGAGCTGTGGCTGCTCATAGATGATTCACTAAACTCTTTTTGCAAGTGAGCATTTTAGTACTGAGAGAATCCCGCTATCTCCAGTTTTTTAAACCATTGGATTTCAAAGCCTTCTCAGAGAACCTTCTTAAGTTTGCTTTATTTAGATGAAATTCATTAATGCTATTTCATACATATGTTCACATTCAGCCATTCTCTTTTCCACAGTTTTTCATTTAAAAAGAAGAAAGGAAAAAAAGGGGGGAGGGAAGGGCAGTGCTTTTCCATGTTCTTCCATCCATTCGAAAGGTCTTGCCTTATTTGCATTGTATGGGTAGTCTCTTTGAGCCCACCTCTGACTTCTGAGCTGTTGTACTCTGAAGATTACGGTTTCGGTAAGACATCAGTGAATTAGATCTTGTCATGAGAAATTAGGTAGCTCTGGAGATCTCATCCTGATGTTACTTTCAAACCTGTTTCTTAGTTATTTTTTCAGAATCCCTGATCTCTCCAATAGTGATCAAGACCGTCAGTTGGGATTTTTTTCCCCACCTGAGTATAGGGCAGGTTTGTTTTGGGAACTGTCCTATGTTGGGATTTTATGGGCAACCACTGTCCAGGGCAGGTGTGTTCACAGTCAGAAAAATAATATTTCTATATGCCATTAAGTGCTGCTAAATGTCTTCAGAATGGGAAGTCAGGCTGTGGAATTTCTGTGCTTCAGTAACGCTGAGTAAATCTGAGCAGTGCAAGATATCTTCCAGGGGTAAACCCAATACCCCCGGCCATTTCTTTTTAGAACAATGACTTTAATTGATTACAAGATCCAGGGACAAATTTTGCAAGGATGGTATTTGCAATTGGTGACATCTAGAACCATTTATTGTCATGTAAAGGAAGGTGGGTAGAAGGAAATCTGTAGTGACACCTGGCTAAGAAAAATTTCTGAACTACAGTTGTTGTAAACAGCTGTCATCTGTCAGATTGTTCCCATAGTGCATATACTCATCTGTTCCTTTAGGAAGAACCATTCGTGCTCTCCTTACATGCCCTTTTGCTTGTCTGTTGTTGTTGTCGTCACTGGAAATACTGTTTGATAACAGTGTTTTGAGCATAAATGCTACCTGACAGAGCAGATAACATAGATTCGTCATGAAATCTGAGTTAGGATGTCAACCAAAACATGTCAGACCACAAATATTATGTGGAACTAAAATCTGTGTTTTCATATGGTAGTGAGTTTTTCATCTGTTAGGAAATATAAAAAATAAAGTGACGTAGGAAGTAATGAAAATGCATTTATTCAGTATGGCATCAACCCTATCATGAAACAGCAGAAAAACCATGGAGCCTTCTAATCCTGGAAGAAAATGAGCATGTGGACTTGGCTACTGCTTGTCAAGAGGAGATGGGCTGGGACTGTCAATTCCGGGGAAGTTCTAACATTAACATCTGCTAGTATTAGGAAGTACAAGTCTTCCCAGGTAGCCAGATTTAATGAAGTGGTTACAGTACAGACATAACAAGTGAAGGTGAACACAGCAGGAAAAAGCTGGAGTTTTTTCAAAGAAACACCAAGTGAACACATGAAATGACTTGAAGCTACATCCCAAACGTGCCCTGTTCACAAAAATACAAGCATACATATTCGAAAAGCTGTAGTTTCAGTGGAGAGTTTGTTTTGCTTTCTTTTCTTTTTTTAAAAAAGAAGAACACCGAATAGCAGTGTTGCTTGTCACACTGATCATTACAGACCTCACAGGTGATTCAAGGTCTCTGAAGGAAATGAAATATCTTCTGTCTATGAAGGTACCATTCAGGAATGCAGGAAGAAACCTAAAAGTATGTCCCTCTTTCAGATAAAAATACAAATGTTTTGGGTGCTTCGTACACTTATTTTAAAATTAATTTGGATACTCAGTACTTTTGGACAAACTCAGGTTGCATCTATCTCAAAACTGCAGTCATGCACAAAGTTCGAATGATGCAGTTACATTGAAACAATGACCAGTTAAAGAAAACTGAAAAAAGAATAATCAGATTAACTGCTCATTTTGTTGAATTAAGTCAGCTGCAGTTGAATATGATTTTAGTGGTAGTGATTCATCTGAAATTTTAAAAAAAAAAAAAAGGCAGTAATATAACAGAGCTGTGAATTTAGCAAGTTAGTGTTCCCAGTGACTGGAGTGTCATTTTCAATTTCAACTTGTATCATGATATGCTCAGAAACACCCCTCAAAACCAAGCAACCAAAAAAAAAAAAAAGACCTCTCAACAACCTGTGTACCTAGTTTTCTTAGAAATGTTCAGGGGTGCGGATTCAG
The DNA here is from genome assembly GCA_011057875.1 of Pterocles orientalis. Classification (NCBI taxonomy): domain Eukaryota; kingdom Metazoa; phylum Chordata; class Aves; order Pterocliformes; family Pteroclidae; genus Pterocles; species Pterocles orientalis. The sequence goes on from WKFP01014362.1 coordinate 626,098, forward strand.
CAAAGAGAAACAAAATGTCTGTATATATTGTTTATACAAAATGAAGCTCTACTTTCAGGAAGTGGGCAGCTGGTGGAATAGTTTTGGGGGTTTATAGCTGTGCTTAATGGAAAACTCTACACTCAGAATTGTAGTCCTGAGTAAGCAGCTTTCATAGCTGATTTTGCTGAGAATATTTGCACATCATGAAAGGGACATGCGGTATAAATGTTTGATTTACACTTCGTGCTTAGGATGGCAGATTTAATTCTTATGTCTTTATTTTTAAGCTGGTCCAAGCAGTGCCATTGGAGCTCAGGAAAGTACTGCCCAATTGTTGGTGTCAGATCCAAACCTCATTCATGTGTTAGTGAAATTTCTTTCCGGCACTAATCCTCATGGAACAAATCAACACAGTCCACAGGTAACTAGGGATTAAAATAAGAGGAAAAACTCTTTTTAATAGGATTTCAATACACTTGACGTGAATATGTGTTACTCCTAATGTATTATATCCTTGCTTTGTTTCTTTTTTTTAGTTATAGTCTTAGTTGGTTCTGACGAGCAACCATAGGGAAGTTGGTGATATGCTCTGAGTAGTGATTCTACGTTTTTGCAACTTTCTGGAGGCTTTTCACGGGGAGAGAATGCCATGCAACATGTCAGTGAATGTGTTCCGTGTTAGGATTCTTTAGGTGCATGCATGAAAAAAGTATAATTAAGCAGTTAGTTTCGTGAAATCTTGCTGGGTTGGGCTAAAAATGCCAATAAAGATGGAATTTTAATATCTAATAGTTGCAGAATTTAAAATTATGCTTTTATTTTCTGTCTGTTTTCTGAATTCATGTGGTGTCTACTATTTCTCCTAATTTCAGCTAATTTTTTTTTGCTTTTTGCAGCAAATTTTCCAGAAAATACATTCTTTTCCAGAACTTAAACGTTGTGCGGTGCTGTTAATTTAAAGCACGTATACGTAAATGTGTAGTTTGTGAAAAAACGTTCAGATTAGCACAGAAATGTGTTCTGTGTAAAGCATGGTTTGCATTGCCAAAAAGATAGTCTCAAGCTGCAAAACGAGTCTTAGCCAGAGAACTGAATTATTTGCTTTTTACTTATGGCTGGTAATAGAAAAACACATAAATTGATATGGAATAGTTCAGTGAAAACCCTGTAAAATTTTTCAGAAAGCAAGTTAAGCTACCTTAATACTTTCCTTTTCTTAGACAATGTTCCTGTTAGATACTACTTAATGTTCTTGAAGACATTTCAGTTTTATATAACACTTGTTAAAATGCCTTTCCCTCTAGGTTGGGCCAACGGCGACACAAGCTATGCAAGAATTTCTTACTCGATTACAAGTGCACCTTTCTTCAACTTGTCCTCAGATGTTCAGTGAATTTTTATTGAAATTAATACATATACTATCAACAGAAAGGTAAATCTTAACTATTTCTTTGCTTTCATGCCCTCTTTATCTTTAAAAAACTCCATGTGAGTGTGAATCTTAACTAAGATATGTATGGCCTGCCTTGTCATACTGTGGAGTTATATATGGATGGGGGTCTTGGGTGTTGCTGCAGCACTGGCAGCAGGATCTGGGCTGCTTCTGGCAGTGAAGGGTGTGGCTGGAATCCACACACAGCCATCCATGCTTGAGAGACAGTGAACAGAAACGTTAAACAGTTGGACTGATTTTACGTAGAGCTAAGATATAGGCCCTGTTAAAGTGATCCCTAAAATAAGGGCACTGTTGATGAGCCTACCTATTAAAAAAGAGAAAAAGTATTCTGAGGGGCTTGAATTAATGAAATTATTTATATATTATGAAAATAATACTGATGGCATTTTTAATGTGGTAGGATGAGATATGAGATTGCATAATCCTATTTATGTAATACACATATTTATTGCTTGTCTTTTTTTCGTCTTCTCCTCACTGGACAGTGGGAGACCTCCTCTGACTCCCTGTCCTTCTGTGGGGCCTATTGATGGCTTGTCTCCCCAGTAGTGTAAGAGGAGTGCCAGTGGCCAGGGGAGAGATAAAGACTTATGGCTTGTCCTTTGCAGCTCTGCTTCTTCAAGGCTAGGTTGATGGGCACAAGTTTGTGTACAGCAGTACTCCAGAAATGTGCCAGCTGTGTGGTCTGCAGTATGTTAGGAATTGTTGTTTATTTCCGGTATGGATCTGCTCATCCCCAGACAAAGGCTTTGTAGAATGATGAGCTTCCTTAGTTCCCGGCTTCCCAGTAGGTGGCACTTTGGTGTTATCTATTCTTTAATCATACAGAAAAGTTTCAACCTTCTCTGAGAGATTTTACCTTAGTAACATAGATTGGGTGGTATTTACCAGGTTACAGTGATGATCAATCACTTATATAAGAAATGTCATAATACAATACAATCACTAATTCACAGTGTGTCTTAGAGTGTTTGTCTACATGCCTTAATTTATTTGAATTAAGCTGATGAGACCACTGAAAGCATAGTTTTTGAAATGTGTTAGGGTTTTTTTTTCTTTGAGACAAACCAAAGGTGGGACTGAAATGTCATAAAATGGAAGCAAAGCACCAGAAAAGGGCTTAAGATGGTTATTTCTAAAACTTCAGGGAATTATTGAAGTATACCATATCTGATAAAAACATAAGATTGATCACGAAGATAAGTAGTATTTTACTTTTAGAACTAATGAAATGCCAAATACTTTCTTCAGGGCTGTTTCTATAAACTCTTTTGTTCTGTATTTAATTTTAAAAGTTATAGTAAGATTAATCAATGTTAAAAGGTACAGAGAAATGTGTCAAAATCAGGAACTCAATTCAAGAATTCGCACCAGTTTTATTTTAGATATACTGATTCGAAAGGTTAATTTTGTGGTCCACTAATATACGTGTAAAAGCAACTGGGAAAATAAACTTACCCTAGAAGAGATCCTTCTAGCAGTCAGTGTACAAGCACCAGCCTGTGATAGTTTGAGAACCTTTTCATGGTCTTAATGTGTAGTTACTGTTTCGATAGCTAAAACCTGACCATTCATCTTTCTACCTCAGGGGGAAAAAACAAAACAAAACAAAAAAAACACCATGGGAAGAAAAAACCCATCATGATTTCCTGTTAGAAAGCAAATAATCCGAATGATATTGAGGTATTAGATGAGCTCTTCCTATGAAGTTTCCATGCAAACTAAACTTTTCACCTGCAACTGAACAGGACTGTATTCCAACCCTATATCTATGAATTTAACTGAATTATTAAAAAACAACAAAAAAAATTCCTAGTTTTTTTTCAAAGGAAACTTTAATCCTTAGTGATACAAGGAAAGTGGTAGCTTGAGCAGGTTCTACAGGCTGTGTAATGACCAGCATATTAAAAAGTTATGAATGCTTGACTCATATAAAAGAACAGGTCGTGTTTCAATAAGCATTTCTGAAAATGGCTGGATTTTTTATTTATTGAAAGTCTGATGTGCTTTTTGATTCTTAAAAATCAAAGAAAAAAAAAACACAACCAAACCTGCTTAACTTGTTAGTATTGCACAATGAAATATCTTTTTTCTTTTCTTTTTTTTTTTCCTCTTTCAGGGGTGCTTTCCAGACAGGCCAGGGACCCTTGGATGCACAAGTGAAACTCTTGGAATTCACCCTGGAACAAAATTTTGAAGTTGTATCAGTTAGCACTATTTCTGCAGTAATTGAGTCTATAACCTTCCTTGTGCATCATTACATTACATGTTCAGACAAAGTGATGTCTCGCAGTGGCTCAGACAGCTCTGTCGGTGCTAGAGCATGTTTTGGAGGGCTTTTTGCCAATATCATCCGTCCAGGTGATGCCAAAGCAGTTTGTGGAGAAATGACAAGGGATCAACTTATGTTTGACTTGTTAAAGCTGGTCAACATTTTAGTTCAACTCCCGCTTTCCAGTAACCGAGAATTTAGTGCCCGTGTTCCAGTAGCGAGCAGTACTACAGACAGTGTGTCTGATGAAGAAAAGGTTTCAGGAGGCAAAGATGGCAATGGAAGCAACCCTAATACTCAAGGATCAAGTGCGTATGTGGCAGACTTGGTGTTAGCCAACCAACAAATTATGAGCCAGATTTTGTCTGCACTCGGCCAGTGTAACAGCAGCGCTATGGCAATGATCATTGGTAAGTGTTTTGTAAATAAAATGGAATATCTTTTGGGATGGTAAAATGCTTAAAACTTCCTCAAACTCACAAATTGGGTGTATACATGAAGGAATGTGTCACAGAAATGACAAGGAAAAAGTGATAAGAAGTGAAAGGAAGGACAGGTATATGGAAGAAAAAAAACTGCTGTGAGGTGAGAAACAGTAATTAAAACCAAACAGGAGTGCGTTTGGCATTTGAATTTGCTGACTCTCAGAATGGTCAGTGTTGAAAGGGGCCTCTGGAGATTGTCTAGTCCAACCTCCCTGCACAAAGCAGGGTCAACTCAGAGCCTGCCTCTGAGAGCAGGTTGCTCAGTACCTTGTCCAGTTGGGTTTTTAATTCCCCAAAGGTGAAAACTCCGCAACCACTCTGGGCAACCTGTTACAACATTCAGTCATTCTTAAAATGGAAAAGCCTTTTTCTGAGTTTAAATGGAATTTCCTGTGTTTAAATCTGTGCTCGTCGCATGCCCCTAAGCATGGGTTAGGATTAGCCTTCAGTTTGTACTGCAGACACATTACCTCAGTGATTCTTCCTCTTTTTAAAATCAGTTCTGAAGAAGACAAATTACAGTTATGGCCCTTTTACAGAATACATAACTTTTCTATTGCTGTTTTACCATATATCTCGTTAACATCATGTTCTGGGAGCTCCAGTCATGTATTTGTGGGTGGGATCTTCGTGCTATGCACAAGTGAGGAAGCTGATGATACTTGGAACAGCAAAATTGCTGTTTGTCAAACATGTGCCTAAGGTGCATTTTCTCAGATTATTTTTTCTTTATGTGACTTGCTTGAGAGCTGTGATAATGGCATAGAGTTATTTGCACAGATTAAACCATGGGTGTTACTGCATTCACAAAACTGGAAAAACATTTTGCCTGATGAATTAATTACATTTCGGGTGTAATAGGTATAAGATTTTGTTCTTTTATAGCGATTCTTGTGTTTCAAAGAAAGTATCTTTGGCCTTTTGTGCTAGTCTCTTTTAAGCAGATGTAAAATGTTAACCAATGCTGTTATCAGAAAACAGTATTCTGTTTAGACGAGAGCACGTATGTGTTAGACCAGTGGTTCATTTTGGCATAAAAGCAGTTGAGGAAAAAGTAGTAATCTCCAGGAGTCAAATTAAACAGCAGGCAGGGTGTGACAAGCCTGGATTGCACTGTTGGAACCTTCCCAAAATTAATGCCAGAACATTTCCTCCTTTGCTAGTTGGCATCATATTGCAAATACACTGAGTGCTGAAAGTAGTGTGTCCTGGGAATGATGGTTTGTTCTGAGTATGTGTTTCTTTGGGGTGAAATTCAAATGTTCTTCTCAACTTCAGTGTTTTTCTAAACCACCAATTTGTGTCCAGCAGTTGGTTTGTGTTTTTAAAAAGGCAATTTGAAATGATGGTGTTGTTTCAGTGTTTTTCACTGAGTTCAGGATACTGGGCCAGCTGATTTCTTCAACGGAGTGTTCATCCCAAGGCCTTTTAATAGAGGTTATTGAAACTAATTTGGATGTATATTTTGGGAAGATACAACACAACTCTTTGTGGTTTTAGTTCCTTCATGAAAAACTGTATTATGCTTTTGCAGACAATTTCTGTGAACACAACATTTCTCCAAAACTGCAGCCAAAATTATATGTGATCCAAAAATGAGTTATCAGCATATAGTAGTAAGGATGTAGTAGCTGGTGCAGCATGCTAGCTACCCCGGAGAGGGAAACAAGATGTCTGCAGATGTGTACTGATAAGTAGTGGCTCTGGTGTCAAAATTTATGCCAGTAATGTTAATTGACTGCACCTGGTGAGCCAGCTGGTCAGGAACCAGAATGGCCTTGAGTAATTCACTTGTCACATGAAGTTAAAACATTTGTTGGATTTTCTTTTATGGCCATTTTGTCTATTTCATTAGATTTTTATGCTTTGTCATTGACAGACTGAAAATCATACAAGTACCAGTATTCTCATTCCATCATATCTTTTCCTTGCCTCAAAGTCTTCATAGCAAACCCACTTTCGTTGGCTTCAGCTCCATTATTCATTGCATTTAACTTTTCCTAGACCACGCAGAGACTGAGTTTTAAGACAGCTGACAGTTCTGTTGCCAGAATGCTTCCCTAAGGCGTGTTCCAGTGATCACTTGAACACATTATTTTTTGTTATTATTTGTTAGTATAACTCCAATGTCTCTAAATGGAACGGGATTATTCCATCCTTTCCCTCACACAAATCTAAAACCACTTTTAAAAGCTCTTCCAGATTGATGTCATATGTTTTAAGACAGTTTTATTTACAGAGGTAACCTCTTCCTTGGGAAGACTATTTTTTTGCTTTCTACCCTCAATTTCAGCAATGTGTAATCAATATTGATATTCATTAAATCCTCATGAATAAATCCTGAGCTGTAACACTGAGAAGGAGAATTCCAGGAGAGGTGTTTTCTGATAAAAAAATCTCCAAACCATTTAACATATATATTTCTGTCTGCACAAGTGCACTTTTGTTATTACCTGAAAAAAATCTTAAATGCTTGTTGGTTGCTTCTGGCTAGGAGTGGTTCCAATCCTTGTAGTTCTTATTCTGTTTCCTTCACTGTTTACAGTCCTTTGTATGGTCTTACCTAAATTGGATTTAAGCTCCCTGACTTCCTGGGTCAAGTCTTCCTATTTATACTGTAAAGAAGGTAGCGTGTGTCTGGGAATACTAATATTAATTTATATGATCCTGAAAACTGTCCTGTTTGTAGCTTGTAAAATCCATGTAAACATTTAACTGAAAAGAAATGAAATATCCTTGTGTTCTCTTATGTGCTGTAATGGTTTGTTAGGTCTCAGCTTCTGACCTTTGAACTGTTGCTGTTTTCACTAAGGTGCAAGTGGCTTACATCTCACTAAACACGAAAACTTTCATGGTGGCTTAGATGCAATATCAGTTGGAGATGGGTTGTTCACTATCCTGACAACGCTTAGTAAAAAAGCAACAACGGTGCAAGTGATGCTTCAGCCAATTCTTACCTATATGGCCTGTGGGTACATGGGAAGGCAGGTAAGTTCCCTTAGGTCTGCTGTGCGTCAAGGGAATTATAGGTTAGTTGGTACTGCAACCTATAATAAGCTCAGAAACTAAGTAAAAGAAATGTTAACATTTGTCCAACCTCACTTCACTTTGGTGCTGGAGAGAGAGAGAGAGTTTCTGGAAGGGCATTTTGACATTCCCATAAATGTTCCTGGCTGAAGACTTGAAGATTAATTGAATGTTTTATTATGTTCAGGTGGGAAACATGTTTATTGTGTTCGTATGAGTAGGTATTTTAAATGCTCAATATTGTTATTTCCCTCAGCTGCTTACCCGTGGTAGTTTGATCTTTTCCTTACCACGAAGACTTCTCCTATGTAGGATATGATATTGCTACTTTGTGGTAGAGAGTTCAGCTATGGTGGCATTCCCTCTGGGATTTTGCCTGCTAAAAGGGGAGACTAATGCGTATTCCTGTTGTACTAATTTTGTGTGAAACTATGTATTTCTTAACTTTTTCTTCTAGGGTTCTCTTGCCACTTGTCAGTTATCTGAGCCGCTGCTCTGGTTCATTTTACGAGTGTTGGATACCAGTGAGGCACTGAAGGCTTTCCATGATATGGGTAAGAATGTCCTGCATCAAGTAAAAGGCTTGTTGTACATTATTTTGGCACTTAAAGTAGGAATACAGATCCGTGTCTGGAGGAGCAAATTTACTGACCAGGCCTTTGCATGCTTCTGAACAGTGTTGGTTTTTTTCCCTCCTGCCCACATTATACACAGGTGGTGTTCAGCTTATTTGTAACAACATGGTAACGAGCACAAGGGCTATTGTTAACACAGCGAGAAGTATGGTCTCAACTATTATGAAATTTCTTGATTCTGGTCCCACCAAAGCAACAGACAGCAGTTTGAAAGCTAGAGTGCTAGCTTCTGAGCCTGATAATGCAGAAGGAATTCACAATTTTGCACCTTTGGGTAAGTAATACTTCTTTCTCTTACGTTAATATCCCCAGGGCATTCCAATCTTTATCGAGTTCTTAACCAAAACTATTGTGATAGTGTCAAATGTTGCAATACTATAAAATTTTCTAAACAGAGGTGTTGCTGGTGTTTCAAGATGTTGGGGGAGCAGGTTAGCCCTTCCTCCAGAGGTGATGAGACCTATTGTGGATAGGGGAAAGAAGGAGGAGAGGGAGTGATCTGTATCTGATGTAGTCATGCATCAAGGTGGGCCCCTTCCTCCTCCCCTAGGTCAGGGGTAGCCAGTTCCAGCCCAGTGTCTGCCATAGATACACTAAGACTCACTGGCTTCACTTAGGGCACATCAGGTTTGGTGGAGCTGTTACAGAAACGTGGCCAAGCTGAATGAACCCAAGCCAGGTCAAACAGAGCAGCAGAAGCTGGAGCATTACTTCATTCTAAACTCGTGCTAAGACTAGAAAATTAAGCAGCTGCTCTGGTCAGGTTTTTTTTTGTTCTGGTGCCTTTTTTGGAAAAAGGTTTTCATGTGACACAAACCCTTTTAAAGAAACAGGTTTGCAGATTTTGATTGTGAAGTCATTTATGTGGTCATTGTGATAGTTAAGCCTTTAAGACCTTCATTATGTTAACTGTGAATTAACTGAGTTTGAGTTCTAAGCGTACTGTTCAAACTGCACCTTTATGGTTGGTTTGTTTTAGTAATGAACTCTTGATGGAAAGTTTAGTATTTTGGTAGCAAGTGTCCCCTAGAAAATTGTGAAGCACGTGCACGTGGATATGTGAACTGCCTATTATAAAACAGTCTAAGAATAACAGAAAAATATCTCAGCAGTTGTCATTGTTGGGGGAATCCCGTTGTCATGGGATGTTATCAATAAACTGAAACAGATGAGATAGTAGAAAAAAGTGTTTTCCACGGTTTGGGTTGGAAGTTAACCTGACTTTTATTAATAATCAGTGTTAATGGTGTTGCTTTTGAAGGTTCAATCACCTCAAGCAGTCCCACTGCCCAGCCTGCTGAAGTGCTGTTGCAGGCTACTCCTCCCCACAGACGAGCTCGGTCTGCCGCCTGGTCGTACATATTTTTACCCGAGGAAGCTTGGTGCGACCTCACGATTCACCTTCCCGCCGCCGTGCTGCTCAAGGAGATCCACATCCAGCCTCACCTGGCCTCTCTGGCGAGTAAGTAGATTTACCAACATTGATGCTGGCTTGAAAATGTGAAGGGTCGGATTTAGAAATAATACAAAGAGTATAATCAGAGGAACTAAAGCTGCAGTTTGTTTGAAGAATGGCTGTAAAATAAGTTGGAAAGCTTGCTAATTCTGCTTTCCTGGAGAATGGAAGGCCCTGCCTCTGCTTGGTTTCTTTTAGCTCAGTACGTGTTTTGTGGCGTTAACTTTAAACGCGCCAAAAAACTTGTCAAAACTTTTCCTGGTGAGAATGTGATAGCGGTCAGGGGTCTTCAGCCAAAATGGTTGTGTACGGTGGTTGGAATAAAGCGTGAGATTTTCAGCTTTTACTGTCATAGCCCTGCTAGGGAAACGCGGCATTTACACTGACAGGACTTGTCTTCATCTTAAGTCTTTGAAATAATCCGTGTACACCATGTATCGAAATGCTCATGCATTTTAACGAATACCATTGCACAGGTCAAATACTCCAGCTGCAGGTCTGTGGTAGTGTTTGCCTGAGATCAGTTCTGTCAGCTTGTTGTGTGTCTTTAACAGGGACACAGGTTTAACACTTGAAATTCCAACCAGTACGGATTTTTAATTAGTATTAAACCTTCTTCCCTTACTCTGTAGCTTGCCCTTCATCCGTCTCTGTTGAAATAAGCGCAGATGGTGTCAATATGTTACCTTTGTCGACTCCTGTGATCACAAGCGGTCTTACGTATATAAAAATCCAGCTGGTAAAAGCTGAAGTTGCCTCAGCTGTCTGCCTCCGTCTCCATCGTCCTCGGGATGCCAGTACGCTAGGCCTCTCTCAGATCAAGCTGTTGGGCCTCACGGCCTTCGGAAGCACCTCGTCTGCAACTGTCAGTAATCCATTCCTGCCTTCGGAGGACCAGGTCTCTAAAACAAGGTGAGCTCCCAGTAGCTGTGGCCAGAGGCATGTTTGTGCCAGTTCATGCTTTTGTCTTTAATTATGTTTTCTGCCCCGAGTCAGATCTTTCAGTAGCATCTCTGCAAAGGTGAAAGAAAATTAAGGCTAGGAAAGCACTGAGAGTCACAATCTGTGTTTTTAATGAGGAGGCAGTTTTCAAAAAAACTAAAGTAGCAACGTATTTCTTAGCCCTACTGTAATCCATGGAGTTACATAAGGATTGGAGCAGGAATAGAAATAGGACAGTGTGATGTTTTGTGGAAGTCGTATCTAATATCACTGTTCGCAAATATTTGTGAAATAGGAACTGAATGCTTTTGTGATTCTGGCAGATCAGCAAGATTTCTTTTTAAAAGCTTTTATTTGCTTAGGTGGCATCTTGAGTTTCTTACTAATTTTTAAAATAAACATAAATAAACCTTTAAGGATTTTTAAAAAAAATAGTGTTAAAGTTTTCCAACTTGAAATTTAATTTAATTGGCAATTTTTTGAGATTTTTCTGGTTCTGAAGTTTAGCTTACTAAATTGCAAGACTTTGCTACATTGTAATATTCCATCTTTTAACCTTAATGTTTAAAAGTTTCCCATGTTCTTTTTTCAAATTTATAAAAACCTTTCTTCTTTTGCTGGGAGAAATTTAGAAGAGAGTAAGTAAATTTAAAGAATGTGAATAGTGTCCAGTGTATATTTGATAAAAGCTGTATAACTGAAATTGGTCTTTGATCTTGAATAGCAGCGAAGCAAATTTTCGTAGCCAAATTATAGTATTGCTATATTTGTACTTCAGAAAAAGTTACCTTCAACTCACACAGAAAGAAGGTGAGTGTACATTCTTCATGGCTTGGAGTGCTTTATTTTGGCTTTCAGACGAGTTTTATAAGCATCTCAATGAAGTAAAGGTAGTAGTATGATATATACATTGAGTAAATTTGGATAATTTAGTTTTAGATGCAACAGAAAAGTTGCTCTTTTGTAAAATGATAAATATTTAGGAGTAAATCATTCCTAAAATAAAAGTGTAAATTTTATTTAAGGTCTGTATACAAAGTTTACCTTTTTTTTTTTTGGACTGTGGGAGATAAGGTTAGCTGGAAACCTGTTAGTTCAGAACTAACATCAGTGAAGTGATGCCATTTATTTCACATGCAACTTAGATTGCCATCTTGTGCATAATTCTTGTTTAAGCAGCATTGTAGTGTATTTTCTATAAATAAAGTCTAGCTAATGTGTTTCCAAATTGATTCAACTACAGTAGGTTTACTTTTAAAGATTTATTATTAAAAGAAGTGCTAACCAATATTGTTGAAGAACAGAGAGACACGGGGGAAACAGTGTCTAGCACATTTTTAATTTCCACACTTTTTCTGTGTGCTTTATAAATCAGGTTCATGAAGGTTCACTGTAATTTGTTGTAGATTTGTATGATCCTGAAAGTTTGTAAAGTCAGGGAAGGTGTGCAAGTGTATAATTGTAATGCCAACCACTATTGTAGAATCTTGACCTTAAATAGGAATAAAAACAATGGTGCCTTGATGAGGCAGTGTGCTGCTTCATGTTCCACATTTATGTTGTGGCCATCTCCTTTTAATGTAGAAAAAAACCCCAAAAAACAACACACCCTCCCCACTATGTTCCCCCTGTATACACCTTCCCCCAATAAGTTGGCTCTGTTGGAAGAAATGTGTACATGAATCCTGAGAAACATAAGTAATAAGGCTTGCAGCCTCTTAGCGCTTCCTGCCCACAAACCCTGCCTTTCCTACAATGTTAAACCAGTGACTACAACAGCATTACTGATGTACAGATATTACATTGTGGTCCTAAGTTCAGTCATCTTAATTTGCTTTCCTCAGATAATGTCTGATCATATCACAGCAGTTTTCTGCAGTACTTGTCCTAGAATCTAATACAAGTAGTTATGTTATAGATGAAAAATAAAATAATAAGAAAATGATACATTAGCTCAGTTTCATGTTTTCTTTTTCAGTATTGGATGGTTAAGATTGTTACACCACTGCCTCACTCACATCAGTGATTTAGAAGGAATGATGGCTAGTGCTGCAGCACCCACTGCTAATCTGTTGCAGACATGTGCTGCTTTACTAATGTCACCTTACTGTGGTATGCATTCTCCGAACATTGAGGCTGTGCTTGTAAAAATTGGGCTTCAATCCACCAGAATAGGACTAAAATTGATTGACATTCTTCTAAGAAACTGCTCAGCATCAGGGAGCGATCCTGCAGGTGAGTGCAATGGTTTTCTTTTCAGTTGATGCTTAAAAACACTGCTTGTATAGACATACAAATGTAGTATATTTGCATGTTACCTTCTGATTCTGGATTTGGATTGCCAGAATTTAACCACTGTGCTTTGTTGTTCTTTTAAGTATCACAATCTTTGTATGTGGGTAGTCCTACAACAGTAAAGCAGTGCAACCAGGGTTGTTTTGATTTTTGTATAGAACAGGTAATTAGGTGAATGTTTTGGAGACATGAGAATAGGACATGCAATATATTGCAAGCGTGTCTTATTATAGATACTGTGTCTAGATGTTTCAAAATAAAGAGCGTCCATAAATAGTATTAGGGAAAACAAATACAGCAATATTTGGGCAGGAACAGTCTGTAGGACTGTGTAAATTCTGCATAGCACTGGGCATACAGGTGGAGGCGTGTACTCAAGACACTTGAACAACTCATCTGTGTCCCACAACAAAATTTTACGAAATTTTGGAATTAGTCATGTCTTTTTGGAATATGTTGAAGAAAATTCTACTAGTTAAACATTAAGTTCTGTATCTGATGAATGTTGCAAAGATTTTTCCTTTCATATTAATGCTGAACATTGCATTGAACATAAAAATGCACAGTTTTGAGATAGTGGTGTTTGTAAGAGTTGCATCCTTATGTTAATGGCAAAACTCAATTCAATGTAAATATTGCAATTCTATAATAACCACTACTTCTTTTAAAAAATATGTATGTAAGTACTTCTGTTATTTCCCCTCCCCTTCTTTTTTTTGAATGCGGCAAGATCTGAATAGCCCTTTACTGTTTGGAAGATTAAATGGTCTCTCTTCTGACTCCACAATAGACATTCTTTATCAGCTTGGAACAACTCAAGACCCTGGAACAAAAGATAGGTAATGTTATTTGGATTCTCAGGTGGAAGGGTATACAAGAAAAATCTGCTAAATAGTGGCTTGGTGTTATTGCACAAATCCAGACTTTTCAAAATCATGTTGTTACGAGATAGCCTGAAAGTGCAGGACTCTGAGAAAGCTTTCCAGCTTTCCCTCCTAGCGTCTTGCATCCTTTGCATAATGCTCTCCCTCCCTTTTTCCTCTTATAAATGTTATAGTACTTTCAACTGACTTTTCTCTCAGATATTTAGAACTCGGATACCTCCTATGTTTTCTTTCTCTGTAGAAAGCTTACGTTTGGCTCTCCAAGACGATACATGTTCTTAATTAATTTTTCCCCTGTTAGTGATCTAAGTCTTGAGAAAACAGTTTGAGCTCACTGTTGAACTTTGCTTCAAAGGAATAGGTAAACGTGTAATTCACATTACTAAAAGGCAGGAAGCTAATTTGGTTTTGAGTGTTTCTTTGACCCTTTGTAATGTACTTCATCATCCTGCCTTCCAGAATTCAAGCATTGCTGAAATGGGTCAGCGATTCTGCCAGAGTTGCAGCTATGAAAAAAAGTGGCCGGGCCAGCTACATTTGTCCAAATAGCTCAACGAGAGAGTATGGCCTTTTGATGCCATCTCCTTCCCATCTGCATTGTGTAGCAGCAATTCTGTGGCATAGTTACGAATTGCTTGTTGAATATGATTTACCAGCGTTGCTGGACAGAGAACTCTTTGAGTAAGTAAAGCAAGGTTTTGCACCATGTACTTTTTATAACTTGAATTATTTTGTTCACTGAAGTGATATGACTTGAAGTGCACACATTCTCAATTAGTAGTGGAAATCGTCATCCCTGGAGCTAATTGATAGAGTGAATACTTAAAAGTACCCAAACAGGTAGTTTTATAACTCTAAACACAAAACTGTGCTTCACGTATTCCAGGTATAGTTGTGTTTAAAAACAAAAGTCCAGAACAAACCAGCAAATGTGAAAGGTAGATTGTTGCATGGTTTTGTTTGTGGGTATTTAAATGGATGACTCTGGGCTGTTCTTGTTGAAATTGGGTGTTTTCAGCAATTCTCACAGTACCCATAAATCATGATGTTCATTAGTATCCTGCTATATAAGCATTATTTTATTCCTCATGGTATCCAATATCTGTAACTGATAGCTAGGGGAGGGGGAATTGGTTTTTTGGAGTCACCATTTTCATTCTGGCCATAGTTTGATTTGAAAGAAACAAACCATGGAGTCTTGAATGAATCTTGAACTGTGAATTCACTGGATGTTGCTTGGTTCTAACGAAAATTTCACCCTAAACACCAAACATATAATTTTAGTGACTCTAGGTTGAAAATATATGAGTTAACGTTCCTAATTTATGTTGCTTAACCATCTCTTCTGTTTAAACAAACAGAGAAGCCACATAGCTTTGTTGCATGTGCAGCTCATCTCTACATGCACCATGATGGTCTTTAGATACATGCCTGCAAGCTAGACCTTTCCCAAAGACACCTCAGTGATACTGTCATATAAATAATAGTTAATTCAAAATGAGCTTGTTCATTTTGGGAATCAGTTTAAGGATTTTAAATTGCAGGTCAATTAGTCCTTTCAGGAATACATTTTAACAGAAATACATTTTCAGGATGGATTCTAACAATTTTAACATTTGAAAAATAGACTTCCTAAAATGGATAGCCCATTTAGATATATACCAGTATGAAAGTGGATTTCACAACTGAATTCCTGTCTTTTGGAAGACAGTATGTTGTTTTCATCACAGGACAAAATGAAGGAATACTAATAAAGCTATTGTACCTAGTTTCAGCATGCACGTTGCAATATAGCTCTGTTCCTCTATGTCCTGCCAAATAAAACTATAATTCATATCAGCCCGCATCTGGAACAAATTATAAAATACATTTTTAATAAATATAGAAGGATTGTTGTCAGACTTATAGGGAATAAATAATTTTTCTAATAAAAATAACTTCTAATGTGTATTCTTCATCCTCTTTGATATTTTAATTTTTGAAATATTTTCATTGATTCTGTCTGTAACTCATAATTTCTCCTTCATGTGATATTTAACTTCTCTCTTGGATGTGTTTTCCCATCATCCCCATTTTCCGTTTCAATATTCTGCTTTGGCCAATAGATTCTAATTTATTCCTTAGTTATTTTTTAATATCTAGTTGGAGAAGAATCTTATTGTTCATAGAGCATGAACTTACTCCGAAAATTTTTGTGGAAGGATTGTGTAAATACATAGTTGGAGAAGAGTTTAAGTCTACCTCTATTGTATGTGGGCTTTGGGAAACTGTAGCTGTCTTTCCAAAGTTATGGGTCACTTGGTCACTGAGATGACTTTTTAGTGTTTTGTCTTGGAGGGGGTTTTTGTCAGCCATTCACTGGACTGGTGATAAAGCTAACTTTTGGTTAGACCCGTGTTCTGTTCTAGACTCTGAGTGCTTTAGACTAACCGCAGAGTAACACTTCCATCCAGGAGAGGGAAACACAAACCTTGGCTTCAAATGGGAATGTGTTATATGATGATGCATCCAAACTTATTTACAAACCTAACATTGAAGTGGTGCGAAGTGTGCGTTCACCTCTGTATGTAAAGGTTAAGATAATGCAACTCGTGTATGGTGTCCTGGTACTGTGAATGTGGTTCAGAAAACTGGATTATTTTTTTTGAAATACTTCCCCTACACTGAACAAGTCTGTATGAAGAAATGATTATTTCATTATTTTACAAATACCACCTCTGAAGTTTAAGGTGAATAATAGGAGCTAGATTAGCTTTTGCAATCATGTGCCTTGGGTTAGTGTTTGGATGGAAATGAGTTCAAAAGTAGGTGGGATTCTAGTATCTCGGAGGAATAATTCTGTTGTTAACATGTGTCCTGCGTTCGGTAAGGATAGTGAGGGTGATGTCAACTAACAAGATTGTTGCAGCTTTCATTTTTATTTGCAGCATCTTTAAGTAGAACTCTAATAAAACAAATTTTAAAAATTTTGAAGTGATAAAATGCTTTCAGTTCTTACAAAGGATTGAGAGAGCTTTATGTAAGTGAGCGTGTGTGTGATGCTAGTAGCTGCAGCTTAGAGAGTTGAAAAGGAAGAGGCTGCAGTTGGTTCGAAAATGTGTGAAGTATGTGACAACTGTCAAAAGACTGAAATCCTGTCTTTCATGTGCAGAATGCCAGAAAAGTTGGCTCTATTTTACATAGGATATGATGGAAGAAATTTAAACATAGGGTTGGGGAATACCTTTTCGGTAATGAATGTGCTTCTGATACTGTGATCCACATGGGGCTTTTGCTCAGTGTGTTTTACAGCTGCTTCTACAACAATTAATCGTAAATAAAGAAAGAAGTTTTATAAACCAATGAAGAAAAGGGGCTATGGGTGGCAAACTATGTGTTGACATGATTTTCTGTCTTCTACAGGTCACTGTTTAACTGGTCCATGTCTCTTCCCTGCAACGTGGTTTTGAAGAAAGCTGTTGATAGTTTGCTTTGCTCCATGTGCCACATCCACCCAAATTATTTTTCCTTACTCATGGGATGGATGGGTATCACTCCTCCCCCGATGCAGTGTCAACACAGACTGTCCATGACTGATGACAGCAAAAAGCAGGACCTCAGTTCATCTTTAACAGATGACTCTAAAAACGCACAAGCCCCTCTTGCACTAACAGAGTCTCACCTGGCTACTCTTGCTGCCTCATCTCAGTCTCCTGAAGCCATCAAGCAATTATTGGACTCAGGTTTGCCTTCCCTGCTTGTAAGAAGTCTTGCTAGTTTTTGCTTTAACCATACTTCTAGCTCTGACTGCGCTGCACAATCAACGGATGTCACCCAGGACAGGCTCAGGAGGCATCATGTTCCACAGCACTTTAATAAAATGCCTATCACTGCAGACCTGGTTGCTCCTGTTCTCAGGTTTTTGACAGAAGTTGGCAACAGCCACATGATGAAGGATTGGTTGGGTGGCTCTGAAGTCAATCCATTGTGGACAGCACTTTTATTTCTGTTGTGCCATTCTGGTGCTACTTCTGGAGGACACAACGTGACAGCACAACAGACCAGTACAAGATCTAGCTTGCTTTCTTCAACTGTAACAACAGGGTTGACCACTCAGCAGCGGACAGCAATTGAAAATGCAACAGTGGCTTTCTTCTTACAGTGCATTTCTTGCCATCCTAATAACCAGAGACTTATGGCACAGGTGAGAGAGAGAAAAAATAAAGTTTTGATTTCTTTATTGATAACTACAGACAACTTTTAACACTTTTTACCTTTTTTAGCTTTCTTTAAAATAACTTTTCTTTTTTCAAGTCAATGACACCTTACAAATTTTGTACTGAAACTGTTAGCTTGTTGTTCTGACTTAATACTTCATTATGCAGTGGGGAAATTTTGCTTTAGGAATTTGAAAGCTATTTTTCTAAATACTTTATCTTCAGGTTTTTTATCTTTTTGAGTAGTCTGTGTGTTACAGTTACATTGATGCTGTAGTCAATATTTTGAACTTCTATAAAAAAACCTTTATTGCTGCTGGTATTTTCTTCAGTGGTGCTTATTCCTGATCTGGTTTGACTGATAACTGCAAGGTAGATCTTAGGCACTGCCTATTATGGCTGTGTAGAGCTATATTTTAGAGACCTAAATATAGAAATATTTTAGATCTGATGTCATTTTGCATTCCCAGGTTCTCTGTGAATTGTTCCAGTCCTCTCCTCAGCGTGGGAACCTCCCAACCTCGGGAAATATTTCAGGATTTATTAGGAGGCTTTTTTTGCAGCTGATGCTAGAGGATGAGAAAGTCACTTTGTTTCTTCAATCCCCCTGTCCAGTAAGAATTTTTGATAACTGTATCGTGACCATGGAATAAATTTAATCTTTTAAAAAAATAATTTGTGGGTATATTCAGCTTTGAAATGTCAGATGGCAGCTTTTGCTACTGTACACATTGCAGAATTTTGGAAAGGAACATGTTGGTGAATTGTAACACAGCATTTTAAAAGAAAATTTGAGGCACTATTGTAAGACAAAGCCATGTTGTTGAAAATATACTTCTGAAAGTATTGACAACTGAAATTTATCTTATGTAAGAATTTTAATAGTATCCTTATGCGTTAACAGCAAATATAGATACAAGTTCTAGTCCTTCCAGCAGTTCTTCATTATCAGTTTCATTGAGGAACACTCATAATTTTGATGCTTCAAAATTGGCAGAGATCCTTTGGCAGTAACCAAAACACCATGAATAAATTCTTGAGTGACAAATATTTGATTTAATTGATAAAGTAGATGTATGCTTTTATACTTCCACATGCTTCACCGTAACACAGAATTATAATTAATGACTGAAGTGGTATGCTCTTAATTGAAGGCTATGAGTAAAGAAATATAGGAAACAGAAGTTATTAAAAGATCTAATATTCCCATACAAGGAAAAATTATTTTCTGCTTTGGTTTCTGCTGTTCGTGCTACATCTCAGAAATAAAGTACTTGGTTTTTTAACTTATTTCTGAATGATAGTCATGTTAAATGTTGATTTTATTTTTTTTCCTTTCAGCTGTACAAAGGTAGAATTAATGCTACTAGTCATGTAATTCAACATCCAATGTATGGAGCTGGACACAAATTTCGCACTCTTCATTTGCCTGTCTCAACAACTCTAGCAGAGGTTCTTGATCGTGTGTCAGGCAAGTTTGCAATAGTTCATGGGTTTGGGTTTTTTTAAAGGTACAAACCAGCAACCCCAAAAGGCAAAACCAAAAAACTCGCATAAGCTAAGTGTGTCTAACGTAGGTATTTGCAGTGTTTATCAGTAATTGGTGAATATGAAACAGTGGTTTAAGCTGTAAGCTTTTGTTCGGTTGCGGGTTTGTTGGTTGGTTGGTTGCTTTGGGGTTTTTTATTTGCTTTTTAGTATTAATGTGTTCTGAAATCTCTGATGGGATATTTGTAAGACCGTACAAATGATGCTACAAGTATCAGTCTTTAAAATGCCCTGTCTGGGCGTTTTATCTGACTAGGTATGTATTTTCTTACATGTAGATATATTTGTACATGTAATTTTTTGGAACTCAGTGTGGGACAACTTTAATTTCTGAAGCAGGGTGGAGTTCGGAGGAATTATTGGGATTTTATATCTACTGAAGAGCTTTGCATCAAAATTGTTAATAAATTAATTAGGGTAAGAAGCATGTTATCTGACAAGGTCATAGAAGTACTATAAAGATATTTGGCAGAACAGTAGACAGAACAAGATGTGCTTTTGGCTTTTAATTAAAAAATAGTGAAGCCTAGAAAAATGCTTTACGCTTATTTATAATTTACTGTTTCTGATAGAATTCTGTATTCATTTACTGTCCAGACATGGTCATGTGTGGAATGTGACCAAGGTCCTTTAGACCCTGGTGCAATTTATGGTCAGAATTACCGTAATGGGTGTCGTAGTCACTGCATGTGAGGTAGGGGTCAGTTGTTGAGCAGTGACATAAACTGTACTGAATAGCTGCCTTCGTGGTGTATTGCAGTTGACTTGATAGCCAACAGGGACTGAGGAGGGGAATGCGATGATGTGATGTATTGTAATGCTTGTAATTGAAATTCATAAAATGCTGACTTTGTAGGGCACCGTAACTTTGGGTTTTGCGGCAGAATTGTTATTCCTCAGCTTAACTCTCATTTTAAAATGCAAGAATTAATTCTGGGAAAGTTCAGATTCTTTTATGGTTCCATCTCTCATCTTGATGTGATTTCTCTGATTGTATTAAAAGCTTTGTGATATTTATATATCATTGCATGAAGTCCATGGCTAGGACATAGTAAAGAAGTTTTAAAATCCTTGCTAAATCTGCTCTTCACATCCCTTCACCATAGGAAGAAAATGCAGTATCACTGCAGGTGGGATTGTCTAGGCTGAGTACCGGTTGTTTTGTATTTCGTTCAACTTAGTCTTAAGTTACTGGTCTTGGCCAGTCAGGAAAATTGAACTAATCTGGGTATTACCTGAGTACTAAAAATACCATTGCTTAAGCTTCCTTAATTTATCAATGACCTTTAAATTCTTCAGCAATAAATGGGCATTCGGTCCATGGGACCAAGCTGGAGCAACTCTGAAGTTTCACAGTAATAATAAGAATTTTTGAAAAAGCCAACACCCAGTCTTAAATATACAGTATGTATATATAGTGTGTGTGTGACCGTTGGTTCCTCAGTAGCAGCGGTTTCACACTCTCTCTCCTCTTTTAGTCTGCACTACTGTCTAACACAGACATAACCAATGTATTCAAGCACAATCATATTTTCAAGCGGGTCACACCATAGCTCTTTCAGCACCCCATCCACTGGTGATACACAGCTGAAGGTAGCTGGATGGTTCTTCCAGGTCTTGCATCTGTGATTATACTTTAAGGCTGCTGTGGCGATGTGGAAACAAGTTACTGTTCAGAAGCAATTAGAGAATTATTTGGCCATTTTGCTGCCAGTGTGATACCTTACCAGGTGTGAAATGATCCATTGTCACCAGTAATTAGTGATTTAATAGTTGCTTGCTGGTATTTGTGGTGTACACTGATGATTGAAATGAAACAGCTGAACTGCAGTAATTGAATGTTCACTTCAGCAAGCGGCACAAGGTTGGGATGTGTAATGGACTTTAGACATCTTCCAATTTCAAAGGAACAATGCACCTTGCCAGTTCTGAAATTGAGCGCTAGATAACCTGACCAATTTATTTAAGTAAGTCTGCAGGTGTCCTTAAACATAGTTCTGATTTTCTTTTGTTGGTGGTGTATTTGGGTTTTTTGGTGTTTTGTTTTGATTGGGGTTTTTTTGTTTGTTTTTGTTTTGCTTGTTTTGATTAATTTCATATTTCGGTTGGTTGCAATGCTGCTTTAACATGAATACACTTGACTCTTTGGGAAATGGTTTTAAATTGTTACAGTTTTAAATTGTCAGAAGACAGATTTTTGGGGGAAGAGAGAACCAGAATTACCATGATACCTTAATTCATAGATATTTACAAGACTATTACTGCCAGGCATGGGGTTTTAAGTCTCTAAAATGGTTGAGAATAGCTGTTTTAACAGCCTAGAAACAGTAACAAAATAAACCTGGTATCCTGAATTGCCTTTCTCTTCTCTTTTCTTCCCCCCTGTATAGATACACCCAGTATCACAGCTAAGCTAATTAATGAACAGAAGGAAGATAAAGAAAAAAAGAACTATGAAGAGAAAGAAAAAGTTAAAGCAGAAAATGGATTTCAGGACAATTATAGTGTTGTTGTTGCTTCTGGTATGTGGTTTTTTTCTTCCACTTTCTGAAAAATAGATCTTTCAGACACTGGGGTGGGAGGAAAGAAATCATATCTACCAACAATTCTTTTTTATTACTAATGATGGCTGGAAAAATTGTAGTGCTTGATTAATCTGTCTGGCTGTTAGGCAGCACAGATTGGTTCCTTGTAGAACTGTGCATCTAGTCGATTCTATACTTTGACAAATTTGTACCTAAATGTGTGTGTCGGCAGCATATCGTGGATGCTGTTGCTAATGCGTTTTACAAGATCTTGTAGATAGGTATCTGGAGCTTGAATTATATGGCAATATATTAGTATTTGTGTACTGTTACTGTGGTATGGGTATTACTGCCTCTACCTTTTTGCAGTGGCTGGTGCATCAGAGTTTGATCGCTTTCCCCCACAATATGCTTTTGTTTCAAAAGGATCTGTGTACTCTGCCTAAAAACTGGTGATACTCTGCTAAAAACTGTCAAATGGAGATATTAGTGTAGAACCTTGTTATTCCACTTGGAAACCACACATGAAGGATTTTCTTCCAAAGCATTTGCCTTCTGAAAAACTAATGTGAAGATCCTTCTGAAGTCATTAATGTAAACCCTTCTCCAAAACTGCTGTGGAGGTTATAGATATATGATTGCAGTTCAGATGACAGCTGTGGAGTTCATTAGTCTTTCAGTGTGAAGTTCTGGAGAACGCGAGAGAGAGATTAGTGAACTTCAAACTACCCTTTTCCATCTAGCTTTCTGCCTTCATTGAGCTACCTCAATTTCATTTACACTTCATGAAGCATGAAGAAGAGATGCTGATTTCCTTTGACTTGTGGCGCCAGTATTTCTTAAGCTTCTTATTTCAGATTTCTAGATGTAGATATAACTCTAACTGAAGTGTTGAGTAGGGCAGCAGTTTCATGGATCTTAGTAGGTATTTAAAGCAACACGGGTGATTGTTAGTTACGGCATCTTTATCTGGAAAGATATTTGCAGTAGGTGCAACTTAAACAGGGTAAACATGTCTTGGTAAGGTCTAAAATATTAACACATCGAAGTGAAGAGTTAAAACATGAATAAAGAATCTGGAAAGAAGAAAAGTAATATATCAAGCTTGAAGATAGGGTGTAGCATAGTCAACCATATGTCATCCCAGTTGCATGTCTGATCATACTGCCTGATATAGCCCATTCCCTATTTAGAAAGAAGCAGACTTAAACTTTTTCCTTCTTTTTGTTTGTATTTTTTCCAGTTGAGTTAAACAGTTTAAATGTAAACTTATTTCATTTGCATTTGTTTTTACGACCTGTTTGTGAAATCTTTTCTTGTTTTGTCATTATATATTCTGGGGTTTTTTTTGGTGTCCTCAGAGTGTCATGCAAACAATGTTTAACTTGTTCCCTACTGGTAAAATTAATAGAGAGCACAGATGGTATTTGGACCCCGATCTTCCTGAGTAAAACTAGTTTACTGTACTGAGATTACTGGAGAATGCAGTGTGTATTATAGCTGCTCCTGCTGACCAGCTGAAAATGTATTACAGCATTTCGCGTGTGGATGTTGTTAGTTGTCCAGCTGCTCTTAGCTGATCATGAGGCAGTAGTTGTATGAATCTTTGTATATGGACCTGCTGACTTTATTTGGCCTGTCACCTGCATGGAGGGGTACGTGATGGTAGTATAATTCCACCGTACCGTAAGTCAACTCAAGGTGTCCCAAAATATGGCAGTTGTGCTATATAAGCTCAGTAAGCTTTTATGTTCCTATTCTGCTTTTTAATTTTTGTGTAGTGCTTGCTTTAAAGGTTTTGACCTAGGCAACTTTAAAAGTATGTTTTCATCATATGTGCTATTGACAGTACTGCAGCTGAAGTTGTGTTTGTAGGCCAGACAATTGGTTGTCTTCTATTGTTTGCCTGCTGAAATGTCTGTCAGTTTAGAAATTTTTGCCTTTCTTGCCTTCAATTGGGAAAACAACATAAAGTCTTACTGTAGTGCCCTAGACAGGCTCTTTAAGAGCAGAATCAGAAGATTTTTTTTGCTTTTTTTTAGTGGATTTTATGATCTAGTGCAGTTATGGTTTATGTCTGAGGCTCAGGAGGGTGCACAGCCTTGTAACTGTAAAATACCGGGTTTATATCCAAATGTATTTTATACATGAGTGCTATTCTGATATTTAATTTGCCAGTGCTGAAAAGTTTGACTTTTTTGCTGTCATTGAAGGTATTGAGTACATTGCATCTTGGCTAGCTGAAGTTATTAAATACCAGAATGACTTTGAATATTTTATTTCTGTGCTAGGTTTGAAATCTCAGTCAAAAAGAGCTGTTTCATCCACCCCTCCACGTCCACCATCAAGGCGAGGAAGAGTGATGGCGGATAAAGTAGGTGCCTCTTCCTCAGGAGGAGAATCTTCCAGCAAGACCATTAGTGTTCCAGTCTTTCATCTATACCATAAACTGCTACCAGGTAACTTTAATAACTGTTTTTAAACTTCAAAATTATGGTCTTTTTCAGTGGCTGATATGTCATCAGAAAGTAGACGTAATGCTAATGGACATCTTTATCTTTCTGTTGAGGATCTTGAAGTATAGAGCCCTTCTGGGTTGGGTAACAGCTTTCAACTGGAAGTGGAGCATTATAACATCATAGTGGCTTGACAAAAATAAGAATTATGCTGATCTTCCTTGAGGTTTAGTTCTTTGTTCCTAAAAAAAGTCTCGAAAAATTTCCACTTTCACTCAGAAGTAAAGGGAAGGTGGGTTTGTAAGGTGACTCACATTTTCTTTGACCTGCAAGGCAGAACTAGACTGGTATTTGTGCCCTGTTATTTTATGTTCTGAGTGGGCAGCCTGCCGGCATTGCTCTCTGGAAGGTTGATTTGCCAGTTCAGGAATATTACTGATTTCTGTAATATTTGTGTTTTCAAAACCAGCATGTCTTAAGCAGTTTGTCATATTTTACGTATAGCCCATATGTACTTGCATTTTATCAGCTATCTGGACAAAGCTGGTGGCAATGTTGTAGTTGGGGTATAGGGAGAGATGTCTCTCCTATAGGGATTGGTTTGACTGGAATTCTTTACCTTTAGATCAGGGATAAAAACAGGAACATGGTGAAACACATATTATGCAGAAGAGCTTCTTATCTGTTGTGTAGTATAAAAACAAGGAACCAGTTAATGAAATTAAGTGGTAAATTTCTGGTCAAAGTCATTTTCACCCAATAAAAAACTAAATTTGGAACTTACTACAGAATTATTGACTTTGAGGCTGTCCTCTGGCAATTATTAGAGAGATCGTATACTTGGATTAAAATATCTAAAATTGATACAGTTAATGCTACTCTTTTGGGAAGGAGTTCAAAACTTAGTGCCTGTTCCAGTATGGAGCTGGTAAAGGTTGACTGTCCCTGATGGCAGTGTAGACCATTCTGTATGTGTGATCTGGTCGATCACACTTCTTGCACAGGAGCCTGTTGTTACAGAAAAGCAGCCATGGAAAGCAGAATCAGTGATGAAAAACGGGGCAGAAAACTTCTCCTGCACAATGGCAAGATATTTTTAATTTTCATTTCTTAAGACACCATGTTTCATCTAAGAAATAGGTTGCTACTGAAGACCTTCCTAGAACTTGTGTTACTTGATTGAGCACAGTCAAGATGAAATGGGCATGCTAATTGTGGTATATGGTCCAACTCTAAAACATTTCACTTTATATGTAAGTCTACTTGCTATCAGGGAACAATTGTTCAGTTTTGAGAGTAACTTGTAATTTCAGATAAGAACGTGTTCTTCGTAAACAATAGAGTGGCCAAAAGCTTGGTTTGAGTAACCAGTCTGGGCTGTATTGCGTGTGCATTTCAGCTCTGCATTGCTGCTGAGAAAAGTACTCCTGGCAGTGCCGTTGATTTTTTTTTTTTTTTTTTTTTTTTTTTTTTTTTTTTT
>WKFP01014362.1:654596-673304 GCA_011057875.1 Pterocles orientalis
GTAGCCTGCATGCAAAACTACGGCGGGAATAGGAACCCTGTAGTGACACTGGATATTAATATGAATCCTCTGTAAATAGTTCTGCAAAGATGTTTTAGAGGTCTAGTATCAAGCCTGTTCAAGAATTAAAAGTTAAAGAAATGTGTTCACATAAGCCATTACTGTATTTTGAAATCCAAGAGAGATAATGTGTACTCGCTGTTGAGGAAGACTGGTTCAAGGAATTCTGCAATAAATGAAAGGCAACTATGACCATGAGAAATATCATCCTGGCTTTTTCTTTCTTTCTCCGTAGTTCTGGGAAGTTATTTTATTTTCACAATTTTTTAGCTTGAGATATGTGTTTGTATTCAAATACTGAATCAGACTGTGATCCATAAAACCAAATTAAGTCCAACAATACTAAACAGAAGATTCAGAGTGAAGATTGATGAATTCTCCAGACTCTTAGTTTCCTAATTTTACTTTTACATTTCTCTAAGTCATGGATACTTCTGATTCTGTGCTTTAAGATTTTCCTAATTATTCTCTTAATGTGGAGAAGATTCGAATAAATGCAGCTAGAGATGTCTTTGACTTTTAATTAGGAATTTGCTATTCTGAATAAATTCAGGCAGGGCTTTTCAGATTAATCCTTTCCAGTTTAGATCAGCCTGGTGATAAATACTGAAATTTTAAATATGATTGCATCAGTTCCTCCAAATAGCATAAAAGTCTGAAGCATCTGTGATGTTTAATTACGAGAAGGGACCTGGGTGTCATACCTTCATTTTAACTGAGTGTGTGACGGTTACCCCACTTAAACTCTGGTTCCCATCATAATTACCTGGCTGCATAGGTCTCTGCGCAGTGTTAGTTCATAAAACAGAGCCACAGGCTGTTGTGTTAGAGCATAATACTAATAAAGCGTGGCAAATCCGTGGAGAGCCCAGAAGGAGCACATGAGTGGCTACAAGACTGCTAAGATACCCAAATTTCCTCTTTAGTTTTTGAAGTTATTATGATTAGTCGTTCTCCTTTTTGCAATATGCAATTAAAAATTAACCACTTGAGTGCATGCTGTTTAATGTTAAAAATAAATGGCAATTTCGTATTTAACAGTCTGATGTGTAACCTAATCTTTGTTTATTTCAGTATAATTGCCTTTAGGTTTTAAGAAACATGTTTTAACTGAGGATTCTAGGCTGGCAAAATACCGTTGCTTGCTCTTGTAGATGGGACGTTCTAGAACTTTATTGAAAATGCAACGTGTATGCCCTTTTAGCCGTTTGGCCTGGTCCCTGTATCTGTAAATGTATTTCATGTGGCTTTTTAATGGTGTCCTAAATCAACATTGTACATCCTTTAGATCCTAACTTTAATAAAATTTTTGCTTATGTGATTAAGGGAATGACTAACAAACTTTTTTGTTGTTTTTGTTCGTTAAGGTGAGCACTCCAGTGGTTACATCGACCACGCAGGAAAAGCAGAAGGACAGTGATCAGTTTGAATGGGTTACCATTGAACAATCAGGGGAATTGGTGTATGAAGCACCAGAAACAATTGCTGCAGAACCTCCACCGATCAAGTCAACAGTTCAGACTATGTCACCCATACCCGCGCATTCTTTGGCTGCTTTTGGTTTATTTCTCCGTCTCCCGGGCTATGCTGAGGTGCTGCTAAAAGAACGGAAACATGCTCAGTGTCTGTTGAGATTGGTGTTGGGAGTTACAGATGATGGTGAAGGAAGTA
Organism: Pterocles orientalis; assembly: GCA_011057875.1. NCBI lineage: Eukaryota > Metazoa > Chordata > Aves > Pterocliformes > Pteroclidae > Pterocles > Pterocles orientalis. The sequence continues at coordinate 656,328 of WKFP01014362.1, forward strand.
TGTGCTGCAATTACTATGTTTCTTTGTAGACCACGGCTAGATCATTTTACTTAAATTTATTTACACTATAATGCTTTTAGCAGGAAGTTTGAATGGTTTGTGCAGAACTTTGTTGCTAGCATTTTAGTAGTCTATTGTCTCTAAATATTAAATTCTTTCTGGTGAAGTTTTGTCACAAATGTCATAGTAATTGTAAAATAACTGCTGATAAAGCTTACAGTGACACTGTCAAGATGACAGCGTGCTCAGACAGAATGATCTGAGTAGCTGGATATGCTCAACTAATTGAGCAAATGTCATATAGTTCTGCAATCAAATGCAGAATAATACGGATAGGAGCAGAATTACAGTCGATGTAGTATAAAATATTGAATAATACAGTTTGAGAAAAAGAGAGAAGGATCTAGAGATCATAGTGATGAAGTTAGCTGAGCACGAACTCTGCCTTAGTGGTGTGAGTTCAGAGGGAGAAATGAGGTGTTCTTCAATGAATGAACTGATGAGCCTAGAGTCAGTTTGTACTCGGTGTCTTTGCAACCAAACCTGGAATTCTGCCTATGGTTCTAATATTTGTATTTCTTAGTGAAAAACTAGAAGAGTGTACGTGAAAGATGTTTTAGTACTTTTAAGACATTTCTTTTGTTATCACTTTGAAAAGAATGCAGGTTTTTCGATGCAGCAATCGCCTAAAGTTGGTCTCTATTCAGCAGCCTATGGAGTGGTGGACAACATGTAGCTCAAAAGACCAGCTGAGAAACTGAGTCTTGTTTAGCCTCCCTTCTGTTTATCCTTTTATTTCTCTTGTGTCTAGGTATGCAACAGTAGACAGGAATAAACTGGATACCAAAAATTCAGTCTAGCTGCTCACTCCCACCTAATTTGGATAGTGATGAACTGAAGGACTGTATGCTGTCCCTCAGATTTTTATGTCCTTGAGTGGTTCCAGTCCCTTGCTATTGCAAACAACTTTTATACCCCCTTTTTTTGTTTTTTAAGAGACTAACTCAAACTGTTAAAATTTGGGTTGCTTTCTTTTGTGTGTGTGTGCGTGTATCCACCACTGCTATTGGAATACAGTTCCAAAACATAATTTTCCTGATGGGTGGGGTGCTTTAATTTACAGACTAAATTTATTCATATCCATTTTGTGCCCGTTTATCATTGTGCCAGCATTGTTCTTCATCATAAATAGCTCTTATTTCTCTGATGCATTTGTTGACGGGAATTATATTCCCTCTAGACTTTGTTGTTGCTGGACTAAACAGTCGATTCCTCCATTTCCTAAACCAAACATCAGAATTCAACTCTTTGTGAAATGTGAGATCAATTGTACATAGTCCATATTGGTTCTATAGATGAAGCATTAATATTTTCCTTTTCTTCTGAAAGTGCATCTTTTCATACACCTAGAATCTCTTTACTTTCTTGCTTAATATGAAGAGCTGCACTTACAAATCCATGGCTTCTAGATTAAACATGGATTCAGTTGTCTGTGAGGATAAATCATGGGCAAATGTTTAGTTTTTCTGGGTTTTTTTGTCTCCCTGTCATTTGGCTATACCTGCAGTTCTGGAAGTCTATCAGATGGGCTTTTGTCCAGAGATGTCCAGTTTTGTTTATGCAGATCTCAGTCAGAGGACTTTTTGCATCCTTCTTAGTATTGTCTTTACAGAAAGTATCAGATAGATATGAATTAACTCGTGTGTATGCATGTCTGCATAGATACATATACATGCAAATATAGACATACATATTTGTAATGTATTTCAGTTTAGACCTCTGGATGATGATACAGCTGATAAACTATGAGGGAAAAATAATATAAATATATTTAAAATAAGAAGCAAACTTCTGAACAGAGTTGGCTATTTTGAAGTATTTTCAGTATTTTTTGTTGTCAAATATCTCTATTTCCATATTCACTGAAGAAGGAATGTGAAATGCATTATTAAATACAGAAAAAATTGAGACGGCTTCCTAAATCTGAGTACGTTGCATTAATAGGTCACTTTGTTATTTGAGATGTGGCTTTTAAAAGAGGTAATTTTTGCTCATAATTAAAAATGGTTAAGAATTTAATATTCTTCTACTACAAAATTCAAACATGCAGCTCATCTTATTAAAATTATGTTAATATTTCATCGTGTATTCAGCTTGAATAGCATCACAGCTTGGATTGTATCAGTGACATAATTCCCACTTTGGGCACATGAATGTGGAAAAAAAACCCTGTATCACAGTAAAAAAACCTGTATCACAGTAAATTATAGCTCCTTGTGAGCTGAACTGCTGTTAGCTGCCCATTGGCATTCTTTAACTTGCTGTAGTTGGAATGTTTTAAAAAAGAAAAAAAAAATAGTCCAAACCCCTTTGTTTTCTTCATTCAGAAATATGACCTGAAGTGTAGTCAAATACAGAAGTATACTCACTGTTACTCACAAACTAAGTTTCCTCCCTGGAAATGGTGAATCAGATTTTATAACTTTCATTCTTAACGAAATCCATAAAGGAAATAAAGAAACATTCTTTCTTCTGTGCTCTTCTGCTGAAAATTTTTGTGACGAGAAAGCTGATATTAGATAGCTTACTGTATGTGAATGCTTAAGTCCTTAGTATCTGTTGTTTACAAACCATAGCAGAGATTAACAGGCTGTATTGAACTGTTGAAAGAAAATGTGGTTTTGATCTTTTTCTTCTTCAATCCAGGTCATATCCTGCAGTCTCCTTCAGCAAACGTGCTTCCAACTCTGCCCTTCCATGTGTTGCGAAGTTTGTTCAGCACTACGCCGTTGACTACTGATGATGGAGTGCTGCTCAGGCGAATGGCACTGGAGATAGGGGCTATACATCTTATCCTTGCTTGTCTGTCTGCTCTAAGCCACCATGCACCAAGAGTGCCCAACTCTAGTCCCAACCAGGCAGAGGTAAGTTAGCAGCAGAATAATTGCCACTCAGAAGCAGTAAGAGTTTTAACTCTAAAAAAGAAAATAATCTCCATGCTTTCATTATAGTCTAATTTTGACAGAATTGGCATTCAAATGAAGAGCAAAAATTATTTTAAAGTACTTAATTAAGTAGTTGTCCTTGCATGTTGCAAATAAACAGAGAAATAATGAAATATAACCAACAAAGGAGGCTTGTCATGAGGCATTGAGGTGTAATCAGTCTCTTTCACAGGACCACCTTTTTCAGTGTGTGAGAGGCATAATGCTTAATGGATGGTGGTTCTTTCGTCCTCATTAGGTAGCCTGACCGCATTACCTTATTTAGCATTTATCATCTAAACTCTACTGGCTGCGAATTATTTCCTCTTAAATGCTTCACAAATGTAAATGAGTTGTGAAAATTAATGAATTAATGTCGTGATTTTTTAATCCCCTTTTTACTGATGGGGAAATGAGATCTGAAGACACAAATTTTCTGTAGTGTTCAAGATCCCGAGTGATTCTCCAAAATTAAACTTTTTCAAAGTACTTACCATATTATACTACCCTCTATTCAGAATATGTATCCCCTGATCTTTTAGGATTATGAGTTGCCATTTCTGCATACCATACCAATTGTCTGTAAAAGGGTTTAAACAAAAATTAATTACTTCTTTAGCGTCTATGTCTGCCACGGTTCCTGGTGGCTAAGTAGCTGCAAAATACAGGGCTGTCCATATTTTAGCAGCTCTAATACTGAGAGGGATTAAACAAGGAGGAGATGAAGCTGTGCCTGGGAATAATTCACTTTAATGGCTAGTCAAATTTAAGGGGAAGCTGAGATATTCTGCTTCTAATGGGGTACCAGGCTGCTGACACATTAACGCCTTAGCATTATTGTGCTTTTGGAGGGAAAGGGCAAGCATTCATTCTTATCTCTGCTTCAGTTCTACCATGACCCCTTGAACAGCTTGCTTTCTCCTAATTCGTATCTATCAGGTAATAGATGGTAATTTGAAACTAGAGATCCATCAGGCCTGCACCAAGGCTTGTATTTCTGGGGCCAGTCTTTCCCTTAAGTGCGTTAAGTCAATGCTGACGACAGTTGTCTTGAGTGTTAAAGGCACAGCATGTTCATGAGTGATGTAATGAGTAACATTTCCATGAGAATAACCACACAGCTGTTTCATCACGGAGATGCATTGCGTTCCCAATGTAAAAGTTAAATGGTGATTCCAGACATGTCCATATGGTGCTTCATAGGTGAGAACTGTTGCAGTCTGCTCATACATCATTTCTTTTCCTTTATGTATAATCCTGAACAAAGTCACTGAAGAAGATCTGAACAGAAAATGAAAATTTTCAGAGCCATAAATCAAATTTTACAATTGGAAGTAACAAGTCTTCATTACTTGAGAAAATGAGGCCACTTGTTTAGGGTGTTATGTATAGAATTAGGAAAGCATTAGTTTAAAAATGCTTAGCGGGGGTTTTCCTGCATCCTTTTTGCCAAAGATCTTGTAAACTTTCAAAATTAACATAAGGACTTAAATAGTTTCATAAGGGCTAAGCGGTATAATATTGGAGTCATGTTAGTAAAATGCAGTGATGCCGACCCTTCGAAAAAGCTGTACGAGCATCTTTGGAAAAATACTCTCTCAGAAGATTTTAAGGACAAGGTATTTCCCCCCTAATATCTGGAGAGGAAATAGTGTATGTTTCAGTGACGCAGAGATCATGCGTCAGAGCTGTACGTGTAACTTACACCTCTTGCCATTTTTGAGCATTCATTCAAAATCAGCACACGCTTGAGCATCTCAACATTTTGGTTATGTATTTTTGATGACATTTCTACTTCCATTCACTTCATCTAATTATGCTGTTAAGCTTGACTAAGTGTTAAACAGTGATAATTACAGAGCTGTGGTGTTTAGCATGGTATTGATTACGTGGCATTGTAATACCCTTAATCATTTAAGCAGTGATGGTGTCTTAAAAGAGAACAAAAAATGGGCTTAGAGAAGAATCACTTGCAACAATTTAGTGCTGACCTGTACTGGAACTCCATGTATGTGGCAGAGTCTTTCTTCTAGAAAGCTTTGCATCCCCCTGCATCCAATGATATCTTCATTAAGTTAATAAATTGAGATTTCCTTCTTTTGCAGAACAGAGGCTTTCTAAAGAATTGGTTCATAACATGAAAAAAGTGAAATTATTTTGGGTTTGTTGTTTGTGTTTTTTTAACTTAGCCGCAGGTGTCAAGTACACACAACAGTGCATCAACAGAAGAACAGCAGTTGTACTGGGCTAAGGGTACAGGCTTTGGAACAGGCTCCACAGCTTCAGGATGGGATGTTGAACAAGCTTTGACTAAGCAAAGGCTGGAAGAAGAGCATGTGACCTGCCTCCTACAGGTGTGTAATAATGAAATTTTGATTAACAATGAGCACTTGAAACATTAGAACCTGGATAATAAAATTGAGCTTATATTTTTTTCAGTCATATAGCACAGTAGTTGTGGTATTTTGGGGAAAAACAATTAGTTTACACTATCTGTTTAGATGAAAAATGGTATAGATTGTATTTTGAGTGAGGCTGTTCTCAAACATCACTAGGCTGCTTCATAAAAAAAGACCTGAGTGGATAAGCCTGAGTGACAGCTCTGAATAGACAATGAACCAAGAAGCATTCCAGTGTATTCCCCTGGAGCTGTCATGTATCTCTGTGGACATAATTGCATTCAGTTGAAAGTAAAGACTGTCCATTAAAGGAGGAGGCTGTGTGAACAGACATTTTGTTTTGTGTGCCAAATAATCTTGCCTATTAATTTCTCACATATTTTTGTTCTGCTTTGAGAAAATGCCCGCAGTTGTCCATGAACATGTTATGCCTGTATTACAAAATCTCACTCAGATATATTATAAAATTATGAGTATGTCAATTAAATGACAATATTCAATCACCCGTAAACATCCAGATCTTAGTAAAACTCTGATGCCTTCTGAATTCCTCATACTAAGGCAAAGAAAATCCTGCATAGTTAGGCCTTTGAGTCTGGTTGTGAAATGTTAGCAACCCCTGTTAAATTAGGTCAGTGGAGGGAAAATGAGATATTCTATCTAGGCATCCAAAATTTAATTCACTGGTCTGTCGGCTCAAATGCTACATTAGCTAACCTCCTTGCTGGGGTAGAGCGCGAAGGAGATGAAATTCTGAAAATGCCCATGCCCTGGCTGATGGAGATACCACTTTGATGGAATCAGTTATTTCAGTCGCTGTAGGTTTTCAGGCACAAGTAACATGTCCCTTGCAAAAAAACAAATAAAACCAGAGATAATTTTTCCAAGCAAGAAAGAGGAAAATCACCTGAATTACTCTTGTCAAAGCTTCTAGGCAGTATTCTATGTTATGCCACGCAGAGGTTTAGCTGTAACTGCCGTAAGTTACGAGGTAAGGAGGCATTTGCTTTGAGCAATCAGCAAGTGAAGGAAGAAGTAGAAAACCCTTCAGCATTTTTCTGAAGATGTCAGTCAATTGTACAGTAGACATTGTCTGGTCCCTTGGACAGGTTGTTTAGAAAAATTCTGTTGTATGGATTACTGGCAAAGTAAGATGCTACAGCAAAATACAATGGGTAATGGGGTTAGAGCAAAGAGGGAGAATGAAAGAAAGAAGAGGCTAAAAGAGTGAATAGCACCCCTGAAACTTCAAATAACACTGCCTTTCAAGCCTTGAAGTTACCTAATCTGAGAGCACAATGGCACAGATCAGACCCATGGAAGTGCATTAGGTTGTACATCTACAACACATGGTAACGACCTGTGAACTCCGCAAGAGCTACTCTTAGGATGAGCAGATGTGTGATCATAAGGTGACTGCCCCACTGTCGCTCAGGGGAGGTTGCTCCTTGTTCACTGAAGTAAGCGTGTGCACACAAGCCATTCTTCTAAGTAATTGTCATGCTCAACATAAGTTTGTTTTATCTGTAAATCCTGAAGTCCCATCCAAAAGGAAGTTACAAGTGTTTTTAGAACATTTGCAGTTTAAAAAAAAGAAAAAATCTTCTATTGCTAGTGGGTGTTGTAAAGTGAATGGGACAGATCAGCTCCATGTCTCGGTGGTGTGAGCTAGTAAACTGGTGCTTCGTGTAACTCCAGCAGGTTTGTCAAAATTTGTATTAATTGATCTCTTAAAGTCATTCAGAATAATAATAGTTATTTAATTGTACCATTAGCCAAAGTTGGAATCATGATCTAATATTAACTGTATAGAATTTATTCCGAAACACCTTTGGGACTGCTGAAATAAATATCGGTACTCAATTAGCAAATCAGTTTTGAGTAAGTATTTCTGTGTGTTTCAGGTTCTTGCCAGTTACATAAATCCTGCAGGGAGTATGTCAAATGGAGAGACCCAAACTAGCCATGAAGGGAGAGGACAAAACAGCAGTGCTCTTCCCTCCGTTCTCCTAGAGCTTCTCAGTCAGTCTTGTCTCATCCCAGCAATGTCGTCATACCTCCGCAACGATTCAGGTAATGTGCCATTGTCTCCTCCTAAATTTGCCTTACTCCTTCTAAAGCTGCCTTACTTCTGCCAAATCAGTTTTTATATAAACAATGGGTTGTTCTGGCTAGTTTCAGGATATTTGCCAGTTTAGAATTGTGCTAAGGGAACATTCACTTGAGCCTTAGAAAACAACATGATAGTGTTCGTTGAAAGATTCATTTGTTGTAAGAGTTTAAACTCTGTTGGTTTCATTTATTTTTAAATTTGAAATTTAATTCTTAAACTGTTGAAATTAACAGGAAAGTAGTATTTCCATCTGCAAAGTGTGTATTTTAGTTGTTCTGAAGAGGATACATGGGGAGAGAGTAATTTGTACAAGACCATAAATCTTACTGTGAAGAAAAATGTTAATTTTGTAAGAAAATTGAGCAGGTAAATGCATGAAGATGGTAAATGTTGCATGTACTAGCGCAATTCTCTTTTACTTTGATCAAAGCTGGTTATGTTTTCTTTAGGAAATATAAAAATTAGCCTATTATAAAAACTGCAGCATATTTCAAGTATTTGGGAACAAAGAAATTGTTGGGCTTTTTTAAAAGGAAAAACGAATGAGTTCTATGTTGTCATCACATTTCTACTCATAATTTGAAAACAATAGGTTTCAGTAGTTTCATCGGGTATGTTGTATCTCTCCGTGGAAACCATTTCAGTTGCACAAGATCCTGTTAAGCAGTATGAGTTAAACAAATGCCTCTGTGGGACTAATGGCAAAACCAGCAGACTGGGTTTATGGTTCATATTCAGCCTCGCTAGATGAGAGGCTTTAGTATGACAGTACTGATAAGCATTTTTTTCTGCAGATAACTGTCAGCCTGAAGTTTTTAAACACTGGCTTAACCTTGGGTTGGATTTTTGTTTAGTTCCTTTGTAAAGAGGGATTTAATCCCTATGTAGCAGAAGGAGTTGTTCTAAATCTGAGTCATTTGGGTTTGAACCTTATTTTGCCTGCCCTGTTTTTGGAGTAACTGATAAAGGTCTTGTCAGAGTGCTGCCGGTCTTTTGGGTGCCAGTTGTAGGGTGTGGTGGTGTGAATTTCTTGAAACAATGTCATAGCTTCTTGTTGAATTATACTGTATATTTTATCTCCATGGGAAGAGAAATCATCCTTGAGTATTTACAAAGCTACGTAAGACTAGAACAAGAATGCGGTGGTAACTGGGGCACTAGATAATCTTGTATGATGGAGTGGAAGTAGTTCAAAAAGTCTACTGGGGCCTTATAGTAAAAATAAAAATATGCCAGTCCGCAGTTTGACACCTCTCCCTGATGTTGCAATTAATTTGTTGGTTCTATTTTGCACGTATTGCAGTGAGGAAAATGAACTCTATAGCCTATACACTAAGGTCATTATTACAAATGAAAATGTACTGTAAAACAATAAAGTAAATTGTAAAGTAAAACAACAACAAAAAAAAAGATCTTTCTAATAGATACCCGTAAATTCTTCTTTGTTGAGGTAGAAAGGAAAAGTCATTGAAAAGACCTGGCAAAAATGCTGTATTACCTAAAGGATGGAGCTGTTGGTTCTGAGTTATAGATGAATCGCAGCTGTTGAAATTGCTTTTTGCTGTTTTCAGTAGAAAAATATCTGTCTGTGTAATCACCTTTAACTGGGGAAGAACAGTCAGATACTGATAGAAGAGATGAGATATGTGCCTGCTGGAGAGAAGTGCGGGCTAGTTTGGCTTTCAGGGACTGTTTGTTTGCCCAAAGTACAAAGAAAAGGCAAAGTTTCAGAGGGAAAGGCTAATTTTAGGTGTGTTTTCCCCTACTGGCCTACTGCTGTTTGTGGTTGGCAGGGGGTGTTGAAATGTTGTGTCTGTGAATTGTCAGTGAAGAGTGAACAAAGCAGATACTTCTCCTTTTTTTGTAAAAGCATGTGTAGCTCTTAACGTAGCAACTAAACAGTATTAAAGCAAAGCAAAACCTTGCTTTTCAGCGAAAAGCTGTTACCCACTCTTTTGATTACAAATTCAGAAAGGATGAAGTTATTTGTATTGGAATTTAGAACTGTAGAATCTGAGGGTTGTTAATACAGTGATCCAAGCGAGTCTTGAATGCTTCCTGCTGTATTTGTTCAAGTGTATACATAAAACTAATTAACAATGTTCTTCTGGATTTAAAAAAAAACAGCTTTGCAGGCTTATATCAGTCAAGCTTGTCTTTGAAAATGTAATAGGATATCGGCAAGAGAGGGAAATATGCAAAAACACACGACTTCTGGAGAGAATGTCTTTTCTTCATGAATATTTGAGTCAGATGCATTTAGGCCCTGAAAAGAGTTTGTCTTAGTGATAGGCAGGCGTAATTCCAATGCAGTAATTACTGGTTAGTTCAAAAGCAGACAGATAATTCTCACATTAATGAGTCTGAGTTGCAGGTGATGCTGGGGCTCTCGGTGTCATTAACAGCATGTCAGGAGGCACAGCTGATAGAGAGCCTGGCTGTCGCAAGGGAGACAGGGGTTGGGAAGCTCTGGAGCTATGTTAAGCTCTGGTACAATGCTCATAAGACTGAAATCTTCACTTAAACAATGTGAAAACATAATTTTTAAACGATGAAGTCAAAACATTTCAAATGTGGAAGCCACTTTTTTTTTTAAACCTCGAATACCAATGCAGTGTAATAGAACCGATTCAAGTCTTCTGTGTTAGACCTGATCTACTGTCAAGTTTCTTTATCTTGAATATGTTTCATCTCCAGTAGGGCTGAATGCCTACCCAGAAGGAGTAGGAAGTTAGTAGTAACGCTCATTGGACCTTTGATAGCTTCTGCTATCAAAAAGTACTTTCCTGTGGAAGAATCAGGTACCTGTATTCTTCCTGGAACATGCTGGCCTGAGAGGTTAGGACACTGCATGCAGAATGTTATGGAGTGTTCCCAGGTTCTGGCACCCCAGCAGGAACAGGCTGTGCCAAGCACAATGCTGACAGAAGATAGCAATTTTCAGCAACTCTGTAACTTTCTCAGGCTTGAATGGATGCTCCCGGGACCAGTTGAAGGTTACCCTCATGCTGGAGTTACTCTTCTACAAGATTTTAGGTTTTGTTGTTAACCGTTGCAATGACAGTGGTTGTTACATATATATATATATATATATATAGCCATCTGCCACATGCACAAAATTATGTGGGAGGAATTTTCTATGAGGAAATATGGGCAATGAAGCTGCTGCATGTGCTGTTACCCTTTATTGCACGGTAGGCTGATACTGCTGTGGTGATACAAGATAGGAAATATTTTAGTATTGATGAGAATTTTATACTTTGTTTACACATATTCAGCTAGCTACAGGTATGATATATCATACTTGAAAAGTTGTTTTTGCAAAATTCTTGAACAGTCTAAGTATCAGAATATAAAATTGGCCTTTGTCACCGTTAGAAATTTATCTAGGTTTTTTGTTGCTTAAATATGTTTTGCCAACCCTGCTCAATTTGCCCAAAACACACATGGACTAGATTGTTATCTAGATTGTTCTAGGTGAAAGGGATATTGGTGAGATAAGGGGTGCTCACATATCATTTGATCTTTTAGAAACCTCACCTTGAAGCAGATCATTACAAACCAGATTGCTCTGACACATTCTGCAGCTTGGTCTGCATCACAGCAAGGTGATTGTGAAGTCCTTGGAAATGGTGAACTGACCACTTTACGTTAATTTCTGTAATTGCCTTTTTCTTGGAGAGAAGGAAGGTTTTTCTGTCTATGAAGGACTTTCCTTGTTATGCAAGTCACAAGGGGCAATAGCTGCTGTAAATCCTCACCTTGGTTTTTGATCATTTTTCCTGTGTTTGTTTCGTATCTTGTTGTGGCATTATTACATTTCATTTTATAACTAAAAAAAGTTTATCTTTCTAGCACGATGAGATTTTGTTACACTTAGGTTTATTCCTAAGAACTTCCGATTCATGCTTACATTTGTGAAATTGATGTCGTTCTTAACTTCTGTATCACAGAACATCTAGTATGTATCCACTACTGAGCATTTATTCACATTTCACCCCAAAAGCCATCATGTAAAACCTTTTCACTGTTTTCTTTTATACAGCACATTTCATTTGGAAGAATTACTGCTGTAGAAACTCTTTCAAATATGTAAACACTTCTCTCCTTGAACAAAATGCACAACAGTGAAATTTGCACCGTGAGACAGGAGGTTCCCAGCCAACGGGTGACGGTCAGTTTCTAACTGGAGTACCTGGCCATCTTGAAGGTCTAGATTGTGCTGGTAAAACTAAGTTACTTGACTGATGGACCTAGGTTTATGAAGACTAATATAAGCTAGTACTTACAAGTGGGAGAGAAGAAAGCAGTATTTACAGTAGTCGTTGTAGCTAATAAGGCAGAAAAGGCAGTAGAAGGGAATCATGAAACAGAAAGAAAATCAAGTGACATTTGGGACAGGGACTATTTTGTTATGGGCTTGGACAGAAAAAAGCCCAGTGTAGTTAGGATTTGTTAGTGATACCACAATATTAGGTAGACTCTTCTTGGCTAAAAATATAGTTGTACTGGTTTGTCCCTAAACTACTATCTTGCAAACCCTGAGATTACTTAATCTTGTTTAAAGCCTAAGAGTGAGAGAGGTTTGGTACCACCTCTTCCTTGGAAGACAGACCTTATAGCAAGTTGCAGAATTCTACCTGAGTTCTCTTTGCTTGGATTCCCAGGCTTGCGGGAAGCAGGTGATGTTGTGAGTTAAGCTGGGGTTTTCTTGCATGCTCCCCTCTTAGCTCTCTCAGCCACCCCTTCTTCTTGGTGGACAGAGCTTCCATGTGACATGGTCAGCGTAGCTTGTGGTGTTAGATTAGCTCAGTCTTCCTTGGGTTTGACCTCTGAGAAGGGGTGATGAGTTTGTATGTGAGGGCTTTACTAAAAGGGTTGTATTTACTGACCAGCATCTTCCACTTCATAGGAGTTCTGTATTTGCTTTTAATGTACCTTTCATAATTCACCAAGTGCTGTCAAACCCTCGACTCATGGATTCGTTAACAGCTGTGCTGCTTCATCCTGCTGCCAAGTACCTCGTTGTGAACTTTCTTTAGTAAGTACTGTGCACCAAGTTGTTGAAGGTGAATATACCGAATTCTTTTTTCTGCCTCTTTTGATATACCTTTGTTAGTTGAGTCAAAGTCATACTTTTCAGGTGTAGCCTCCTTGCCTTGGAGCTTGAACTACACTAGATTTCCTGCTGAAGTTTGACTATTTCTTTCTATTGATCCTACTTATTCTCAAGGCATTATATGGTGTTGCTTTACTTTTTGCAACGTGTCCAGTTCCACTGGCCTGAGTAGGCAGAGTACTTTAGGAAGCTTGTGTTCCCTTCTGGATCTCTGAAGTTGGTACACTGAGCTCATTTAGCTACATCTTTATTCATATATTGTTGGCAGGGTGAATGTCAAATCATCATGAATTTCAGCGTTTCCCGAGGCTATTAACGTTTTACTGTGTCTGGTAAGAGGTAGTTGCTGTTAAGACCTTTTGCTGTCGAGATTCTTATGCATGTGTTGGATTAAACTGAGCTGTGTGTTGGAGCTCGTTTAACTGAAGTTAGACTTAGGTCCACATGAGTATAGAGACACAAGTATTACCTGTTAAAAAGAGATATCGGGCTTGTGTTTTAATACAAAATATAACTTGTATGTCAGGACAGTCTCTTCCAATACTCTTACCCTGTGACTTCCTTCAAAGGGTCAAAGCCTTTTGCTATAAGGGAAATCAGAAATACAGTGGCAGTTTAGATGGAGAGTATGTAATTACTGAAATTCAAAATTCCACTAGTTTTCATTAATGTTAATGAACTCATTAATTGCTAAAAGAATGATGCTGGACCTTAGCCACATTTGGTTATAACTTTGGAGTCACTTTTTATCTGTTGCAGTTTTTACACAAAAAGGTGCGGTATCTCACTCCAGTGCTGGTGTACCACTTGATGCGCAACTTTGAGAAGAGAGCCATGCACTGAAATGACATGAAATAAAAGTGTTTATTTATTTCACAGAGTTGACAACTTTTAAGGAACTTCAGGATCAAAATCAACAGCAGTAATTTCTGCCTGAATGTCTCTGTTCAGTTTTCAGGTTCTTGTAACTCCTCATTTTAAGCCCTATCTCCAAATATCATTGTAGTATGGGATTAATGTGATAATATCTGTGAGTATGTAGGTATAAGTACATTGAAAAAATTAATAATATATTGACTCTATTCTATAATCTTAAATAAACATTAATAACCTGCATAATTCCTGGAGAATGTAGCTTAGTTTTACAGAATGCTTTGGTGCTTCGTATACTGAAAACCAGTGTGCAGCACTAGAGATTTGCTGCAGACTGTGGATGTGAATAAATTTCCTTGTCTGCACATGCTTCCTTCCAGTGCAGCCTCACCTCTGTTTGTCACTTTTTTCTGGATGAGCCAGTATTGACTCAGAGAACCAGAATATACCATCTTCTGCCTCATTTGTCCATAAATCAGCATGTTACAGCGTAGCTTCTGCAACTAACTGAAATATGATTGCCGAATTTATTGTTTCAGATCCCTGACCTTATTTTATGCGTGTGCTTGTTTAGAAGTGACTTCCAAAGTCTCAGTTGGTTTATCAGTTATGAAAGTTCTATACAGTTAGAAGCTATGGCCTATACAAGGGATGTATTTCTTTGCTTAACATTTTATGGAAGGGCTGGATGTAGCCTAAGAGAAGGAACCGAGCTGATTTTCAGAAGTGCAGCTCCTCCATTGTTCCTGCATGGCACATGTAATACTCAGAACAGTATTCATTAAAATGAATCTCTTTTTTTTTATGTTGTTTTTCTGCAGTATTTTTAATCCTAAATTCTCAAAGTAGCTTTTCTATATAGAAGAGATGTGTGAGATACATTCACGTGTATGAAAACTTCTATGATCTCAGCTGTCTGCAGCTTTGGATCTAATTCAAAGTCGTACATGGGGTTAATTTAAAACACGGAAATAGTTTCATCAGTTTCAGTAGTGCAATTGCGTGTTCCATGAAGTAAGCATAAGAGTTGCAATTCTTGGCCTCAATAAAAACTGGTTCAAAAAATGTCTTCAGGACCTGGACCAGAAAGAGAAAGTGCACTCTTCTGGGCAAAGATATTAGACCTGTTTTTCGTGCAACACCGTGAATCCTTGTGTGATACATTTTACTTTACTTGCAAAGGAGCATCAGGATGAAAACATGAAAATTCGTTTGGACTTATATTAAACACAGTCTAAAAAATGGCAATATAGAAAATGTAACTTGGATTTTTTTCATTTGGAGAATATGTTTTAGTGTGTCATGGTAATTATTAATATTTCTTAAAAGAAGTACTGAAACTATTTTTTCACACCAGTTTAAAGGATTTTTAATTAGAAAAGCACATGGTCAGTATAGCATGATGATTTCAAATACAGATTCAGTAAAGGCAAGAAAATTTAACCTTTTCAGCTTTCCACAAGACTAACAAAAATGCTGAAGAATATAGTCAATAGTTAAAATTTTATTTATAATATTACAATTTTTGGTATAACAGTGTTCCACACTTATTATCCATTAAGTTATAAGCATAAATTATGGTGATCTAAAAATAAAACCCTTTTGTCTGTTTTCTGGTCTCAGCTATGAAGAGACATATTGCACGAAACCATAGAAAGCATTATGGGGCTTGCTTATATGTATTTATATATTTAATAATCCCTTTCTATATTCTGATTGTTTTCAGTGTTTGCTTACATTTCATGTGTCTTGCACATTTGCTGGCAATAAATCAGTGCCATCTCCGTTTCTGCTGTTTGCATTTTATCTCTTATCAAGGAGAAGTTGAATATTGTCAGCCTTTATTTGTGTAATTTAGCACCCTGCCTAGGCTCACAGGTACATGTAGCAGTCATCGGTGCAGTGCCTTTAGACAGACACTTTGCTCTGGAATGTTTTTGATAATCTTTTCAGACAGTGTTTTGGGTTTGGTTTTTTTTTTTTGCTTTAAATTTAGAAATAATTCTTACCATCGCTGGTCTTTGCACTGTGTGCTGTGCAATTGATGTTCAAAAATGTCATCAAAGTGTAGTGTAGATATACACAAAAACAATAACAAATAAATTGAGTACAGTTCCAATAATCCCAAGCAGTGCTAAAATAGATTCTTCTTTTTCCTCTTTCTCCTCTTGCCTTTTTACATCTTCCAGTGTTGTGATAGCAGAGGTCCCCATTTTTCCTGCAAATACCTTCACCAGTATTCTGGCAGCTAGCTAGAAGAAAGAAAGCAAATGGTAAATCTGGTCTGACAAACATTCAAGATTTGATCTTTAAAAAAAAATAAAAATCTGTACTTCTTTACTCAGTATTTCTTAATGCTATGAGTTGTATTCATCTTTTGTTGTTGTATGAGCACATCCATGTTAAAAGTATTTGTTCTGTAGATACAGTTTTGGTAGAAGGAGTGAAAAATAGCTTGATGCTTCAAGCCAATTAATAATGTTTTATTATAAAAGAAATTTAAAAATTGTCTTTAGCCAGCTAACTGTTTTCTTTATGAAACATCAAATTGATGAAAGCAGGTATGTGAGCATGGTCAAATACTCTGAAATGCCTGGGGAGGTTATATGAATTTTCAGCTGTTGTTAAATATTTAACTGTCACAGTACAAAACCAGTTGAAAATATTCATGTCTGCTGTTTTCAGGCATGGAAAATATGCTTCCTTAACCCAGTATCACAGTCTCTTTTGACCAGTGAGCCCTTAGTAGGCAATTGCAGGTGAGATCTTATCCTTTTTCTTGCCTAATAGATCAGCTTTTGGCCATCCGTGCAACAGTAAAACATTTAACAGAAGATGTCTGGCTCTTCAAATATAAAGGTTGTTCTTATTATATATGCTTATTATTGCAATATGCCAGAGGACAGTAGTACTTTTATAATAACAAAATTATATGCAATGTAGGGGCTTGAGGGAGGTATTTACAGATGCGTGTGTGATTTATTGCCTTTTTTGTTGCAAAAGTGATGTTGACAGGTCATCTCTATTACTTAGATACTCTTGTACTCTTAATTTACAGCCAAATATCCTCTAGAAGCATATTCCCTGTAAAATTATGTTAATTGGCTGAGATGGTGATGTTATATGTAATGTGCTATGCTGTTGCAGCCGTATCGATCAGAAATTTCTAGTCTTAAACCAAAATTTGACTGGGATTTCTACTAGTTCAGAAAGCCCCAATTTACTGAAAATTTGCAGTCACGTTTTATAGTGCAATAGTGTTTTTCTGTCCTGGCAAACATCTTTAATCATTGGAGATAAACGTATTTCTGCTGTGAGTCTAATTAAAGCCGTCAGCTCAGAGCACATCTCACAGAAAGGTTTAAAAAAAATGTTTCTTACCCTACATTGCATCAGGAATAAAATGTCATCAGACATGCTTCTTACTCGTCGATTCAGTGGCAAACGAGGCTTTTATCTTCATGAAGGGGCTGGTTTCCTCCCTCAGAC
>WKFP01014362.1:692648-717860 GCA_011057875.1 Pterocles orientalis
GTGATTCAGCGCTGTACTCTGCACCTTGAGGTTTTTTTGTCGAAGACAGCAGGTATCCAGGACTATTCACGTTGGCTTGCGCGCAGGCTGCATGCTTCTGGAGGAGTGTTCAGGCTTTCAGGTACCAGGGTTTTGAGCTGTCGTGTTAACAGATGTTGTTGTGTTAGAGGAGACCATTAAGTGAATATTGGGTCCTTACTGGGCAAGCAAAGGGAAGCAGAGTAGTGAGAACTAATTAGAGTCCTGGAGGGTGGTCTCGGAGAACAACAGTACTAAATCCTCTAGTTCCTCTTTCTCCAAAAGTCCTTAAAGCATCTTACTTTCTGAGAAAGAACAAATCTTGTCCATGTGAGTTACCAGATGACTGATCATACCTAGGTGGTGCCGCTATGCCAGCACCTTTTACCACTTCTCTTTCCTCTGATTTGTCACCTTTAGTTGGAAATAGTTTTACAATAAGAGGATGAAAATACTGTCTCATGAAATATCTTATTTTCTATTGCAAAAGAATATGAATATATGCTTTTTATATTTTCAAAGCATTTGAAAGTCCTATTTCATAGTAGACAGTGCTTTTGGAGTAGAACTTTAATAACAGGATTTTTTTTTAAGTGTCAAAACTGATTATCCACTTGAGTGGTTAATAATATAAAAGATCTATGAAAGAACAAATTGTAAATTTCTACTTCTAGCTCTACTGCGTTGCATAAATTTGTTGTAATTTATAGGGAGCAATTACAAAGTATGTACTGAAACATGACATTGAGATTTTGAGAATGAAAAACCTAGGTATTACGAGGAACAATGCAGCTTATATTTGGTTTCTAATTGGAGGCTGGATTGCATGGTAAATGAGGCACTTAGTCCTTTAAAGACTGAAGTTTACTTACTTCAAAGAGCTAATTTTTCTCAATAAGTTATTATTTAGCAAAGATCACTGAGAGACTGTAACTTCTGCTTCAGTCCTTATCTGTCTCTGCACTGCACACTGTTTTATATGGCTTTTAACCATACCTCCATTAGCTGGAGAGCTCTGCATTGATTTACACAGCTGGTGGTGGGGCTTGCAGCTACCTGCGCAGAGCATACTTCAGACTAGCTTTCAGCCTCTAGCCCCACTCGCCTGATCACAGTGAGCTAAAGTGCATGTTGGATTTTCCAGAAGGGAGTTTTGTGGGAAAGATAGACAAGAAATTATGAGGTGAGAAATAGGAGGGGTAAAGGCTAAATTTCAGTGGGGCTTCTTGCATCTCACCTTCTTCTTCCGTCTGCTTCTCACCCACATACTCTTCGTCCTGCTGCCTAAATAATACAGAGAACAGTACTCTGGAATCAAGAGTGGGGTGGGGTTTTTTGCCTATTTGTTTTTGTGAGTGCTAAATCATAGAAATTTTTCCAAATTATGACGAAGCCAATGAAGGTGCTTTACAGGACAATCCTCAAAACATAAGTATACAAGGTTTCCGTCTTTCCTGGAGTCTACTGTGGTAGACCTCTGTGGTAGCAGAATAGTATGTCTGTCTTGAAAGCATGAGCAACAGACTGCTTATGTATCTGTAAGGACCTGTAATTTTTTGCTCTTCCCCTTTGGATCCACTTGGATATCATTCTTCCAGTACTAACATGAGATGTACTTTTTTGACAGCCCTTGATACCTCGGACTCCACTGTGTAAGATGTTTAATGTAAAAGGAAACTGAGCTGTGGTGTCTGCCTTCCTGCCTCCCATAAATGAGTTTAATGAATGTAAATGATACAGGATACAGTCGCCATTTACAGGGCACAAATGTTTTATTGGTACACACAAGAAACTTCTGTAAGGACTGTAAGTAACGCATTTTCAATTCTTTTTGTCTTTTTCCATATTAGTGGCTTTGCCAATTAGTGGCAGCACAATTGGATAAGCTGCTAAAAATTTCTTAACCAAACAAGCTAGCAATCCCTTTCTTTCTGTTCGTGTACAGAGGAGATCGTCAGGGTTAGTTCTAGACGTTTTTCCTTTGCTTTTCGTAAGAGCGAGCTCACTGTACTTGCAGGGAAGTGTTTTGTCAGCTGAGGTGTGTAGCTCAACGTGCGTTTGAAGAGGAACTTACTGGAACACTGAGGTGAGGCCTGGCTTTCCTGTGCAGCAGTTGAAAGTCTCATTTGTTTGGTCAAGTAGTAGATCTTCATTATTCTGGGCAGCAGTAGTCTCACTTGTCTTTTATTCTTTTGTGTTCCTGTTTTCTCTCCTGTTTTTGAAAATAAAATATTGTAAATGAGTCTGGCATTTCCCATACTCTTATGCAGACACTTCCCATTCATAGTATTTCCTTTCTTGCTATTCTCTGAGGGTATTCATACTATTGAGTACAAGTCAAAGGAAATAAATCTCTGTGGCTGGAGGAGTTAGTCTAGAAAAAGAGTTCATCTATGGCAGAGTATTCCAACACACAAACTCTAGCTTTTTAAATAGTATTTATATCTTCTTGTTCTCTCTAGAGGACAACATCAAGATAATACCACTCATTAACAAAGGAATATTTTCTTTTATGTTAGTCTTTATTGTTATACTGTAACATGATGGAGGATGGCCTGTTTTAATAAGTGATGCAGGAATTCGCATGAGTTTGCCCAGAAGGTGCAAATTCTCCTATTCCACGAGTCTGGGGCGCAGAGATGGTTCTCCCCATCGTACGTGGTGCTTAGTTAAGCTGGTTGATGAATTCACCGCATTTGCACCCTAAGGCACTTTGGATATGCAGTGAGTGCCAGGGGTTACCTTCCATTTAATTTAGACTCAGGAGGCTATTAGGCTTGAATTTTTCTCCTCAGCCTGCACTGCAAGTGTTTACCAAAAGGCCATCTCTTGGCATTTAACCAACCAACTGTTCTCTAGAAAATACGCTGAAGTGATAAAGGTTCTCTCTTGCATATGCCAGGGCCTTTGCCATCTTGGCCAAATGAAATAATTAGTTATTTAAGGCAGAATGAGATTCCCAAGTAGAGTCCTTTCTGCCCCCTGAGGATGTGATCTTGTAGGTGTGCTCACACGTGTGGAAAGTTGGCCATAAAGCACAGGAACCACACGTCCTTTCATTCCAGTAACAACGTTGGTATCCTCGCTGACGGTTAGAACAGAAGACCCAAGTCTTGGCCTCTTTCCATCTGCTGAGGTAATGGTTTAAAAACACCCCACAACTTCATTATCTAATTTTGAATTTCCACATCGATTTCTGCAGCATGTGCAATGAAATGGCAGCTTTCCATCTTATTTTCAATTCCCATCTTATTCTAAAATACTAGTGACTGTTTTATGGGCTGGAAGGGGTAACACTCAGACTAAGGACCATTTCAAGGTGGCTGCTTGCCCACTCCTCTGCCAAAAATAGTGAAATCACTATTCCCTCCTCCAGTGCAGGGAAGATGAAAGACAGATTAACTTCCTTAAAAATACTGCCTTGTGTCCTTAGACTAGAGATACTTTTCCTTTCATCTCTGTGGAGTGCCTGCGCTTGACACACTGACACGAGGTGGTAGCAAGTTTGCACCTGATTTGGTTTGGGTTTATTTTTAGTTTTTCAAGAAAGGTTTTTGTCTGCAGAATATTTAAATCTTGTATTTTTTTCTCTATGGGCAATATTTTTCTTATTTTCTTGGCTAAGTGGAAGATTAGTTTGACACTTCTAGCTTGCCTTTAGTATTAGATTTATTTCATTGTATCTACCTCAAATAGCAATTATTGATCCTTTTTATCTTACTAAAAGCAATAGTAAAGAGTTGTCTTAATAATGAAGTTTATTTTTATCCCCTGACCGGGCAAAAAGCTTTATTCTCATGTAGTCTCTGAGTCGCTTTCTTTATATATATCTTGCTTTGGTTCTTTTTAAATATTTTTTCTTTTATCTCTGCCTTTCTTTATATCCTTATGTATTTATAGGATAAATTAGAGCAATCCTGTAGCTTTATGTCGATGCTTCCTTACACTTGTTTTCTGGATTTGGATCCAAACATGATTTGGTTGTAGCTTTGTGCTTTAATCGTGTTTCTTCAAATTTTGGTGGCTTTAAAGAACTGATGTTGGGTGAAACCCGCAATCTCTCAGAAGAGAGGTTCTTAAAAGTTGGGCTGGGGTTGGAGTCCATGGCAGTGTGGATGTCTCTACAGTACTCTGCTCCCATCCTTTCCACACTGATGCCTTCTGGGCCATTTTTCCAAACAAACAAAACCAATGAATACAGAATGTAGCATTTTTCATTTCCATTGATTGTTCTTACTTGGTGATGCATTCCCCACTCCCCATGTTAGCTGGCTCTGTAGCCTCCAAGAAGCATCCCTTCGTTGCTTGACCACCTTTTCAAGATTATTTGGGGCTCTGTTTCATGCCAGAGGGTGATCTCTCTAACGGATCCCATTATCAGGGACTAGAGCGTGGCAACTGGGGACCATGCCTGTGGGGGGGGGGACTGCCAGTGGGCTCGGTGCTGACATCAGAAAAGCAACATTTTCAGGCTGTATCTGAACGATAATGATCACTTGGAGGCTGACACTGTACATGTTGAATTCAGAGGCCCACCCTTCCTGCATTGTTTTACTGCTCTGACAGAGGATTTGTAACTCAGAACCTCTAAGGGGGCTTAACCCCTCCTTCTCCTGCTTCATGACACAAGGGGATTGGGGGGTTTTGTGCCATTTTTTCTGATACTCCAAATGGTACCATAAAAATGCTAGTGTTGTTCCTATAAAGAAAAGTGAAGAAAAAGTCAAGCTAATTCAATTATTACAAGATTACAATGTTTAGAAAGCTTTTGTTTTATTTTTACCCAAAGGCTAGTGTTTTCTTAAAGAGATCTGCTTTTGAAACACTCCGTAGGCAACCTTTTTTTCTCTCGAAACAGAGCAGAACACAGGGTGTTAATTAGGCCTATTATAAAAGAGGCTCGCCCTAGGTTGATTCGGAAACAGAAAATCAAGAGGCAGCAGAGCATGATGTATTTGGAACTGACACTATTGCCTGCAGCGCGGACTGCATTCATAGATCACAGTTTGCAAGGATGCAGTAAAGGGAGGCTGAGGAACGGCTCCGGCTTTAAAATATTTAGCAGAAGGACGTGTGGCCCTACTGGAAAGCCAGCGTGTCTCAGTCGGGCTTGGCAGTATCTGTGGCCACAGGGCTGTGTCTGAAGGTTTTAATTAAAAATACAAAATGAGTGTTTCCTTTGTGTGGCTTTTTTGAACAGCGGTGTTTGTAGCTACTCAGAGTCTTTAATATGATAATGAGATCCTGAAGCCTTTAGTTTAATCATGGCTATGAGTTTTAGGCTTGCGAATAACATACTGAGGCATCAAAAATATGTCCTCAGAAATTACTAAAGTGTCTTTTAGAAATTGCAGAACTTTAACGTGTATTTTTACATTATTTGGAGTTTAAAAAAGGTAAAATAAAATAGAAAAATTTAGTAGCAGGTGTGTGTGGCACTGCAGTCATTATTGGACTTAAACTTTTTAGTGAGTAGCATGGTAATAAGAATGTCTTGTTTTACTTTTAGCTGCTTGAATTGATGAGACCGGTGTCCTTTAAACTATTATTCTAGAAGAAAAAATAAGTGTCTTGAAATACAAAGGTATTTTCTTGAGTTTTTCTGCAGGGGAGGTTTAGATACACTGTAGTAAATCTTGAGCATTTGTGCATGATGTGAACAGAACAGTTTTATAACACAGCTGCTCTGCGTACCTGTCAGTGATTTGCTTTCACATTCCTTAAGAGAGAGGCAGGGTTAGGTGGCTGCTTCTGGGTGAGTATTCAATCAAACACAATCGTTCATCTTTCAGGGAAGATGCAAAGTTTCACTGAAATAAGAAAAATATAGATCCAAAGCAAAATAGGAAATTAGAGTTGAAGGCACCTCTTGGGTCTCTGGAAGCTCTACCCCAGGCAAGATGGAGGCCTCTTGGAAAGGAAGATGAGAGCGTAATTACAAAATCAGAATTCAGCTTCATCTTTGATTATAGAGGTCAATTGGTTCATTTCAAGTTTTAACCTGTTTTTTTCCCTCTTCTGATCTGTTAAATGTAAGCCACTCTTGTAGCCATGTGCAATAATTTTCTGGTTTGAATTTACGTTTCCTGGTTTTAGATGTGTGTCCAGAGTGCCTTTTTCTTTTCAGTCATTTCCTTTTAATTGTCCGTTCACAACCATCCCTCTCATGTTTGCAGTGGCAGATCTCTGAGAAAACAAATCAAAGGGCTGTAATTTGGGAAGAGTTTCCAGTGGTGCCTTCTGCTGTGGCTGCCTGCACACCCTTCTTTCCTTCAACAAAGGCAGAAAGTCAGTCGTGTGTATTGGTCAGAAGTAAAAAAAGAAATTGCACAGGAGGAAAATAGTCATACTGCTGTGGGCCTCTGAAATAACTGAAATGGAAGAAGTCCTTAAATGGTGCAAGTCCAGCAAATGAGGAACGATGTACAGGAGATAGATGGAGAGGAAATGAAAACAACTTTTCTCGTAGCACAGAAGCAAGGAGAGTGTGTATCTGGTGATGTGATGCATTTAAAGGTGTCTGTTTTTTTTTTTCCCCTCAAGGGTCTATTTTGTTTTATTTTACATCAAGTTTGTAGGTGCCTTTGGGGTAGGAATTCCAAGTTTGGTCACAGTGAGAATCACATTAGGTGCAAGTAAAGCAGAGCTTTTCATCATTTTCTTACAAATTATTTTTCTCTATTTGTTTCTTTAATCTACTGTAAAGTGTGAAGATTTTTTGATATAATGGATACGCTATATTAATAGTTTCCTGTATTTTAAAATAAATGCACGTATTCTTTGTGATATGGTTTAAGTATCGTTTGCAATGGAAATAAGTTTTATAATCTTATTCATAGCCAGTTAAGTTGTACTGAGGATGTTAAATGAATTGCAAAAAAGAAATTTATTGCTGTTCAGTACTATCTATTTAATGGGCCATTAGGCTTGGCTATTCTTTGTTTGAATATTGTATAATATGAAAAGAAAGCAAAGGAGTATTAGACTCAGTTGGGCCATTATCTTGTTACAGACGTGTATGTAATTTAAGGCGATACCTTGATCCTCTGTAACTACCTGCCCTCGTGTGCAAAATTTCATTATATTCAGGTTGTCATTGCATATGGATAGTCTTTAGGTCTTTGTAAGACTGTTGGTCATGAATATACACACGTGTGGAAAGCAGTTGAAATGTTTTGAAATCACACACGCAATCTCTGAATGTTAAGCAGTTGTTTCCCAGGAGTAAGTAGGCTGTGTCTGTAAGTTTTCGAAAATTCGATCAGTGCCTCAGTATCTCGTGATCTTTAGGCATTTGTGAAAGACTGCAGTTTTCAAAAGACGGGATGCTCAGCAGCTTCTGAAAGTCGAGTCATCTTAAAATAACTTCAGTCAGACTCTTCTTCCCTCCACCACTCGCCCAGATCAGGTGGCTTGTTATTAGGTGTCAGGGAGATCTGGTTTTATGAAATGTCTGGTTTTACCTATTTAGCCTTCAGTGTCTTTCTAAATTGCAAATATTGGGGCAAGAGGCTAAGTGAATTGTAGAGATTCCAGTAAAACTTGACCTTTATTACCCAAAGGAATGGGAGGGAGGGATAAGACCTTATCCCTCTAGACCATGAGATGTTTTCCAGATGTTTGCCTTACCTACCTGCCTTAGGAAATGGCTGTGACTTTGCTGAGATTTCTGCTTTTCATAAATGCCGCAGAATGAATTTTGACCTGAAACACTTTTTTGATGTGAATTGTGAGTATATACACATGCTGCCTGTTGTCCAGGAAGGCTACAGGGAACTTCCTCGCTGCTTATCAAGGACAGTAAGACGTTGGCCTGGTTTCTTGGACATGTCCTCTCATCCTCCTAGAACTCAGAGTTCTTGCAGTTAATAAAAGTGGTAATAAAGATGCTGCAGCTACTATCCTTTAAATCAACTGTCTGTGGTAGCACGGCGATGCCAACCTTCACGACTGCTGCTGTCATTGTGGGGTTGCCCAATGGTGGTGGGGTTGCCCTGCTGCTCTCCATCACCTCCCGGCCTCGCTCCCCCACCAGTGGCTCTCTGCCCCCAGCCCTGTTGAAGGCAGGCAAGGAAGCAGGATAAAAAGTGAGTGGAAATCCCTGCTCTGAGTCTGTAATAAACACGTGGAGCTCCTGAACCCTGGTACTGCGGGTTGGACCTTCCTGAGCAATTGACTGCCCTGCAGCATCGGGGAGCACCGGCAGCACAGAAATAGATGGGAGAGACCCCCCGGTTCGTGTGTGCCTCACAGCTAGGAGGGGTCTGAGAGCACTGAGAGCTCTGTTTGGAAAAGATATTTGTCATTATTTAATAAAGTTTTTGACTTGGGGATAACAGAGAATCCTGGATAATATATCCATCTGTCCTTTTTTACAAAGCCAAGAGTTTTCATCTCCCGTTTTCATTTTCTTAGGAATGCTGTGTATTTGCAGTTTGGTGTGCTTAGGTGCGTGCCCGTATGAATCCAATGCTGTTAGTGCCGCCTTATACCACTGAAGCACTCATATAAAAAAAATCTGCCGTATTTAAGATACGCTAATGCTGTTCACGTTATAGCTCTGTTATAAGCAGAAGTATTTGTTTCTGTTTTGTGATGTATGGGATTTTCTTTCCTACACAAGAAGCTACGTTATTATTTTAATTTGAGTAAAATCTTATGCCACACCTGCTTTGCCCAATTCAGTCAGGCAGAAAACAAGTTGGTTATGTTCTGAAGGAGCAGCATTCTTTGAAGAAAACAGTGGATTACTTTTAACACACATTGAAATTTCTATTTGCTTAAAATCCAAATTGCTGGCGTCTTAGTTGGTAAGATACCTGCATGTGAGGATGATAGTCCGGAGGTTCTGTTGCTCCTATTCGATAGAAATAGGATTTGTTAATTTGCAGGATTTGTATTTTTTATTTTCATTGGTGTTTTTAGTATTTTAATTCAATTCCTTTAAAGGACTTTGTTACAGGTTCTAAATATATTTTTTAAAAAAGCTGTATCACTTGTATTTCTGAAGTACTCTCCCCAAATATATACATCATGATATCTAAAGGGAAGACGTCTATCATAAATCCCAACTAAATATGCTGCAAACACTAAAAGCAGGAAAGATGATGATGAAGTCTGAGTGGTAGAGCCTGAACACCGAGGGTCTAGTTTGAACACTGCTGGCCTTGCTCAGCCTCCGTCAGTCCGGAGAAGGTGCTGCCAGGACATCTGGAGACACAGCTGCCACACCAGGAGGACAGGGACAGGTTAGCAAACAGCAGCGTGGGCCAGGGGAGTGTCTTGTTATCTGATTTAGAACACCTAATGGCGTGTAAATACAGATATTAAAAAAATGCTCAAGTCGTCCTAAGCTGTTTCAGAAAGCAGCGCTGTATCTGCAGCAAACACGCTGCAGTTGGTCTGGCATTCTCTCTCCGTTGAAAGCAAATAGGCACAAAGAGGAGATGAACTGCCAAATGAAGGTAATAAACAGTAATTTGCCAATTTTGAGTTCTTTACAGCGAGTTTTTCTGATACTTATCCAGATACCCAGTCTTGTAGGATTTAGACTGGGAGGGGGAGATTCTGGCATTTTGGACGAAAACACTTGCGTGGGTCATCATCCTTAGGAAGCATAATAAAGGCCTTGGACAAAAATAGTGTAAGACACATCATGATATCAAGAAATTGAGTTTAGAAGAGTCTGGCATTAAGGTAACAGAAATTGGTAGTTGTTCCCTAAAAGATTGTTTCAATTGAAACCAAGTGAGTGCATTTCATTTGTTTCACATGGGAACAATTGCAAAGCAGTGCATGTGAGCCGGATCTGCTGAAAGCAGAAATTCTCTCCTGTCTTTCTGGAAAACATTTCCATTTGAGAGTTATGTCAGTTCAGTTTCCCTCATGACAGTAGTTTTGAATTTAACTATCCATTTAGCAAGGGAGAGGGCAAGCAAGCATTGAAGGATTTGAAATTAGATATTCTGGCCTCATGAAAATTTCATGGTTAAAATAAATAAATAAAAGCTTTCCAGAAGTGAAATGCTGTGGTTATCTAAGAGGTCGTATCTCTCCCTTTACTCACTGTCTTCCTGATAAACAGCTATTGATTAAATTGAGGAGCTGCTTGATCTTTAGCACTGCAGGGGAGAGGCGGTTTCTGGCGAGGGCTATGCGCTGTGGGGTTTTAGGGTCTCCCTTTCTTTTGCCCTGGTTTCTCCCACACACCCCTCTTGCTTTTTTTCTTTTTCTTTTTTTTTTTTTTTAATTCACACACCATCAGATCTATTCATGCTGATGTTAAGGACATTTTGCACACTGGGGATTTTTCTGTGCGCAGTCGTTCACTAGAGACTGAGCGTAAGGAATGGATATGTATAAAAATACATACATATGCAAAATGTAAGAATCGACTGATAATTGAAACTGGTTTTCTTAATGCCAGTCTTTAAATTCAATGGAGTTTGCTTTAAAAACATGGAATAATTTGACACAGGATCTTTTCAGAGCCATGATAGCAGGCCTGACAGATTAATGCTTTGTTTCAGTAAATCTTCCTGTTCAACACAACAGAACTCACCCAGCGAGGAGTTTGTGACGTTGGATAGTTTCAAAGTACGAATACGCAGCTGTTGATCAAAGACCTCTTAGTAGAGATACATCCAGCTTTAAACCTGGATAAACCGGCTTGCTGAATTTTGCTCGGCTCTTTGTACCGTCCCATTGTGCTGAATGCCGAGCTGAGGGTTTGGTGACAGGAGATGGAAGTCTGTGATGTGCTTTAGCTTGGAGGGCGAGATGTGCTAAATGAAACATTAAAGAGTCCTTCTGTGCTTTGTCCTGCCCTAATGCGGGTTGTCAGGGGCTTTTTGTTTGTTTGGTGTGTTTTTGCTGGAAAAAGCATAAATTTATTTTATGATAAACTCAGTCATTTGTAAATACTTTGAACTAGAGCGATATTTTTCTGCAGTCAGGTTAAAAATAGCATGTCCTAGGGACAGAGGAAGCAGCTGTGTTGAAGTATCTGCGTATTGCTACGTTTTCAGTATTTCTGTTAATGATACAAAGTCAGTGGAAATGACATCCATTACGTATTTGTCCAAGCAAGTGGAAAAGAAAAATAAACAGTGTGGTGCTGGAGAATCCATTAGAGCTGTGTGTCTCTGCCTGGCTCTCCTAGTCGGAAGAGCTGATATCTGTATTCTGCCCACAGTTACTTCTGTAATACGTGTACATCACACTGAGCAGCACTAAGACAGTGGGGTTATATATTATATCTAACATATATTATTGTTCATCTTTACTGTTTTGAGGTTCATATGTATGCAGATAAAATTTGCATCGTCTTCCAAGCCTTTGGACGCTCTGAAGAATGCATAATGGTTTTTAACGTGATACTTTCTCCGTGAAAAGAAGCAAAGCTAGACTTCTTAGTAGATAACTCCATTTATTTCATGACCATAAATATTCCTGCAATAATGCGGACAATTTTTTCCAAAGAAGAAGATAACTATAAATAATAAAGTGGGTGATATGAAAGTCTGTCTTTATTAATGCTTGCGCTGTTAGAATCAGCGAATGCTACCTTGCTGCACAATGGGTTTTCTTCCATAGGTGTTTGTTTGCGAGTACCGACAGGATACAACTTGAGCCAGGATTGTACATTAAGCTACTAGAAGTGCATATAGCATGTGGTGATCCTGTTCCGTACTTTGTTAGCACTTCTGTCCTCTTGAGTCTTTTGCTAACCTTTGTTTTCCAGATATCTGACATAAATTTTTGTGGACAAGTCCATTAAAACAGAAATTATAAATGACTATTGCAAAATATTGCATTTTATCATTGAATGTCATTAATATTTTAAAAATTATGAAAATCCAGCTTTTCTGTACTAAGAGTGGAAGAATCATTAATTTTGGTAACTTTTGTAAACTGTTTTTCTCTCTTAGTTTTGGATATGGCCCGACACGTTCCCCTTTACCGAGCTCTGCTGGAATTGCTCCGTGCTATTGCATCCTGCACATCCATGGTACCGTTACTGCTTCCTCTGTCGGGAGAAAGCAGTGAAGAGGAGGAAGAACAGCTGGAGTCACAAGCTTCTGTTGGGACTTTGTTGGCTAAAATGAAGACCTGTGTAGATACCTATACCAACCGACTGAGGTAATTGCTTTTATCATCCCTAACCTTAATTTAAACTGTATTTTATACTTACATATTATGAATATAGAATTTAAAGAAGGTTCAGTTCTGTGTGTTTATCTGAATGGGTGCAGCAGTCCAGAGCGTGAACATACCGCCAGTTTGATCTAAATTTCTGTTTATATGTATCTGATCTGTTTTACTGTGCTATTTACAAGGAAGTTTTTTTGTGTGACCCAGAGAAGCTGGTAGGTTTGCATACTCTTGTCACTTCATCAGTAACTGCTCGCTGATCAGAAAGAGGATTGGTGCTCAAGAGTCCAGGAGCTTCACATCTTTCTTAAACTTCTTTCCCTCTTCAGTGCAGTGAATCTTTATTTTGCAGGGCTGCGCTTTCCCTGCATTCTTCAGGAGCTGTTGAAGCCCATTCTGTAAATGGGACTGGGGAGGGCCAAACCAAATGGTAGTTTTTACAAGAAGTGTCCCAACTATCTTCTGTGTGCTTCTGTGCTGCCTTAGCCAGTGAGTAAGGACTGGGTTCCTCAGTGGATTCTCCATCAGAGGAACTGGTTAGGAGAGAATCCTTTGCCTTCTGTCAAGAGTAAGTTTCAGGAGGCAAAAGATTTGGGAGTTACTATTTGAGGTGAGAACCCTAACTGCATAGAGCTGGTTGAAAAGTTTTGACTGGTGGTACCAGTTGGTGCTACATGTGCAAAGCATGTTTGTATTCGTTGGTGATTTTATGAGAGCTGGTTTGTCCATTAGTACAGGCGTCAGAAGTGAAGCTGGTATGATGAAGATGATGTGAAATTATGTGTGAATGCCATGGAGTCATCCAGGCCAGGCTTTGAGGTCTTCCAGGGTCCTCTGAGAAACTCTTGTATTTGATGGTTCTTGTCAAACACTTGCAGTCTGCAGAGCAATTAGCAAACAAATGGAAAAGTATCCGAATATCCCATCTCAGCTGTGATGCCATGGAGCTGTGTGAGCGTTGCAGTATAATGCATGATCTAATGCATTATAATAATAATTAAACTGCCTAATGCAGTAAATATAATCTAGGGGGAGGTGTCCCTGCCCACGGCAGGGGGGTTGGAACTCGATGATCTTGAAGGTCCTTTCCAACCCAAACCATTCTGTGATTCTATTTGACAAAGAAAAACTGAATGCAGCTTTGTATTATTTTAACAGCCAAATCTACTTACTTTTACCTTCACAATGTTTCTTTTGCCTTTTCTGACTGTTCCAAAGGTCACTTCATCTCCTCGGAGCACTTCTCAGTGATTCACAGGGTGTTGCTGTATTCTTGCTTTTCTCATCAATTCTTGCACTGCAGAACTATGGCTTCTTGTCTTTGGAAATGCTGCTGTCACCGAGGTCTGACTGTCACCTTCTGTGAAATGTTGCACTGGTGGTGTGGCTCACAGGCAAGGATACCAGTCTGAGAGGGCTGGTTCTTAGTCGTTTGACCAGTTCGGTCGGTGCTGCATGTGGTTGCTGCTGGAAGGGACAGTCACCAGACGAGCACGCACACCGGAGCCCCGGCATGCCTGCCATAGCTCCTGCTTCTGGGAGGCGCTGTAGCTGGTACAGGTGACACAACCACCTCTCCATCTCAGTTTCTGTAGTCTCCCAATCAGTCTGGTTCCCAGAACTGACGATCCGGGCGGTTTTAATGGCTGAATCATCTTTTTCTGCCTTGAGTGAGCTGGAAAAGCAAATGCTGCAATACAGATCTTTATGTCTGTCTTTTACTAATTTTCTGCTTCCAGCACTTAATTGGTTTCTTGGTTGTGTTTTATTTGCTTCCAATTTAAAGATGGCTTGTTAGGTTATAATACCCATCCCTCCCTGCTAAATTTAGTGTTGTCCCCTAGCATGTGCTGAAACATCATGAAAAGAAAGTAAATATAAT
Organism: Pterocles orientalis; assembly: GCA_011057875.1. NCBI lineage: Eukaryota > Metazoa > Chordata > Aves > Pterocliformes > Pteroclidae > Pterocles > Pterocles orientalis. The sequence goes on from WKFP01014362.1 coordinate 706,702, forward strand.
GAGGAAAATGCATATGTAGAATGTTCTTCCTCCCTCTATAAACTGAGAATATTTACCAACCAATACATGAGAGATTTTTCTGAGCAGGAATCCCATTATTGGGAACTCCTTCTAGTGTCTCCTGATGGACTGGGCTTTGCCCAGGAATTTCTCTAATCCCTCTTGCCTGAGATTGCTAGTCTTGCATATGGAGCATGGGACGTACCTGTGGTGGGGTTTTTTGCTGACTTAATGCAAAAGAGAATTAGGAAGGACAAATAACAGTTCTTTAAGTTGGATACCCATCTAAACATGTCAGCTGTAATGGGCATGGAAACCTCTGTCTTCCTATGTCACTTCCCCAGGTTGAAGTCTAAAAACTTTATTTGTGAGAATGGCACATGGCTACTACTCATAAGCTCTTTTAAATTTGGTAAAATAAAATAAGACTAGTTCTTCAGTGTCAGCTTAGGATTTGAAAACTAAGAAGAATTGTAGAAGCACAGTGGGTATTATTTTAATTATTGATGAATTTGATAGAAATTCCATGGTTGGTTCAGTTCCAATATCTGTACAGTTTTCTTGTATTACTTTGATATATGAGCGCAAAAAGAAATCTTGTCTTTCACTGGTTAGTTTAAGCATAATACTGTTTGTCTCTAAAGCTGTATGTAGACAAGGATGAAAACACCAACAGCCTGAACAGCCTGGATTCATTGGGGTGGAAGGTTTTAATTCTCAGCATTTCAGTGGAAGGTTTGCCAGCAATCTGAGTGTTGGCATGGATTTCTTACATGGGACAATCTGCTGCCCCTGTTAGGTCAAATGCCAGAACAACAACGCAATGATGGGATCTGCTGTCAAAGGCAGAACTTTATCTGAACAGCAGCTCTACGTGTGTTGGAGCAAGAGTGTCCACTTGGATCCAGAATCTGAAGGGGAACAGTTTTGGGTTTGGATTCCAGTTAGCATTTGAGTCATTTACTTTCAAAGGCCGTAACAGGGAAAATTCTGGATAATGGAGAAGACATTTAGGTATGAGATGATTTCTCATGACTGTTTGTTGGACTGCTAGGGAGTCAGAAGCCATCTCGAATTTGAGTGGTCAGGCTGGTGTGATGGGTTTCCACACAGGCAGAGTTTGAGGCGTTTGTTTGCTCTGATGGCTGAGCCCTTTGCTGCCGTGGCGCAGAGCAGGCTCGTCTGAACCACCGGCTGCTAGGTGAGCTTCCTGGCAGATGGTTATATTTGGCAACACGAGCTGATGGCTTATTTGTGTAGTGTGGAGTATAGCAAGCCTGTGGCTAAAATTCCCTTTCCACATCACCCCGGCCACCCCCAGAACTGCTTAAGGCAGATCGGACTTCTGTCATCTTTACACTTCTGTCACTTGTGCCACTGCTGCTAAGGGTTAATCCTGCCAGTTGCAAGGTTGTCTAAATGTATGGGCCCTGCTTTTCCCATTGTTGTCACAGCCTGGATGTCTTTGTGTTTCCTGGGGATGCTCGAATACAGCCAGGTGGGCCTGGGGCATCTTCCTTCTGCAGAACTTCCATGTGAAACGGTGCATTTTCCAAACAAAATGTTTTGTTTATAATTGGTTCTCAATAGTTGAGGCTCAATTTGTTTTGATTTATTTTTCTTTAAAATAAACTAACTTTCTTTTGCTGCACTCGCAAGCTCATGTATGGAGCTGATGGTTTAAGCCGCTAATTTAGCTTGTGCTGGCCGATGACAGCCTTCTCCTCACGCTGTGCTAAAGGAGTTTGCTGGTTTGGGATGCTGCAGCTGAGTGTCTGCAAGTGCGGTGCTCCAAGCCCCAGGGAGGAGTACGCGGAGCCGTCTCAGAGGAGGAGGTTACTGGCTTTCACCAGTGTTCATTTGCAAAGGCACATTCCCTTGCTTGTTTTGCCGGATTTTAGGAGATTGGTTTAAGCGTCTGTGAATTACAGGAAGGAATGAACTTCTGCTTGGTACCCGTGGAAACCTGCAGAAGGTGGAGGACCGTGAGGGCTGAGCGATACCACCACTGCAAGTCGCTGGCAGGGTTATCCCAAGCCAGTGAGTGTCAGTATAGAACTGGGCTGAATTCTGCTGTAAGCACCGTCTCTGTAGTACAGAGGGGCTGAAGGGTTCGTTGGCTTTGTTTTGTGGATACTTTGATAAAGGTATCATTCCATAGCATCATGCTTACCTCGAAGTTTCAGGCATGGGTGAGTAAGTATTAGTATTGGCTTTAAAAATTAAACTTGCCTTGGGAGTGTATCATTCATTATTCATTTAGCACAGCGTGAAGAGAAGGCTGTCATCTTCCAGCACAAGCTAAATTAATGGCTTAAATTATTAGAATGTACCCTGCTGTCTCTTCTAGCAAGTATATTAGTGACTGTCATCCCTTTAAATATGAGTTGACATGATTTTGTCTGCTTTTTCTTCAATGATTGAAAAACTGGATGGGGAAGTTTCTAAGTCTAAATTAAATATTTGGCTCCTTCTCCACTCTGAAAATTGTAACGTTTAGATAAAGGTTTGGGCTATATTAAATAACTGCATTAAATTTTGCTTCACAAGCAGAATCTTGGCTGAAGGAAATGTACAGTGTCATGCAGACATTTAAATGTTTCCTAAAAATAGAAACAATGTACAGCAAAATATTCATATGGTTATATATTTCACTGTAGTTTATTATTTTATGAGTATTATTGGTTCTCATGTTTCTTTGGAATATCACTGAAAAACACTCTAGAGCTCTGGGGTTTGGTACCACTGTTACTTTTTCTGCATACGTATGTTTATATGTGGGCTGCTAGAGTGCCAGGAAGGAGCCGAAGGATCTTACTGGCTTTATCACTTTAATTTCAGTATTTCATCTCCTCATTCCTGTATTTTTTGGGAGAGCCTTGTAATTCCCAGCAACTCCCTCTCTCGAGCTGGGATTCTGCGTGTCCCTCTGGAACGCTCATGTATCGCGCAGGGGCTGGCGGGAGCTCGCTGCAGCTGGGAATCCCGGCAGGAGGTGACACCGAGAAGGGACAATGACATTTTCTCAACTAATAATTTGGTTTTGCCCATGTTATAAGTGCTCACAAAAGGCAGAATGGTCACCAGGTTGCTTTCTCATGTGCACACCAGTGGTACCATGTGTTTCAGACTACACTGAGAAATGGGCTTGAGGACCAGAAACTCATCTTAGGCATTGCTCCAGTTTTGTCCTTAGATGTTTCCTCTTCCTACTGCTTCAACTAGATATATATTCCTTGTCTGCTTAGTTGTCTGACTGTCAGTAACTCAGTGTGTCTGTAGGAGATCTTAAGCATGGGGTTGAGCCTTTTGTCTAATGACATTTTAATTTTTGTTTTCCTCTAAGACCAAGTTGGAGGAAGGGGCTGGTAGTCGTAAAACCATGTGCAAAGTAAAAGCTCTACAAGATAACTCTCTCGAAAATTAATCATTGTAATGTAAATCATTAATTTCACTTTCAGTATCGTCACCAATCACATTTTTATGGTTTTTCACGCATCTTTCTCTTGGATGAGCCCATTGACGTTTCATTTTAACCAAATTTTCTGCAGAGGTTTTGTAGCAAAGAGCTTACAGACTCTACATCAACAGCAAGCAGTTCTGGTCTGTACACCTTCCTTGGAACTGGGGCTGCTAGTGTGTCTGTGGTGTTGCAGGGGAGGTATCAGAGAGCTTTAGTGGGTTTAAATATAAATTTCTGAACCCGTTTCATAGGTTATTTACAAAATATTGGCCTAGATTTCCCCAAGGAAAAAGGCAGTGATGGGGATTTTGAGAAGTATGATGAGAGAGGCAGCTGCTGCTGCTTTGTCTTAAACTGTTCCTCAAACGCTGAGCGACACCGTTTGGCTCTGAGGGTTTCCTCCTGACTTTGAGCACCTGAAAGTTCAGTATTGCTTGAAGACAACAACGGGCTAACATCCTTTTGGATTAAATCTGGGACTGGGAAAATGTACCATGCTGCAGTAATGGATTTTGTTATTAATGTACTCCAGGGATACTCTCCTTTCATTAGGTACAGTACAGAGAGTTTCAGCATTGCTGGAATCACCTCTGCTGAGTAGCTCAGAGCCTCATTCTTTATGCATGATTTCAGTCTAGATTAAAATGCAGAAAGGATATAATATTTGGTAGTTGCTAAAATATGTTTGAGACAGAAAAACATTAAATTGCTGATTTTTCTTGTATAGATAGCTCTGTTTTGCTTCTAGGTATGGTCCTGGGAGAGAGAAAACCAGTGCTGCTTGGCTGTTGAACTGGTTTGGATCGTAAAATGAATGAGTGCTATTAAATGTACAGAAATTACAGTAGAATAATTTGGGGCCTGTTAGCATTAAAATCTTATAAGTTTTGCAGGATAACAATGTAAATTTATGCCAGCTCTTCAACACACTCTTAATTGTGCTCTCAAAAACCTTAAAAGGTTTGAAATATGCACATTTCGGTTACAGTGTTATCAAATACCATGCCTTCATTTCAACTGTTGAATATATATGCTAGCAAAGACTCGGTTATCACAATCAAGATATTTAAATATATCTTAAATTACCAGGCAATTAGCTTCTATCAAACAAGGATATTAGTATATAGTGTATTTGCAAATTATTTAATTGTAAAAATTTGAGGTGTTAGTTACTGACATTTTAGTTTGCAATACATCAATTATAAATGTCCAATATTATATGATTCTTCCTATATTTGTAAGGCTTTAAAAATTATGTTTATTGAAATAAAACATCTTAGCTTTTATAGCCCAGAAGAAAACTGCAGAGAGACCAACTTCATTTTTGACCCATCTCTAGTGTTGCCTAGGTCGTAGTCCATCGACACGCTGCGAACTTTGACTGGAGGTTTCCTGGAGTTTTCCCGTTAGCGTGTCCTACAGAATCGTTAGTGTGTTGTGGAACAGGCAGGGGTTCTGCGTTACCTATTTAGGACTTGGTTTTGCACCAGGATCTACGTGGGCGGATGAAGTGCACATTGGTGACGATCTTTCTGACACTCGTGTTTTGAAGATGCGCAAACACAATGCCAGCGTGCAGGCGTTGCAATCCCAACCAGGAAATGGTTGAGGCAGAAGCTGGTGTACTGGTATCACTGGCTTTGTGTTCAGATCTCTGCTCTTCATGTCGGCTGTACTTCTGTTTGCCAAATCAAGGCAGTATGTTCAGTGTTGTCACAGCTGGCTGCTCCATTCAGTGATCGAGCTGGAGATACATGGACACTTTCCATTTCAGGAGACTTGTTTTAATCTTGATCGTTAATTTTTGGTATTTTTCCCTGTTTACAAATACGCTCAGTATGGTCCGATTGGTTGAAAAATATCCCTCATGCTATATCTTATTTCTTTGCCAAAAAAACCCCCGAACAGGTCTAAAAAAGACAAAGCCAAAGCAGGAGTAAAACCAGATACTTCCGATCAGGAACCAGAGGGACTGACACTTCTGGTACCAGACATCCAAAAAACTGCGGAGATAGTTTATGCTGCTACCACCAGTTTGCGCCAAGCAAACCAAGGTAAAATAGAAATACTTCTGTTTATTTGTAATGAGCTCACAGACAGATAACTTATAGATTAGCTTAAAAGCAAGAAAAAAGGCTTCCCTCCTGCCCCTAGCCCCCGACTATATTTTCAAAGGCGGTTGCAATCTTGTAGTAGTCTGAAATGCTTCGGTCAGGAAATTGAACAATTCAGGTTCGAGTACATCGCACTACCTTGAGCACAGTGATGTGGCGCCTTTTTTTATTTTCTTGGCAGAAGACAACATATGTGACCTTTAATAGTGAAGCCCTTGCTGTTAAAATTAAATCTTATGAATTGGATTAAATCTTAACTTAGGTGAATACAGAAGTAAAATCTAGATCGTGGATTGAACATGCAGACATTCAAAGGGCCATCTGATTGTCTAGGAAAGAAAACTAAAGATTAAGGAGCTCAATCTAGGGGAGTAGATTTGTTTTTTTAAGTGTGGATAATCAGCTCCTGATTTTGGACAGGGCATCAAGAATACGTATGTGAATGTCCATCCACACCAGTGTGTGTCATACTTTCTATTTTAAATTAGAAAAAAAAATAGAAGCAACAATAAAAGAATATTCATAGCAGCAGGAGTCATGAATTATTTCTGAGCTGAGATAATGATCTTTATTTCCTTTGAGCTGTTCAGATAATGAAACAGTGAAAAAAACAGATTTGTATGTTGTGAGTGATCCCCAGTTTTCTCTGCAAACAACGTGACTGTAAAATGTCATTTCCAGTTAAATAATCCCCACGTGCTTACTGTATTTATCTCAAAATGACATGGTTAACTACAAATAAGTGTCCCATTTTGTGTAACAGAAAAGAAGATGGCTGAATACTCCAAAAAGGCTGCTGTGAAGCCCAAGCCTTTGTCCGTTTTGCGGTCTCTTGAAGAAAAATACGTGGCTGTCATGAAAAAACTCCAGTTTGGTAGGTTGAGAAGTGTGGATATTGGTGTCTTAGAGAGCAGATACCTGAGAAATAGACACTCTGTGGCATTGAATCCCTAATTATTTTAGAAAGTTACCAAATTTTATGTATGTGACCACTGATCCTTTTCACACATGGAAAATTATAGAAGTCTGCATTTTCAGGTTGCCAACTAAAGGGTTTGTTGAATTAATGCGGAATGTTTAAACATACACTACATTAATTCAAGGGCCTGGTTCCAAAATTCAGTGATGGTGTTCATGTTTTAATTCCAGTAACAATGTGTGAGTTTTTTCAGTCCTCAAAATATATTACAATGTTTGAATTTTTTTTGTAAAGCTCATATACAAATTTTTATATTTATTTGTTAAAAGTGTAGCTTTTATTTTTTTAAAATGGAATAGAATTCAGATCAAAATGTGTTTTTCAAATGAAATTGTAGCAAACTTCACTGTGTCCTTTGATGGAGTGCAATATGTTGTATTTGGAAAATGTGATGGGAATAGGTGCTAATTTTGGCCATAAAGGAAATGTGTTCAAAAAAAATTCAGAAAGAACAAGTAGTATCTCATCCAAAAAGAGCTATAAAATTATTGCAAAAACTTTTAATTTTTTTTTTTGAGTTGCAGAGACAGCATTTACAATCACATTTCCTTGCTGTTGTATTTGTAAGGCATTTTCCTCACCAATATTTGTGGAGTATACGCCAAGAATAGGAGGTTAATGCGTATTTTTTGCATCGGTATAATGCAAATTAAACTTTCCTGATTTTAATACTCAGAATCTTTATCCAAGACTAATCCATTATTAACTGCACTGTTTTCCTGATGCATTAACATTTTCTTCTCTTCTAGATACATTTGAAATGGTGTCTGAAGATGATGACGGGAAACTTATTTTTAAAGTAAATTACCACTACATGTCTCAGGTAAAAAACGCAAGTGACGCCAACAGTGCTGCCAGAGCCCGACGTCTTGCTCAAGAAGCTGTGACTCTCTCAACATCGCTGCCTCTGTCATCTTCATCCAGTGTTTTCGTACGTTGTGATGAGGAGCGGCTGGACATTATGAAGGTAAAGAAGCAAAGTTATTTTTATTTCCCTCTTTCAGCTTGGCATATAAATGCTTAAGAAGGTGCCTTAAATCTTAAAAAAGAAATCAGAAGTATTTTGTTTGTATTTTGGTTGCTGTCCTAACTTCTAAACTAACGTAAGTGGTGGTATTTTACACTCTGAGCCCAAAGTCTCAGTAACTTGGCCGAGGGGAGGGGGGTGCCCATCTACCCCTAGAGCAGTCTGTTAGCGAACAGGAGACTTCACAGGTCAGGATTCACTCTTTGGCACCCATTCTGAAGGGAAAAGTTTAGTTTTGCTACTCCATTATGGTCCAAATGTATCTTTGCCTACTGCCATTTCAGTCAGTTAAAATAGTAGGTATGGAAAAGTACCCCGAGTATCTCCGGACCTGAAGTTTGCAGGCAAAATTCTATTAATAGCATGCAATAGGAGGTAGATTTTTAGCTCCTTCTGTTTTGCATTCCATTTGTATTCTGTCTGGAGAAATGGACGTTCGCAGAGGGCTCCACTTACACAGAATGTCAAAATGGACAGGACTCGGAGCCTGCGTATGACGATAATGTCCAACAGTGTCTTCCGATACGTACCATGTGGCAATAAAATGCTTTGTGTAACTTCTAAAAATCTCAACTGTGTCAAATACAAAGGTTTTTTTTAAAAACTCTTTTTTTTTTTACAATGCTAGGTTCTCATTACTGGCCCTGCAGACACCCCTTACGCAAATGGTTGCTTTGAATTTGATGTATATTTTCCACAAGACTATCCTAATTCCCCTCCACTTGTGAACCTGGAAACAACTGGAGGCCACAGCGTGAGATTTAATCCAAACCTCTACAATGACGGCAAGGTAGGTCAACTTCGTTCTTATGTATAGATGTAAGAAGGAAGAGAAACAGATGAAACTTGTCTTTTTCTTGTTTTGTGTCTTATATATGATAATTCTAAACTTCAGAGATTAAATAGTTTAAGAATGATCTTACTGGTTGGGACCAACCTTTCTAGCCCAGGATCTTGCCACCTCCTGTAAGGAAGCAGTCACGACCAGCAAGGTGATTTTTTCCAGCACGAGGGATATTATTTTGTGCTCCAGGTTTGCTGACCCCGGTCCTTTCCGCAAGTACAGATTTCTCATCTGGATGCTTTGTGACAGAGTGGAGACTGAGCTTGCTGCCCTAAAGCTGTGGCCAGCAGCGGCTCCTCATGGGAGGATGTAAGAAAAGGGCAGGAGTTCAGCAGTGCTTCCCCAGCCCTCAGTGATAAAAATCTCCCAGTTTGTCCCACTGCCTTTTGAAACCCTGCACGTCTTCATCCACCGCTCTGCACAGCGCTGAGTTACGCTGCTGCACACTGAACGGAGAGTAGCTCCTTTGCCTTTTCTGGTGTAATTCATTAAAATTGGCTCTTAATTGACTCTTCACTTGAACAGACAGCTACGTACGTGAGCCTGAGGGAGGTGTGGTGTGCTTTCTGAATTCAGAGGTGCTTGTTTGTTTTTTCCTTTTGCAATCAAATTATCAGCCACTTCTAGCAAATGGGAGAAAGCTGTTTGGTTAAAACTGGTCTGCAATGGTCTGAAACGCAGAGTTATGGAACGGTTTCAAATGGGAATGATCTCCTTTCTGAATAGTCTTGGAGATTATTTTAAAGCCTTTGTGAGCTGGATTAGACCAAAAAGCAAGTAATTTTGACCTAGAAGAATGTTCTTTTCCACTTTCTTTCCTAAATTAACCAGGCAGAAATCTGTGTTGGCTAGCTGAAGTACCCAGGGTCCTGTCCATGGACAAAGTATGCTTTATATCAGCTGCCACTGAATGTGCTTGCCAAATGCCTTGCCTCTCTTTTTCCATGCAAAAGTGCTTTTACTTGAGCAAAGATGAAGACTTTCCTTAACCTCGCTATCCTTTATAAAAAATGGAATTCTAAAATATGGACTGAATGACAGTTTTCTCAAAAATAGTAACGCTTTTGGAAATAAAAGTTAAGACAAGCTTTCCCCCTTCTCTCCTCCCATTTCCTTGGTATGTTGTGGCTCATTCTAAAGGTTCCAAAAAGCCAACAAAAAGTCAAGTGCATGTCAGGGAGATGCAACTTCTATTTATATTAAAAATCAGCACACATTAAATTCTCAACAGAACTATAGAGATGGCTATGTGCATGTCTCCACTGAGGCACAGACCTACAAAATAGCTTTGGCTGTATGACTGTAGCACTCCTTCTGCATTTTTTTTTCTGTGTAAACATTTAATCCGTAGGCTAATCTTTTTCCCTTATTCCCCTGTCATTCAAGGGTTCCCCATGGTCCCTCTTTTCGCAGGCTATAACACTCCTTCCCAGTTCTAGACATGGCGTTTTCTCTTAATGTGGACACACAATGTCATTCACACTGGAGACGTCATCTCCTTTTTTTCTTTGCCTAGCACTAAGCTTGGCAAATACCTGCCTCTGAATTTCTTTTCTTTCTTTAATCTGATTGTTCTGTTTTGTGATAAGGTTCAGGAACTCAGCGATCAGGTCATACAAGTTAAGAAATAATTTCAATTCCTTGATAGTCCGTATGACAGAAACCACCTTTCACATGCTTACGCAGAATGATTATCTTTAAAAACCACAATAAGTGTTACAACAGTATTTAAAGAGGAAAGTAAAGCATCGGATAGTATTTGGGACTCCAAAAATAAATGAATCACTAGAATCCGTAAGTTTTACTTGAAGAAAAGTAATCTGCCCTGCCTTGCTCAGTTAACATGCTGTTCTTGCTTAGCCACGTTATTTTAATCTGCTTTCATTTCAAATTGGTTTCATAGGAAACAAATTTCTCTTTTAGAATGCAGTTATACAAAAGTTTGTAAATAAAAAAATCTAATTTAATGTTAACCTTCTGTTGTGCCCAAGCAGAAAAATTTCATCGTAGTATTTTCCTGTGGCGTTAATAATGTCGTCTTTTCAGGTGTGTTTAAGCATTCTTAACACATGGCATGGGAGGCCAGAAGAGAAATGGAATCCCCAAACATCAAGTTTTTTGCAGGTGAGCATTTCTTCTTTGTCTTCAGTAGATGTCATTTAGGAATTAATGGTCTGTTGGCCCTAAGGATTCTTTATAAAGTGCTTTTAAACCAGAATTTTCTTCCTCAAATACGCACAAACAAGACAAAAAAGTCCAGAAAAACATCCTTGGAGCACTAGAAAAGAAACGCTGTAGAGCAGACAAGTTCTTCAAAGTGCTCTTTCCAAACAGTGTTTCCAACCAAGAGTGGCTGTTCATGTGTGCAGCTCATTCCTCAGAGGAGTAAAGCTGAAGGGAGTGTAAGTGTAGGTACACTGTGTTCAGTAACAATTAGTGTTCAATTACAACGGCATTTATTAGGACATACAGTCCTTATAAGTTTCAGCTTCACTGACTAATAAGCACACACATCAAATAAAAGGAGAGAAATTTAGGAAACCAAATCTCAGCTGGTGCTGAAAATAGCAAGGGCAGGAAAGAGGAACAAGAAGAGCTCCTTACACGTACGTGGGCAGCAAGAGCCCCATTTCCATGGGCTTTCCTGCTGCTCAGTGGGGCAGGGAGCCTGCTGACAAGGACGTGGAAAAGGCAGAGGTCATCTCTGCCTCACTCCTCAGGGGTAAGGTTTG
>WKFP01014362.1:717880-755412 GCA_011057875.1 Pterocles orientalis
ATGGATAAAGTATGCTTTATATCAGCTGCCACTGAATGTGCTTGCCAAATGCCTTGCCTCTCTTTTTCCATGCAAAAGTGCTTTTTCTTGAGCAAAGATGAAGACTTTCCTTAACCTCGCTATCCTTTATAAAAAATGGAATTCTAAAATATGGACTGAATGACAGTTTTCTCAAAAATAGTAACGCTTTTGGAAATAAAAGTTAAGACAAGCTTTCCCCCTTCTCTCCTCCCATTTCCTTGGTATGTTGTGGCTCATTCTAAAGGCTCCAAAAAGCCAACAAAAAGTCAAGTGCACGTCAGGGAAATGCAACTTCTATTTACATTAAAAATCAGCACACATTAAATTCTCTACAGAACTATAGAGATGGCTATGTGCATGTCATTTCAAAATGGTTTCATAGGAAACAAATTTCTCTTTTAGAATGCAGTTACACAAAAGTTTGTAAATAAAAAAATCTAATTTAATGTTAACCTTCTGTTGTGCCCAAGCAGAAAAATTTCATCACAGTATTTTCCTGTGGCATTAATAATGTCGTCTTTTCAGGTGTGTTTAAGCATTCTTAACACATGGCATGGGAGGCCGGAAGAGAAATGGAATCCCCAAACATCAAGTTTTTTGCAGGTGAGCATTTCTTCTTTGTCTTCAGTAGATGCCATTTAGGAATTAATGGTCTGTTGGCCCTAAGGTCCAACAGACCTTTATAAAGTGCTTTTAAACCAGAATTTTCTTCCTCAAATACGCACAAACAAGACAAAAAGTCCAGAAAAACATCTTGGAGCACTAGAAAAGAAACGCTGTAGAGCAGACAAGTTCTTCAAAGTGCTCTTTCCAAACAGTGTTTCCAGCCAAGAGTGGCTGTTCATGTGTGCAGCTCATTCCTCAGAGGAGTAAAGCTGAAGGGAGTGTAAGTGTAGGTACACTGTGTTCAGTAACAATTAGTGTTCAATTACAACGGCATTTATTAGGACATACAGTCCTTACAAGTTTCAGCTTCACTGACTAATAAGTACACACATCAAATAAAAGGAGAGAAATTTAGGAAACCAAATCTCAGCTGGTGCTGAAAATGGCAAGGGCGGGAAAGAGGAACAAGAAGAGCTCCTTACATGTACGTGGGCAGCAAGAGCCCCATTTCCATGGGCTTTCCTGCTGCTCAGTGGGGCAGGGAGCCTGCTGACAAGGACGTGGAAAAGGCAGAGGTCATCTCTGCCTCACTCCTCAGGGGTAAGGTTTGCTTTCCCGTGTCCCTGAGCCCTCGCTAGGAAGGTCTGAGAATGAGGAATTACCCACGGGAGAGGAAACAGTATCCAAGCCAATTGAACCCACAGGTTTATGGAGCCAGATCTCATGCAGCCAGGGGTGCTCAGGGAGCTAGGCAATGTCACTGCAAAGCCACTAGTTCTCATCTGTGAAAAGTCAGAACACCAAGGGAGCTTCCTGGCCACTCTCACACCCAGCTTCAAGATGGGCAAGGAGGAGGATCTGAGGAGCTGCAGGCTGGTCAGCAACACCCAAGTCTTTGGGGAGATGATGGAGCAAATCCTCCTGGAAGCTGTTCTCAAGTACATGAAAGATAAGAAAGTGATTGAGAAGAGCCAGAGTGGATGTACAAAGGGAGAGCAGTGGATGTAGCCCACTTTGATTTCAGAAGACCTCTGATGCAGTCTCCCTTAGTACCCTTGTAGCCAAATGGGTGAGATGTGGATTACAGGTGGGTGAAAAAGTGGCTGGACCAATGGCAAGGAGATCTTACTGCTGTCTTCAAGACCTAAATGGGAAGGTATAGAGAGGATGGAGCCAGACACCTCTTAGTAGAGCACTAGGACAAGTACCAGTTGACACAAGATGGGAGATGGAAAATTTTTATTTAAATACTAAGAAAAACTTTTTCACTATGAGGGTGATCAAACCCTTGGACAGATGTCCAAGAGAGACTGTGGAGTTTCCATCCTTGGAGATATTAATGTTCCCTCTCCCTTCAAGGAACAATTACAATGTGGAGAGATCTAAGATGTAGTTCCTTACATAGTGTCACCTTCCCGAGACAAAACTTCTTAATCAAGAGATGAACTGAAATTTTGGACCATAACTATGAAAGCAGTGTAGGCAGATGCAAGTATTATGAAGTCTTACTTTCACTGAAGTCTTTTTTCTTAGATTAAAATGTTAGATTTGATTGTTAGAAATGCAGTATTTAAGTTTCAAATTGTAAAGGGTTTTTTTTTTTAGGATTTCATTTTGAAGATAGTAAGAAAGCTGCTAGAAAAAGTTGCCCCCTATGCTGGGAGAAAGACACTTTGTAGCTTGTAAATGGAAAACAGCTGTAGGGCTTAAATAAATTGCTTGGAAAGGATTAAGCACTGTGTGTTTTTTCTGGCTCAAAGATTAAACTATTGTCAGACCACCCAAAATACTTCAGAAATTAACTTTTATAACCCAAATGAAACTGGAAGATCAGTTTAGAGTTTCTCATTCATTGCAATTATAATTCAAAGTAACAAGTGGTTATTAAGGCCAAGAAAGTACAGTGCTGGGTAGTATCAAACTTCCCAACCGTAGCTGGTTAAAAATCTCCTTCTCTCTCTCAAATCTAAAATAAAAAAAGCAAACCCCAACAACTTGCAGACACATGCAAAGGCCACAGATCACCAAAACGCCTTAGGTACCTGAAGCGTTGGACCTGAAGTATTCTACCTTGGCTCTACATATTTGCATTAATATTCTGCCTTTTTAGTGTCAGAAATGGCCATTTTCTTTCTGGGACCTGATTTGCAACACATTCTGTATATTTCAGTGCATTGATCCATATTTTAATTTTTAAGTGTAACACAAAATAGCCATGGCTGCTTCTGGTTGGGAGACAATGCGGTGGTGCACACACTGCCCTGTCAACAGTGGCTCGCTGGAGCACCTGCCTGGGAAACGGAAAAACTTGGGCTTCAGTTTTGCAATATTTGAGGAAATATAAGTGTTCAAATCACCTTTTTTGAATTCTTTACATTTCTGGAACTAAGTTTGCATCACAGAATTGTAATCCCTAAAATTATCTTGCTGGACTTTGTCCTAAGTACAAAAGAAAAACCAATCCTTCATTTAAAAAAAAAAAAAAAAAAAAAGTCAATCATGCCTTTCTACCTATATAACAACATTTTTGCATGTAACAGAATTCTGATTAGGTACAAGAAATTGACAGGGATGAACGTTCTAATACTGCAAAAATTAGGAAGCCCTGATATCATGAATATGCAATACGTGTACATTTGTATTCCAGGTGCCCTATATATCTGTTTAATTCTTTGTTTTATATTGGGAATATTTGGGTATATACTTATGTGCCTTGTATGTATGTAAGCATCTCTTCCCACGTGTACTTGATAAACTGAAAGTGGGAAAATTCTCTTTTATTATCATTTCATTATCACAGAGTAGTTGGTGCTTTGTTGATACAGTACTGAAAACATTTTATTTTTTTTCCTGTCCCAAGAGAATTACTGAGGTTTGGTTTTAATGGCGTATGACACACAGTGTTATACATAAAATATGAAATGAAAGGACTAAAAACATTCCTGTATCCGTCTAATGCATTTGAAAGAATGAATGGGAGCCTGTAGACCAAGATTAACTTCAGTGGTTTGCATTTCACCTCCCTTGTTCCTTTTCCATCTAGTTCAGAATTAGAAGAATTAGTAAGCTCAGCCACAGGAAAAGTTCAAGAATTGTTGACTGATATCTAGACAAATAAATACCATTCCTTTCACAAGAAGGTGCAATCAGACATCTCTTCCTTTAAACATTTTCTTTTACCGACATTTATATTTTTGTTATTTTTTAACTTATATTAGTCGTTTGCTCAGTTGTAGCACACAGTCATAGGAGTGATGTTTTTTATGTGTAGTAACAGTTTGCGTTTGAAAGCAGGGACATTCCCTACTTGCAGGGAGCTTGTATTACAAGTGACAGGACTTGGCCACACAAGTGGTTTTGCTTAAGCAGAATTATGTCTATTTGTAAAGACAAGTGGTTGGCACAATTTTAATATTTCCTTTCTTCTCTTAACAGGTTTTAGTGTCTGTCCAATCCCTAATCCTGGTAGCAGAACCATATTTTAATGAACCAGGTTATGAACGATCCAGAGGTACCCCGAGTGGTACCCAGAGCTCCAGAGAATACGATGGAAATATACGACAGGCAACAGTCAAGTGGGCAATGCTTGAACAAATCAGAAATCCATCGCCATGTTTTAAGGAGGTAGGTTTTGTGAAATGCAGTAAATCTCTTGTTGATTTATTTCTCCTGTTTGAATGCTAAGAATACTGCAAATATTTGGAAACATCGTGCACAAGGTGTGGGTGTTTGTTAGTCAGCATCGCTAACAGGAATTCATTTTTCCAAGAAACATGAATTTGAAGCAAGTATTAGGAAACACTTTGGATACATCAAAACAATGCAACTGGGAAAAATACTTCAAAACAAATACCAGCCTGAATGTTATTTATGGAAGGATCCATAAAGCATCTGTGTTAAACTAGAAATATACGCCTTTGAGAACAACTGTCTTGATGCTGACAAAGTAATATAACTATCATACATTCACACGATCTTAAAAAACTTTTTTGAAAAGAAACCAGATTTGTTCACATTCCTGAAAACAGACTAACTCACCCTGAGCACCATAGAATAATTTAGTTGTTAGGGTTTTCTCTCGCTGTCTGCAGTCCAACTCCTTTTTCAAAGCAGGTCAGTTAGATCTCAGGGACTTGAACACATATGGCAAAGGATTCAAGGGGAAAAGAGTTGAAGATACACTAACTAAGAGAATCTGTATGAATATTAATGCAAAGTGGCGTCAAACATGAGTCGTCTCATGGTACTACCAGCAAATACAAAAAAAATTTTGCTCTGAACTACTAAAACTGCTGCCAGTTCTAAATTGAGGTGTGGAACCATCTTAAAGCATCACCTGTGCTTTCAATTGCCTACTAAAATGCTGAGAAAGCATCGTTATTTTAGGATTATGCACATTGCTAAGTGTGGCATCTGAGTGCCAGGGTAGTCTCCCATCCCTTCTTTGCTGTCTGTAAAAACTTCTTTTGGAATGCAGAAACCTTTTTCCATTAAAATTACTGTGTCTCGTGGAATAAGAAACCATAGACACTTCACCTGCATGACAGGACTTAAATATTTTATCTACATGAAGGTGGAGGATTTGCAGTGTACTCTGGTGTCCTGAATTAATGAAGAAAAACACAGCGGTTGTTCTAAATTACTTCTTCAGTGTCTTACTCAAGAAGTTGAAGACCATGGTAGCGATATTAATGTGACACATTATCAAATAACCTCTGCTAATATGTCCTTTTTTTCTAGCTAAATGGAACAATTTCAGTTTTGCCTAAGAACTCCTCAAATTAAAACTCCAAAATTAAGTTTAAATGAATTGAAAATATCAGAAGGTGGTGGGGTCCCTGACGATAACCCTCCATCTTTTGTTTCACATATACGAAGGACATGCAATATTACAGTATTTGGTAAATGAATCCCAGTTTGCTGTTAATGCTCTTAGCTTTGTTACTGCTTGTATGAAAAAGGCGGCTTGTAAGCTGACATCCTGCCCCTCTTTAGGAAGGTAAATAACGTTTGTCGAAACGGTTACAGACCAGTCCTTCCCTGAGAACAGATGTCTTACACATAACACATCGTTACCAAAAGGCAGATGTTCAAAATACAACTACCAGCTTTCTGAATGTGGTGTGTAGCTACGGCTGGGCTAAGCTAAGCCACACACACATGTAAATGAAAAGCAGCATGAAGAGGGAGAGAGCACTTTGCAGAGATACCTTGAACATTTGAAACTCCTTTCTGTTAGCTGTGAACAGAGAAGAGTTTTGCTGCATTGAAGAGAACTGGCCAACACCTAAAAGCTTTGCCTCCAAATTGTTTTGTTCTGGTTTAGGTAACTGCAGTTTTCCTCATTTCCCAAGATACAATATTGTTCCATGTTGAGGTCTTTAGGACAGTATAACTAAATCCTCTAGATTCTGTGAGGTTTGAAGCTACAAGAGTCTGCTTCTGTAAGGAGAAGTGTGAGGCTCAAATAGATTGCTTTTGTGTTAAAAACACAACCATAGAGTTTAACCTTGGGGTCCTACCCAGTGCCTTACCAGCCTGCACATGAGAACTCCCTTTCTGCTTCTCTGAACACCTATTTCCTATCATTATGTAAAGTGGCACCTATCTTTCTTTACATATCAAGAAGTGGAAATTAGGCACTGGAAAGCATCACATTTTTTCCTGATGCAATAGCTGAGTTTTGGAAGAACGCTAGATTCCATCGGCAGCCCATCCAGATGAAAATGGGTCTCTAGTGTAGGTTATCTGAGCACTTCTCTGAGAGCCTAGCTTGTTGTTAACGATCTCAAGGGTTTTTGTAGGATTGTGGCTGTCATTCGGTAACAAATGCAAAGGCATCCTGAAAATTTAGGTCTAAGAAAGAACATACATCCTTCAGTTCCTAAGATCTTCTGTCTTTACGGACATGAGCTGTCTTCCCTTCAGTGTCTTAAATGACAGGCTGAGGAGCTCTAAACTGCGGTCTTTGGGAGTTCTTCCAAGCTCCATTATGGATATAAGGAATGCATCCAGAATTGAAGTCAATTATGCTTTCAGTATGCTGGTTTTCTTTAGACAGATAGCTATATTCTCTAATCTCTAGAGGGAAAGATGGTTTTTGTCAATTATGTTGCAATATTGCCAAGAACTCTCTGTGCTCAATAAAATTTCTTTGATTTTATTGTTTCTTTCACCAGGCAGAGTTTAAGACAAAGCCAACACTAAGCAGAGTTTTACAACTTTGTCTGAGGATTGATTGGTTGTTTTGTTTTGTTTTTTTTTTAAACTCAAATCTGTACAGAAATACCAAAATTACCATGCGATCAAATACTGGTTCCCACCCAAACTGTGTGCAGCTCAACTGCTATCGCCTGGGAATTCGAGTGTCCCCAGGAGGTGCTGCCTGTGCTAAGGGAATGTCACTGGTTGTGCCTCTTCCACAGCAGCTGGTACAATCCTTCTTCTCCGTGAAGAAGCATGTTACATTCCTCTGCTCATGCTGTCAACAGTTCCTGCTTCTCTGTTTTCTGTTCAGGCTGCAGGTAGTTAGCGACAGGGGGAGACATGGTGCTTATACTTCCTGCCTATGCTGCTTTAATAAAACAGGGCTGTGAAACCAACAATAAAAGTATTAGATCTGTATAACCCTGCCCCTATGCACACACAAATGTCCACACAGTAAGATCACTGAACTGAAGAATGTGTCTAACGTTCCGCTATCGCCTCCTCTTTTCCCTGCTGTGATGCTGTATTTTTGGCACTCATTGGCCCTTCCCCAAGTTAACA
The DNA here is from genome assembly GCA_011057875.1 of Pterocles orientalis. NCBI lineage: Eukaryota > Metazoa > Chordata > Aves > Pterocliformes > Pteroclidae > Pterocles > Pterocles orientalis. The sequence continues at coordinate 725,276 of WKFP01014362.1, forward strand.
CAAGTGAATGCTGACATGGCAGACTCCACAGACATCGTAGGTGTATACGGACTGGAAGAGACGTCCAGGCCAACCTCCTCCACAAAACAGGATCAGCTGAATTCAGACCAGGTTCCTCAGGGCTTTTTCCAGCTGGGTCTTAGAAACCTCCAAGGACAGAAATGCCACAATTTATCTGCAACCCGGTTCAGTGCTGAATTATCCTCATACTGATTTTTTTTTCCCCCCCTTATATCCAGTTAGGTTCATAGAAGTCTTGCAGATTTTGTATTGTTACAGTATATGGTTCTTAGAAAACAGTGAACACTGTTCTTTCATTCAGAACGTTTTCTTGCAGGTCATCCACAAACATTTTTACTTGAAAAGAGTGGAGATCATGGCTCAGTGTGAGGAGTGGATAGCGGACATCCAGCAGTACAGCAGTGACAAGCGGGTAGGCAGGACTATGTCCCATCACGCAGCAGCTCTAAAGGTGAGACGTGCTTTTAATGATTTAATGTTATTTAATCTAAAGATGACAAATGGCAATGAAACTGCTCAGCAGCTGAGTTTTATAACAACAATAACAGAAAACCCCAGCAACTTTAAAACATGTGAACAAAGCTCTGTTTCCCAGCTTTCAAGAGATGGAGTGTAACGTGCACTCCCCTTCCTTAGGATTTTTTTCTACAGGTTCGATTTTCCTTTAACGCCTGTCCTGCTTATTTTTCTGTCAACACGTATGTAAGATACAGAGAGTTTATTTTGTTCTCTCTAAGGATGGGTGGTGGTTTATGATAAAGTTTTGTACTACAACCAATTCCTTGCCAAAAAATGAACTTTTTTTAATAGACAAGCACAGCTCTTGAACTGTGGTCCATTACAATTAGTTTGACCCTGTGTTAAAATTTTCTCAACAGCTATAACTGTTATAATGTTTTCTTCCTTCCTAGCCAAGTACTATAATTTGTGTATTTTGTGTCCACACAGAAAACAGACCTGTATTACTTTTATATTTATTTTCTTTCTTGCCCTGAGGAGCAAAAAAAAAACCAAAACACCAAAACACACCACACCAAACCAGCTGCTTTTATAAATTTGTGTTTGGACTGTATGACCTACCCAGTCCAAGCCGGTTTCTGCTGTGATTACACACCACAGATGTGACTCAACTGCAAGACAAACAGTGTAGCGTTTATATCGATCCACTTGTTTGCTGCAGTTCTGTTTACTGCCTTTAATTTGTTCCTAGCAGCACTTGCTAATTATTCTGTCACTACAAGGAAAGTACCAATACTTAAGTACAGGGGAAAAGCTTATCCAGTCATTGAAACGGTACATTTACACCTTTTCTACTTGCTCCTTTTTCTGCCTGATGTTGTCTAACATTGTGAGTATTGTTTTTACTATGGTCTTCCGCGCTGACTTCGTTTTGTATATTCAGCGTCATACAGCTCAGCTGCGGGAAGAACTTCTAAAACTTCCCTGTCCTGAAGGATTGGATCCAGACGTCGACGACTCCCCAGAAAAATGCAGTGCCACAACAAGTTCAGAAGAGACTCTGTTGCACGAACAGGTTAAACCCAGCAGCAGTAAAGATATCCCCTCTGATTTCAAGTTATGAGTTGCATTGACATGGACTTTCTAGACACAAAGGCTTTGAAGCACAAGCCAAATATGTCAATATTTGTATGTAAGAAGCTAATTATGTAATAGGTAATGAAACTGAAACTATACTATGCCCTTAAGGATATACAGTTTAATTCAAGATGATCTTTTATTTACCTGTAAAAGAGTGTAAACTTTTTTGTGCTTTTATTTTTCAATTGTGAGAACCACTGATTGGTATGTTTAAAAAGGTATGTATACAAGAAATGGATAAATCACTGATATATAAGGGAAACTACCTTAGGAAAGAATGTTTACTGAATGTTTATTATTTTTTTTTACTTGTAGAGTGAGGGCGGTTGTAACAAAGAATATATATTGGTCATTCTTACAGCTACTATTTAAAGTCAAAATTTTCACTGAATTTGATAGATTTTACGTTTGGCCATATATTCATGCTCATATTTGATTCTAAAGAAAACCTCCTGTATACTTCAATAAACGTTAAATGGACATGATCCCTCTTTTATGATTTACTGGTACATTTTTTAAATAAACTGCCATAAAATACGTTCTAGGTGAAGACTTGCACTTGTATGACTGAATTCATTCCAGTCAACGTATTTAATTTTATGCTTACTAATTCTAAAATACAGATGAAATAAATGCACGTGGTTTTACCTCATGCCAAAATTTGGACTTTTGAATTCATCTTTTGTTTGGCGATTTTATGCAAACTAGCAGTATTCAAAATTTCTGAAGGGCTATTCTGGAACAAAGCCTTTTATCTGTCGAAATGTCTGATTTTTATACAACCAGCTGTACTCTAAGTACTGACAGGGGCTCATGGTGTGCCACGCAGGACTCAGATGTTCTGTAGTTCCTACTGTATGGACTTGTTTCCAGTTTTATACTTGCAGCCACAGATTCCTAACTACAAGGGGTAAGGGAGTTGCTTGATTTAATAATCAAGTCTTGCTTTTGACATAACATGCATTAGTATCACTGTTCTTAATTTTTGAGCAGTCCTTGAAGGACTAAAACGTAATTACTGGTATTACCTCAGACTAATGATCTGTTGTATTATAAATAATACTATAAATCAGGCAAAACCGAAGCTTTTTTGTTTTCTATTTGTTCTTTGTTTATAAGTATCACGCTGGAATTTTTTCACTTTTTGTTTTACAATGTATTATTTCTAATCATTAAAAATGGCACCAACTGAGGTTGTGTTCTTATGCTGATGGTTAACAGACGTTGACAGTTCTGACCGAAGTACAATTTTTCCGTTACACTGCTATGTTGTGTTAATCCAAGGCCTGTCCTCATTGTACATACCTCACAATACCAGCTTAGGCACATCTGTGTTACTTCAGGGGATCCTTAATCAAAAAGCAAAACAACAGTAAATACATGAAACAAAGAGTTTATGCCACACGGCCAAGGTGTTAGAACTTCATCAGTGTTAGAGCAGCACTGCATTTTTCTAGATGTGTATTTACGTACCTTCTGTTACTGTACAAAATGACTGTGATACTCTTGTAAAGGCTCCAAACGCAAAATTACCCACTGGCTTCCCACTCTAAGTTAGTGGTTTCCATTAAAGCTCTTAATTTAGTGCTTAAACTGTCTGCCTACAGGAGCATAGTCTTTTTATAAAATCCTGGCACTTGTACCAAAACCAAATGTATCAGACCTGAAGATCCTCCTTAAACGCAGACATTTTTGTTCCCCGTTAAAAAACAACAATGAAATAAAAGGTACCTACCTTGCATTGATTTGATGTTAAGAGGGTAGCTAACATGATTGTATCCTTTCTCTAGTGTGTATTTCTGGTATCATAGTAGTGTTCATGTGAAGTCACTGCTGCTTAATTAAGCAGATGTAAACAGCTGCATGGGATATTAAACTCTGATTTGTGTCCACGTACTAATTATCTTTTTTTTTGCTCTAACCTGAGCTAGAATGGTTTTGTACCAAATTACTGAAGAGATTCAATCTTAACCTGCAACTGCGTTACAGTCTAGTAGGTAAATTGTGAACTTGGCAACAGGCACAAAATACATATTTCAGTTTTTTAGGTATAACACACAAAGTAGCTGTTACTTTGCAGTAAAATCACAGTAAATCCTGAGGGATGTAGGCAACTGAGTATTTTTTAACCAGCTCCCTCATCTTTTACCATTTTATCAAACTGAATAGAAACCTGTATAGATCGATCACAGTTTCTAGCCATCACGCTCAATTCCTGGGCCTTAACTGTTACGCTGGTTTTGTAGAAAATCTTTTAAAAATCAACAGAAATTATTTTCAAAAGCACAAAGGGCAGCAAGCTGCTAATTAGATCATTACGGAATTTTCCCCATGGTTTTTGGTACTGCCTTTGGCCCCAGGCTTACCACTGACACGTTGCCACGCGGTGTAGAGTGGGATGTCGCCAGCCCTTGGAATTGCTGTAGCTGCTCTGCTGAAGGAAGGGAGTCCCACGTAAGAAGTCTTCATATATAGACATGAAGGAACCCTCTGCAAGACTTAGTGGTTTCCTCTGGAATTTCCTTTGCATGCACAGGTGTATGGATTAATGCTCCTTTGTAATCCTGCCACTGCTACACAAGAAAAAGCAAAGATGACCATCTAGAAAAACCCAAGAAAATTTGAAACATAAGATATTAGCAGAATAAACATGCATGACTATAGACTGACTGGGTCTACACCAGCCTGTCTGGTGGTGTTGGTTGGGTGCTGCTGCTGTTTTTCTTCTCTGAATCGTTGACCTAAATTCAAGATAGAGATTGGGCACACCTGCTGGCCTGTCCAGGTGACTCCCGTGCAGCTGGTAAAATCATGCCAACCCAGGTAAGGCACTGGACTACTGATTGCTTCTAGGGAGCTTCAGTGTGAGTCTGTCATCAGGACTGGGGTGGGATGAGGATCTATTAAGCAGCAGCAGAGCTTGAATTCTTTACTGGGGGAAAAAAAAAAAAAAAAACAAGCTCCTGTACAATACAGGAGATAAATTTACTAGACTAGTGATGATAGCCTTAAGGCAAGTTAACCTCTGCTTGCTGTATCAAATAGGGCATTCAGCGCCTGGCAGGAATCACATGGTTAAGAAAACATTACTACAAAACAATCTTTTCTGTCCATGCGACTATGCAATTCTATACTAGGATGTTTATTAGGGGAGCTTTTCTTCCCCAACATGTCTCTGCTGTTACATAAACAAATGTTCTGGTTTACATCCTTACATCCTGAGGCAAGCACCTTGATACGCAAGCAACCACATTATTAATTTACCTTGTTCACCCGTAAATAGCTGCACACTACATTTAAGCTGGAACTAATACTGTGTTACTCAGAGGTTTTTCTTTGGAGTTTCTTGGGCACGTCTTCATTCTTTTTACCTCCATGCTGCCTTTGTATTAGTGTGTTTCAGAAGTGTTGTCTTCTTGTTGCTGATTTGTTTCCCCATAAGCCAGTCACCATTGCGTGGACTTGCCTCCCCGGCCTGTCAACTCGCTGTAGTTAAGAGAACAGAAATGAGAAGCAGTTTTCAGTGGAAAGGAGACGGAGATCTACATGTATCTTACCATAAGGAACAAGTATAAGGTACAGAAGCTATTTCAGATATATGTTCTTTTTTGTTGTTTTTAACCTTATGTATACACATCTATACACACATTTATACATAAATAAATCTGTCAGGTCTGTCAGTCTTCAAAAAACAGTTTTCTGAGCTGTTATTTTCCTTCTCCTTTTCCACAGCAGGACACATGAGGTGGTGGAATGTGCAGGCGTTTATATTGGAACGTGGGCTTTCTGAAATGCAGCAAACTGAGTGGGGGTAAAAGTAAGTTCCACAATTACTAAAATGTATCAGGTAAAAACATTTCATTCTTCACAGATTTTGTTGTTGCCATTGTTTTATTCTAGAACATGAGTACAGAAAATACAATATCTACCCCCTCAATTACTGTAGTACAGCTCTAAAGTAATCTCACCGCTGCCTCTATTTTTAATAAAGGCTCAGAGAAAACAAATCCCAAACCATAATGCTCCACTTGATTGAGAGAGTTCTGCATAATGTGACCTGTCATCTGTGCAGGCTCCACTCTCTTCTTTTTTTGTGTTTCTTGCCTCAGAAGCAACTTTTTGGCTCTCAAAAAGTGATAACCTGGTCCACTTAGTTCTCCAGTTGTATTCATGCTACTTATACGTTACATTAAGAGTGCCTGGAATATCTGCATCATTTAATAATAGAGTATCATCCTCAAATGTCTAGGTAATATTATTGCTGGACTTGGCAGCATTTCTGTAATTCAGATCGCAAAATTCTGTATTTAAGGTTGTTTAGTTGAAAGTCCAGAAGGGAAAGAGGCAGGTTCTGTATCAGTCAGAGACTATGCAGGGCATTAGCAGCCCTGCCTCTGATGGGACAATAGCAGAGTTAATCTTAGGAAGCAGTGCAAGCAAAGCGCCAAGAGAGCAAAGCGCTCCTGAGAGTAAGAAAAGGCGTGTCGTTGGCCCCATCAAACACATTTAGAAATTAGGTAAACGGTGAGCATTGCACACAACAGAAGTTGTTGAACGTCAACAGTAATGCCCAAAATACTTAACCCATATGTAAATGTATATTTGCAAAAGTAACAAGTAGGCTGATCTACTAAGGTTGCCGGACCAACAAGTCAGACGTGGTTTTACATGATGAACATGTTTCTCAATCATACCATGTGTTGCTGCGTTTAAAAACCTGCAGATGCTTTCCTGTTGCCACTGTTGAGCTCCATAGTTCTTGCTGCATTCTTTAAATTTATTTGTCCTGCACCTCCATTCATTTTTCTTTTCCTCACCTACCAACCCCCATCCACTGACCTGCACGAAGCCTTCCATAGTTCATAAACTCTTTGCATAAAGCTCTATGGGTAGAAAGCAACCACATCCCAGTCCTCTGACAGCAAACCTATGAGCACATCTTAAAAAAAAGCAACCACTTCAATGATAAAATTAAAGCAAACTAAAATCTCATAATAAAAAAAATTCAATTTGCTATCATTAAAGCCTGCCTCTGTTGCTTCATTAGGTATTTTCTCATTTACCAGGAGAGCAAATGGGAAAAGCAAAACATAGAGGTTTTTTTTCCATCTTTTCTGTTTTCTTTCAGATATTTAAACAAGCATGTGCTTCAGAAAAAGAATACCAACAGAAGAGTCTTGCAACCTACTCCTAAACAATGGTTTGGGTGTTTCCAGAAGTCCTGTTCTCTCACCTTTAAACTGTAAGTTTTCAGCCACAGAAAACCTTTGCCTATACATAAATTACCAATAACCACATCAGTGCAAACTTTCGGGACTTTGTCAGTCAAAATTTTTTTGTTTCAAACCTCTGGTAATGATAATAATCTTATTTCTAAATTTATTTTAAGCAGCTTGTAAGAAGGTGGCAATGACTTGGGTGCCACACAGCTGTACAGCAGTCTTAGCTGCAGCCCAGCACAACTCTAAGCCTACAGCACGACAGCAACTCTTTAACCCTGCCCGAGGGGTACCAATGCAGTTAATTTAGGATGGAACAAGGCCATCCTCATTACATATGCACAACCAGCCTGGCCAAGCACCGGCATCCTCACATTCGGGAAGCCAGGGTGCCAGATACCTGTGCATGCTGGCTGGTAGTGGTCCTGTGGGATGCGAGTCCAGCCTCCATCCTGGCTACAGCTACAGTTCAGGCTGTCCTGAAAACCTTGGAAAGGTTTGCTGGCACTGTTCTGTGGCAATGGAGGTGACATGGCCGACCATAAACTAATAGCCAGCAGCAGGATTGCTGGAAAGGAAATTCTATGTCTGCCAACAGGACCCATCCTCTCAACTACCGAGTTGTCACTGTGCAAATCTCAATGGGATTTTTGAGATAGTTTCAACCAGTGAAACTTGGTGTGTGAAGTGCACAGGGGCTGGCCTCCAGCTCAGCAGCAGTCACAAGAGAAATCATGCAGCCATCTGGCTGGCTGAGGTTTGCCGCAGCATGTGGGATTCTGGATAAGTCCCAGAGCACTACAAAAGCCCTAAACTAGAGGGGAAAAAAATATTCCAGATTCAATTCAACACATCTCCCATCTGCCTCATGGTCGCTAAAGGCAACAACAGAGTGTACAGGCAGGTCACACAGGCACCGAAACACCTGCTGTCACACAGCTCCCTGGGAGGCTTTAAACATTAGCAACAAGAAGGGTCTAATGGAGACCACCTGAGCCATGGGACAAAACAGGGAAGACAAGGGTGCAAATTAAATCTGCATGATGACTTAGCTTGATATGGATTTCACTCTAGTTAAAAAAAAACTAAACAAAACACCAAAATGACAAAAAAAAACCACCCAAAAAACAACACTAGAAATATATACTCAGTCACAAACAATTGCTGTTGATGACAGCAAATGGAGACTGAAGGTACTCCAAAGAACAAAATATCCTTTTGTATCTGCACTGCCTACTGATGTGTTAAACCTCCTCCCGCTCTTTTCTAGCTGTTCCTCCAAGGAAATCATTCATGTTAGAAAACAAATAGCCAGATGAACAAATGACACACAGCAGGGAACTGAACATCAATAACCTGTATCAGAGGAGAAGACAAGCCATTTAAACAAAGAATAGGAGAACAACAGTACATGGCTTCTGATAAACAACTGTGTAATTCAGGAAAGATGGTTCTGTCTTGAAGAGCTCTCAAGAGTTGGTACTGCTAGCAGAAATCAATGAAGGACAGTGCTGAAATTTCAAGACTGCATATAGAGAACTGCAATAGAATGCTAAGTTCCATTTACGCCTAATGCAAGACATGGATTAATCATCTGAATAAAAATAACACAGTTGAAATGCTTGTTGTGATACTGCTGTCTTCCTGAAAACGTTTGGATGACTTGCGTAAGTGTATTTTTAATTACTACTTTAAATACACTTTTGCTTTTACTTGCAAATGCGTTTTCAGGCACAGAATCCAACAGCAAGTGATTTTCCATTGCCAAGTGTACCCTCAAAGACAGTTGTCCAGTCAATGTCAGTAAGGACAAACCGGGACTGTAAATTCATCCAGTTTTCATTTTCCCCTGATAGTTCATTTTCCACATTTCAACACACTGACCTTCTATGCATCAAAACTCCACTGAGGGAGCAGAACTATGCTCAGTGCCCCAGCATTCATCGCAGGCTGCGATTAAGTGTCTGCTGGTCAGAATCTGGGGTCCCACAGCAAAGTGTGCTTGACCTGTCACACAGAAATTATTCTATATTCAGTCCCGGTGACAGAATATTCATCCTGTGACTGATGCAGTTTCCATGAACAGTGAATTGCCAGCAGTGTTCACCTCAGCCTTCGCCTTCCTTTTATCAGACTGAATTTGTTCCATAAGTCCCCTGGAAAAAACGCCACTGTTTACATTTTTCCTAAATTTAAGTATTTCCATAGCTGAACAACTTTTACCTTAGCAGCCTTTGCATTTCAGTTCAGTTAGCATATGTAAAGAAAATATTTCAGAGTTCCTATTCAGCATCATTTTCTCATCCTATCTGAGGCCTTTGTGTATCACTTGTTATTTATACATCATCTAAGGAAAACAGCTCTGTATGAAGCTAAAAGAATTGTTAACAAGTGTCATTTTAAGACATGTATCAGAAAAGATTATTTGCTCTTTGCTTTCTTGTTAAAATGTTCTTTCCCCATTTGTACGACTATTCTGTATACCAAGTCCTCCGCCTGAACTCAATTGTATCATAGGTTCACAGAAGTGCAGCCCAGGAGGGACAGCTGGAGGTGATCACCCTTCACCCTGCTCTTTCCCAAACGAAACTTCTCATGCCCTCTACAGCTACTCATGGGATACGTGATCTGGGTCCCCTACCATCACCATAGCTGAGACTCTGCTTCAAAGTAACTGCTTTCTCCCTTTTGTCTCTAGCTCCACTTTTGTAGTGCTGTTACCAGGATACCCTGAGTTTATAGCTTACTTCAGTTATGTGACATAATTTGTACATTTTAATTGACTCAAAACTAAAACCATTTTACAATAGATGAAGAAAATAAGGAGGAAAACTGAGCAGAGGTCATGTGTCACTTTAAAAAGGCCAGCCATTTCCAGTTTCTCTCATACTTGCAGTAAAACCATTCATCACCATAAACTCATTTTGTCTAAAAGCAGAGGTAATATATTTTTCCATGTAAATCACTTCCTTGCCATGACAGAATGATGTCAGAGAATCTAAATAGGTGATCTAATAAATTTTCCTTTTGGAACATTGTTTAGCACCAAAGGTTACTGGAAGGGGGCAGAGCATGATTGATGCCAGCTGCTGGTAAGAAAAATTTGGTTTTAATTTTCATAAAATAGACCTAACTACTGTATTGACACAGACACACTTTTGCAGACTGAGGAAATATACAAAACTTAATCCCGGAGCAATAAGAACCCTAGACCTTCCTAGAATTAAAAAAAACCGCTCCAGCTAATTGTAAGATTTTCTGAAATTTGCGAAAGATGATTAAAATAAAAATTAACTTTTAAAGTTGTACAATTTCATTCATCTTTTTAAGGGCATATCATTAACATGCCCTTGCAGCAGGAAAACCCTCCTACATAGTACAGGGAGAAAACCTGAAAAAAACCGAATACATCACCAGTACAGCATCCTCCTAAATACACATAGAAAACAAACAAAAATCTTTCTTTTTCCATAAGTCTGCATAATGTCCATGAATCCTTATGCCTCTCACATGACACATCAAAATAAAAACCAGCCACTTCAGGGACAGTAAATTTTTTCCGCCTCCTTCTGTTCATATCCTTCATAAACAGAGAGATTGTATTTCTGTAGTTGTCTCAGTGTGCAAGCCCACTGATCATGACAGAAAACCAAAATCAAATAAAATGCTTCTGCTTTGTTCTGACAGGGGTGACATGGTCTCTTTCCTTCTGATGTGCTTTGGTAAGCTTCATCAATTTGTCAATACTGATATGGGAGAGGGGAAAGGAAATAGATCAATGTGCAATATCAAGTGCTTTGGATTATCTATATGGGTTCTGTGGCATCTTGGAGATTGCCACCTTAAATGAGAACAACACTTGCTAGCAATCAGTCAGGATCTAGGATGGTATAGCTCCCCAAAACTGAACCTTTACTGCTGACTATCAAGAAACACAACAGAGAATCAGATCCAAAAAAACACTGGCTAAAACAAGTACGAATTTTCTCACTAAAACATTTTAAACTCATGTTCTCAAATGCTGTTTCACTTTATTAATTCATACATTTTTCCATTCACTTATCTTGTTCTCACTGCAAAAACTATTAAAACTTTTCCAATGTTTCTTTCCATTGTTCCTTCTCTTCTATATTCTCCTTGCTCACGCAAAGCTTGACTTCTGTTTTTTAAAAAATGGTCTCTTCTGGTAATGAGATCCCTTGCTTCAGACTATTCAAGTAGTATTTAGTACTTACCTCATACTTGGAGGCCTAATTCTCTGAACTCCTACAGTATTTTCTAGGTTAACAGTAAAAGCTTCACCAGTTTTCCTAAAATGGCACCCTAAATAATCCTATTCGATCTAAATTATTTCTCAAACTCTTCACCTTTCTGCCCCTTTTAAGAAGAAAATATAAAATGGAGTTCAGTAAATGAAACAGTGATTCACTTAAGCAATATCTTAATGTAATGTTTAAATGATAATGACAATAGTAATACAAAAGGAAAGGGAAATGTGGACATTCTCCATATTGCGTTCAACTTAGGAACAGGCTGCAGCTGACAACCTTGTATTTACCTCAAGAAAACTGAGTATTCATACTGTTGTAGTCTTTAATGTTGATAAAGGTAGGATATTTTTAAAATTCATACTGAGGCCTAATATTATCTAATGCCATGCTAAAAGCTGAGAAATTAAACCTGCCAGTTAGGGATATATTAAGTTCCCTCTAATTCCCTCAACCTACCATGTGCTGAAACCAATTACAATTTTTTTTTAAACTCACAGTACTTTTGTGTGCATATCTGTCTCACTATAATAATTTTCTGCCAGGTGCCCAGCAGCAAGCCAAAGAATAGTATTAACCAATTTGCAAAACTGTTGTCTGCAGCATTTGCTAAAGTAAAATTTCTGCTTACTCTGTTTTTGACATCCCAGTGATGGCACTGCAGAATGGCTTTAACCACTGCACTCACAGGTGACAACATGCTGATATCTTTTTTAAATTCTGCAAGGGCACCATCTGCCCTGTGTTTGAGCTAGGAAGCTGAAATGCACTTTATTCCAAGACAACCAAGAGTTCTTTTAGAGAAAGGGATGTAAATTGTGTGGGGGAGGAAAGAAAACTGGCTAGATTTCATTTGCTTGGAAAATTCTGTTGCACTCCAAAGAAACAAAGCAGACTTCAAAATAGTCTCAGCCAACCACTGACCTTTTTGTCTTAACCTCTACCAGCAATGCTGCCACAACTTACCAGGAGGTTCTTCCAGAACATGACTCTCAGCATAAAAGGCTACCATTAATAAGTATTTTCCTTGTCAGTAACAGTAATGTATCAGACTTCTTAAGTGTCCACCTGCTCCCCTTATTCATCACCTTCTGAACAAGATACTAGAGCTCTTAATACACATATATATAAATTAGTACAGCCTCGTCTTGCACTCAGCTAGCACCATCTGTTTCCATCACCTATTTACCCTTTCCTCCACAAACACAGTCATGCCATCTTTCACACCGCGTTATGGACAAAATAAAAGAAAACCCTTCCAGGCTTGTCTGTAATGCCACTTCTCAACACTCTTTTTTCTCATCCTTTTTCAGTATCTACCATGACAGCTTTTGCAGTGCACTCGTTGTATATACATGGAGGGTTTGCAGCAATTTCCCTTATTGGTGTAGCATTCAGATCTTTTTATTAAAAAAGATAAAATCAGACAAGATGCAGCTGTTCACACAGCTGGCTTATGAAAACATTGTTTTCTCTGCCTTTTACTACATTAGCTCTCCATAGCACTCTCCAAGTACATCTTACAACCACTCTACCTTCCCATCCTAAACACCGAAAGAGTTCTTGTCAGGGCCTGTAAGTGCACTAATAGCCCTTAACGTTGACCAGCCTTACCTGGGGCGTCCACACACTCTGCCCACAGGCCCAGGAGCCCCATTTAAGCCGTGATTAAGATTTCCAGGCCCTATTTTAATACAGTTCATTACAAATGTACAAAGTTTACTTCCCAGGTAATGAGTAAGCAAAGCAGTTCCATTGTAGTATTGAATTTAAACTACTATTTCTCTGGAAACAAACTACTTAACACTGGGTTTGTATAGTGACCGGCACAGCAGGGTCTATGAGAGGCACTACCGTAATATGAATAACAGGGTAACTTTGGAAATTCAAAAAGAACAATGTAACTTTGGAAATACAAAAAGAAAAGACTTCATCCTTTGTTTATGTGTGTTTGAAAGCCATTATGGAAATGTTCTTTATTCCAAAGATTATATCTACACACAGGATAAACTGCAAGTGCCCTATTACATGAGCGCACTATTTGTAAGCAAAGCGCTAGCTGGTGGCACTGAACTGCCCTGTCAACATCAGAGAAAAAACTGTCACTGTTTTCTTACATTTGGTGAATGCAGATGAATCACTTTTAGGAGAAGTCAGTCTTGGGTTTATTTCATCCTGTGGCTTCATCCAAGCTCCTCACAGCTTGGAAGGTCATCCTATGCTGAACTTGCCAAGTTTCTCATATTTGAAACCCACCAGCGGCCAGAATTGTATGTAAAACCAATGCCTCACACCATGCAGCAATATTTATCAACAAGACATCTCTTTCACTTTTCAACTAGTCATTTGAATAATAGGCATGATGTTAACTTACAAAAACTCTAAGAAAACTTAAAGGTAGGTATTCCACTTGAGAAATCTGCAAAATTTTTCCAAGGGCAGGTATCTGACTACAGTAGCACTGAAGCATGTGCTGCAAAAAAAATGCAGACCGCTGCTGCATTAGCACACAAAGCAATAAACTTCAGCACTGGTTTTATTTAAATTTCAATTATATTTTACTTAATCTTCTTCAAAAAGTCACACATTACAGAAGCTGTAAATTCACTCATGCCTCGAGAAAATACAAAGACTGTAGTAGTAGTAGAAGATCATTATTTCTGGGAACTGACCTTTTTCTGTGTCTCAGATTAGTCTTCCATCTTGAACTGTATTCAAACACGTATGCAAGCAGGGAATCCATCTTGCTTTCAATTCTGGTGTATAAATAAACATCATAAGCATGAAAAAAAGATGAGAACAGGGATAACCATTTTTTCGTAAAAAAAAAACAAGACAGCTAGCTCATCTTCTAGGCATATTCAGCAAACAATTTTTCTATGAAGCCTCAAGAGCTTGGAGATTTCCACAGTATATCCTTTTCAGCAGTTACTTTTGGCCATGGCTACTGCTTTTTGCTGTATGAAGGACACGGAGGAGAAAAGCTTGGCCAGCCCAAGCTCTTGTTGGGTTCCTTCAGAAGAGGAGTTATGAACGTCACCTACAATCACCCTTGCCACGAAGGCTGAGTTTCACATTCTGTTGGTTAAAATGTGAAGCCACCTACAAACTGATTTAGGAGTCCTGCAAGTTATGCAAATGAATAAACTAGTAGTAACATCTTATTTATGTTTACTAATTTGCTTTATGTTTCTTTACAAAAAGCAGCAAGATAGAATGTTTTATATTTGAGTTTCACCATCAGCGGAGCACTGATGCCCACTGACACTGGAAAAACAGTAATAGGTGCAAGTACAAAAAAACTACATTATACAAAGAAATTAAGAGATAAAAAAATTTACTGGGAAAAGTAAACAGTTTTCAAATTTGTTTGCTGTGAGCAGAAATTTTAAGGATTATGGTGATATAACTAAATCAGGAGTTTTGTATACACAAGAGTTAGTGAGGCCTGGCCTTCAACTGATTTGTGTCTCAGCTGACTGCAAGCTGCAATTGAAGCTTTTTCTGCTCTCAGGACATTTAACGATTCTCCACCCCCATCCCCCTCATTCCCAAGGTTAGTTCTCTGTACAAAATAATCCAAAAGTTTTCATGCAGGAGAGACAAACTGGGACTGTTATATTTCTCTTATCAATCCATATTTTTCACAAACCTAGAAAAAATAATCTTAGAGACAACCTATGCCTCTGTTTAAGTTTGGGTGAATGTGGCCAGTGGGTTCTGAATGTATTAAATGAGAACAGTCAGCAAGACAAGACTGCACAGATGTGTTTTCCCTAGGAAATCAGGCTAGCAAGAACAGTAATTCAGGGGCTGGATAGTTCATTTCTGCTCCCTAATGTTAAGTGCTCTGTTTATTTTCAATCGTATGTATGACTAAGATGTTGGTATTATCCCATTATTGAGATTTGTTAATATATTTTTGTGTATCGGCATCATCCAATAGACTGTAAAGTCTATTTATTTCAGCAGTGAGTCTGAACACTCTGTTACTAGTCCAAGCTTCTGGCAGGACTTTTTCCTGGAGGTTAAATGGCATCTTTCCAAATTGCACCTTGGCAGAGATTTTGGCTGTGCTTAGACCTGTGGGATTTCCCTCTTTTTGTATTCCTAAGTCATTAAGCAACAATAAAATCTTTATGATATCTGATGTCTTGAATTTTACAACAATTATTTTAGTAGTATGATGATCATATAGTTTATAATGTCTTAAATTTTGCTCCCACATGCTGCATTACCTTCCAACTTAATGTATCAACAATCTCAAGGCTTTACATAGTGACGATAGGTACTCTGTACATGCTGAGTGTGGAACCTTTCTACAGCAGGACAGTGTGTGTATTTTGATACCAGTCCTTACCATAAATAATATCAGAGAATATAGATTTTTTTTTAAAGCTGTTTGCAAAGCTTGGAATAATGCAATAATATCTAAGACTGAAATATCACATGCTAAGGTGAGACAGTTTTGATTTATACCAGTGTTATAACATTCAAAAAATAATACTAGGGAACACAGGTGACAAAGAATTAGATTTTTGATTCAAAAGCCAGTTACTGAAATAAGCTCCTCCTCCCCCAAGTGCTCGATGTGCAAGTCTGAAGCAGTTAAAAGACTCTGTTTGGAGTAAGTCTGAAGATAATTACAAATGTTTAAAATTAACTATTTCTGATGGCACTAAACCAGAAATGTACTATATACTAAACTATTAAATATGAAGCATCCCTGCTACTAGGCCTATGCACTTCAATGCAGAGACAGAACATGGGGTTGGAATACCGGAGCGCTCAGCCATTAAAGTAAAGAGGGGACACATTCAAAACTCAGTTCATTTGTCAACCTGACAGCAGCTGGAAGACTTCTGCATGCAAAATATAGCAGCATCTGGCTATCAAGAATATTTAAGACCTTACCTATTGATCTCTTTCATCTGCTTAAATTAATTCAAGATGTTAAGATGTCAAAAAATGGTGATTAAAGATCCCAGGCATATAAAACTCAAATCCCAATAAGCAGCAAGGAGAAGATGACACAAATACTATGAAACAAAACCAGCAGCTGAATTCACAAATAACTGATTGAAAACCTGGAAAGACCAGAAACTTGACTGCCAGAAATGGAGGACAGTATGGCTAAGAGAGAGAGAAAATATGTTTTGTTACTTTGTCAAGGACTAAAAGGAGAAAACCATGGCAAGGAGGAGTGATAAGGAACTAGAGATGGGCAAATGTGTTTGTGATTCTACTACATGTTTAGAAACAAAAAGATCAAGACATAATATTACTTACAAGTATAAGGCAGGTGTAACTCCCCTAACAAGGACCTATAGTCTCTGCAAAAGTCAGGCTTCACATACAATCCCTGCAGCAGATTCATTTAAGTTAGAAACTGGAGGGCTTCACAACATAAACCAACATATATTGCTACACTAACCTAGGCAACCTAAAAATACAAGCCTTCTCTTATTTATTAATTTTTAAGAGAGCAGGATGAAAATCAAGTCCCCAACACCTACTTTGTTCTTCCAGAAACAATTCAACTATAGCAAGGACACTATCCTGTACCTTTCTTCCCTTTTTAGTACTAGCATAGACATTTTATGGCTTGAAAATGAGATGTAAATAGAAATAGCTATTATTCTACATCAGGAGCAAAGAGATGACATTAGAGGAGAATCTGTTCACACTAGAAGCCAGACTAAATTAAGTCTTGACCTACACCACACTGTGATGCTATCAGAATCTGGCTCCATGCCAGCTAGTCTCGATGTCGCCTCTACAATCTAAATTCGACTATTAAAAAATACACTTATCTATAGAAAAGAAAAAAACAACACACTATTGTTGATATGCCCTATTACTTTTCTGTAAACTTAAAAAGTTTTATTTTAGTAGATGAAACACCTAATGCCATTAAGACTGAATAATATATAACTTTAAAAAACAATAAAAGAGCAGCAGCAATCACCAATCAAAGCTGTAACTCTACCTAGTTTTTCTAAGGTCACACAAGTGTCATTCCCACAATGAGACTTCTCTTTCATTTGGAGGCTCTGCCGTGGTGCAGAGTGGGAGATCACGAGATAAAAGAGGAGAGCAGAGGAGGAAGAGGAAGAAGAGTTCTTTTTTTGTTGTTCTTTTGAGAAACATTTGACTAAATGCTTTGAATCATTTGTCTAAAATCATTAGACTAAAAAGGATTAAAGTATAATTGAGCAGCATTGCTAATGGAATGCATAGTTTTAAAAAACACGTGTTTATTTATCAGATCACAACCATCTATGGAGAGATCTCATCTCCCTTTTCCTGACTATATCTTCAACAGAGCACACCAGTAAAGCTCTATACTAAAGTTATTTCTATGCCAGTAACAGCTGCAAAGTATATTTCATGGCTGCCAAATGTGAATGCAACCTTCTCCCATCAAGGTCATTCAAGGTTCAGAGAAAAACTTGAGACAAAATCACAAGGAAAAAGCTTCATTGGGGAGGTCAGGAGATCATGTAGGCAAAATTCCTACCCTCAGAAGACCACAAAATTCTGGATGGTGCTGAACATCCCGTATGTCCTCTTTATGGCAACTTTTACAAAAAAGGCTATCATGAACATGATAAGGCCTCTTTTTTTAATTAAATACCATCCTAACTCTTTTCTCATAGTCTAGTTCATACAAAAAAGCAAAATTGGGAAAGAAAACAGAGAGAAGTTGAGAATTACTGATTAATGGAAAAAATGTAGCTAAGAAATTTAAGCAAAACCTTCTGGATTCCTAACTCGTTAGCCATTATCATAAATAAAAAAGGCCACGAAACAAAACTACCTTTCTTTAAGGGTGAAGAAATTTTATTTGGTTTTGAGCAGTCAGAGACCCTGTGATGACACATTTACTTGATTTCATTGAGTAAATTTTAAGTTCTCATACGTGATTTCTGTAATTAAAAAAAATATTAATTAAAACGTAATGCATAAATCTATAAATGCATTTTCACGACTTCAAAAAGCTCTTGCTAAAAAAAAGAATGTATAAATTGGTTCTAAGAAAGATTATTTGACAATAAGGGAAAAACTTAGCTAAACGAAGTTTAGCTAAACTTAGTTTTACGAAGTTTAATTGCATTTAAGTTTGAAATGGCATGTGAGCATCCAGCATGGGAATGAAGAATTAGCGCTCAGCCTTAGAATTACTACTAGCTCCAAAGGAAAACTCGACTCAAATAACCTCAGCTTCAATTTCCTGGATAAGAGAAGGCAAGGCAAGGGTTCACAAAGTTTAAAAAAAAAAATCTGGACAACAAGATCTGAGAATATTATCAAGATGCAGGTAGCAGCAGAGACCCAAAACCTATTCCTTGGAAGTTCTAAGAATGGATGTTTCATTCAGGAGGGCACTATCACTATGCCTCTTTGGCCTGATCTCTCCTCATCTTGTGCGGACTTATCAATTTGTAGAAGCAAATCCTGTAGGACTTTTGCCAGACATCAAGTCATACGCTCTTAGCCCAAGTGCGCTGACAAGGATTTGGCAGTAACGCTAACATACACCTGAAAAGACCTTGTGAAAAATGCAGAAAGCAACACTTCTAATGACTTTGTGGAAGGACAGATCACCTATCATGACACCAAGGTTATAGAAGATGATAGGCATAAGAGGAGAAGAAAAAAAACAATCACTATTTCTGGGAAAATGATGTTTTGGGTTGCCCCCTCCCAGCATAAATTCGGAAATTTGCCCTGAAAACACAGTGTCTCATCTGCATCCAGAGAGACTAGAAGAACATATGGTTAGTGAAGCATATCCTCTTTATGTGCCATTCCTGGCTCACTCATTCTAGGACTGATCTGTGGTGAAAAAAATGCAGTGTATGACGTACAGTTTCATCCCAGGCAGGATAGTTCTGAGCTGTATGGAACTGAATACAAAGAATTTGTGGCACTGGTCAATCATTGTATTTAGAAAAGCTTTTCATTCAGTGCCTGCTCACTTGCTTTTTTAATAAGAATTAACATCTTCATTCTAAAGGGCTTAGATGTTACGTATATAAAGGAAAGGTGTACACAAACAGTACAAATCTGCATTGGTGCTTGTGTTGCTATCCTCTTCTGTGCTTACATGCGAAGGGACTTCGGTTATAGCAAAGCCCCTAGAAACATGAGATTCGATTTTATAGTCCTTTTCCATTAATACTTGCTTCTAATACAGAAATAAATTGCCTACTGCAACTGCAAGTCTCTGAAGAAGGCAACCTCAGCTGTAGATGTCTGTAAGAAGAAAAACTTTACTTGGAGGAGCAAACAAAAATGTGCAAACTGAAATTGCTCCAAGGGACAGACAGCAGTTCTCTCCCAGCAGCGATGCCAGTATGCAATGAGTCATTATGATGCAGCTCTGTGATTCAATTCAAAGCCACTCTGGGATGTCAGACCATCAACATATTTTTGCTCTGCGTGAATCCATACAAAGACAAAAAGTATTCTCCAGCTCTTAACAGGCTCCCACATCTCGAACAACTTTCTGATAAGCCTTTTTTCTTTTCTTCTTTTTTTTCAAAATTGTTACTGCAAATCTGGTATTAGCCAACTTTTGATCCTTAGTAAAGTGACCACATTTGTTTCAGGCAACTCATTATCTGTAAAGCTAGAGTTACTACATACCCAACTTAGGCAATTCAAATACCCTAAAACCAAGACTCAAGACTTGATAAGGATCAAAACACAGAAGTGGTTTGCCTCTAATAATTTTTGTTATTCATAAAGCTGAACAAGAAGAGGTCTTTCTCTGAGACACAACATAACTCTAAAGCAACTGCTTTTCTTTCAAGTGAACAAGTTGAGGACAGTATGAATATTTTCCCTTTTCTCATGTTCAAAATATGTTCATAATGCCCTGTAATTTGAGGCAGAACATAAATTAACATGTAGACATGAACTAATCTCTTACTACTTCCTAATTTATTTTTATGAATAATTGCTACAAGCAGCCTTTGAACAGAATGGATGTATAATAGATCATCAAAGTTCAGGCACACAAGAAGATATAAAGTGATTTCTCATCATGTG
Organism: Pterocles orientalis; assembly: GCA_011057875.1. Taxonomy (NCBI): domain Eukaryota; kingdom Metazoa; phylum Chordata; class Aves; order Pterocliformes; family Pteroclidae; genus Pterocles; species Pterocles orientalis. The sequence goes on from WKFP01014362.1 coordinate 745,440, forward strand.
CATTTCTAGTCTGCTCTCTAGTCATAACCCTACTAGAATGTTCCTTAACCTACAACAGTGGAAAGAAGAAAGAATTTCCCACAGCAACAAAAGTAAGGCATAATTCTGCTACTGAGAAGAAAAGCTGGAAAACCTGTGGAAACTTAGGTTCATCCTACTAGCCAGAGGAAACCTGGAAGGGAATTGGACTATAACAGATACCGTTCACTTTACCACAGAATCTCAAAGACTGTACATAAGTTACACATGTCAATGAAAGTCAAATCCTGATCTTGTTGACACCACAATTTTACCTGTGGAAGGTAAGAGATTGTGAATGACACCAACAGATTTCCTGATGTTTGTGGAGTGTAATGATTAACAGATGTGCAAAATGAATGAAAAATCTCTTTGAGTGCATCACAGGTGCTTGCAGTACACAGAAAATCCTTGAGATCTGAAGAATCTTTTGGTTACCTTTGGGGACTACAAAAGAACGGGTCAGTTTCCTCCAGCCCTCTGGAAGCCTGCTCAGAACACATCAGAGTTCCTCCTTTGGGCAGCCAGAAGAAGTAAAGAGCACAGCAGAAGCAGAAATGAAGGACAGAGAAATGAGTCATCCTATTCCACTGTTAATGACCTCATCAGTCCTTCACAGTGTCACATTATAAATATATAATAAATATTGACAGGAATTTTGAGGCAGGTTTTGAAAGAGAGCATTTATCTTGTTTTTGTTCTTACCAGGGCAGATAATCCTCAAAGATGCTAGTAGTGTCAAAAGATTTATGTAGAAACTCCTTATGGAGAATATGAAAATTCATTTTAGGGCAGATTTTAGGTTGTTAAAGGCCAGTCAGACCTACTGGTGTTTTAAGTGTGAATATTCTCTCTCTGTCCACTTCCCTCCTCTATGATCTCATTATTTATTTTGCTAGAACCTTTATCTTTGCAACTTCTAACATTTACAGTCAGTTTTGCCTACCTCAGACTTTGGAGGAGCAAAAGCATCCTCAGTGATGCTCTGTGTTATTCAAAATCACATTTGAAAATACTGTAAAACATTAACTTATCATAAATATTGCGAAAGTGATTATCTAGATTAAATTTACTATAACAACTGAATTTCTGTCATTTCCAGACAGGTGACCATGCAGTTTTCACATTCCGTATTCAAAGGAGATTAAAGGTACAGCTTTGATACAAGATTCTATCTGTTCCAGCTAAAAGTTCTGTTTGATGTAGCGTGATGGGAACCAGTTTTGCTTGGCTTTCTTTCTGCAGACCAAGAAAGAGAATCCAATGACTGAAAGCCCTTTAGTAAGTACAAGCACAGGAACAAAGCACAGTCCTCAGCTCCTCTGACACCTTATGAAGCCAATTCAGCCGCGTGTCTGTGTCCCAGCCACCTTCAGGCACGCAGGTACCTGGCCCACACCCATTCCAAAGCAATCCTGCCTGGTTACTAATCCTGCTTCATGTTTTCTCTCTTAATCTACTTTAGATCTTAAACACTATCATTTTTTCTCACCTATACAGCCGAAAAAGAATGGATTTTACACGTTCTAATTTCCCGATCCCTTGCAAACATCGCCTGAGAGAAATCAGGAGGAGGAGAGCCGCGCGCGGCCGGGCACGCGGAACCTCCCCACACGGGAGCCCGCCGCGGCGCTCCTGCCGCCACACCCGCGGCGAGGCCCGGCCCCGACAGCGGGGCGGCCGGCAGCCAGCACCTGCAGCTCTCCCCGGGGATCTCGCTGAGGATTCCCACACGATAACACACAGGCAAACGCCATATAAGTGTACGTACGCGTACGCCTGCCTGCGGCTACCCAAGCTCGCCTCACAAGCGACTGCTTCGGGGTCGGGGGTCAGCGCTCCCACCCCCGCTCCGAGCCCCGCCCCGCCGCTGCAGGCAATGGCCCCGCGAGGGCGCCGCACCTGCCGGGGGGCGGAGCGCAGAGCACGCGCCCCTTCCCGCCTCCCCCGCGCTGACAGGCGGGCGCGCGACGGGTTGTGCCGCCGTGCCTCTGCTGCGCATGCGCCGCGCCGCGTCCTCCCGGCGTGCCCGGCGCTGGTGTCATGGCGGCTCCCTGCGGCCGGTTCCTGCACATGGGTTGAGGGGGCTCCGGCAGCGCCTGTCAGCGCAGCGGTCGTGAGCGAGCGAGGCGGCAGCGGTGGGGGGCGGCGGGACCATGCTGGCCTTGGAGCGCTCCTTGCTGAGGGGCTTCCTCAGCCCGGCGGAGTCCCTGGAGTGGAAGCAGGGCGAAGTGGCGGCGGCAGGTGAGGGGAGGTCCCGGCCCGGCGGGGGAAGGTGCCTGGCCGCTGCTGTGGGTATCCGCAACCACCAGTGTCTCCGCCGGCCCTAGGCCGAGCCGAGGCTGGCGGCTCCCTCCACTCGCGGGGGCCGTCGTGTCCCCTCTCGCCCTTTCTGCCCCTTGCCGGGCAGCGGGGGGGCTCCTGCCGGCGCCGCGGGGTGGGGAGGGCCCGTCGGGCTCCTCAGCCTGGAGGAGCGCGAGCAGCGCTGGCGGCACTGCGGGGCTGAGGCGAGAGGGGCGGCCGCCGCGCCGGGGCTCTCCTCAGGGCTTCTCAGCCGCTACCTGCCGCTCCGGCTGGGCTTCAGGGGAGAGGCTGCGGCTGCAGCAGTCCCCGCCCTGCGCTCGGGGGCCGGCAGGGGCCCCAGCGGGCCCTCGGGAGGCTGTTCCTCCGGTGCTTCCTTCGGCTGCCTCATGACCCGCGAGTGGAGGGCTACCTGGCTGTTTGAGTGTGGCAGCGATACGAAACTCTCTCTTGTGGCCAAACATGACGAGAAAAAGTCTGGCGTGATCTACGTGTTGTGTATTTTATCAGTTATTTAGTCAGAGTTGCTTGAGGGAACTATGGAAAGTAGTCTCTTGAGGGGACTTGATTAGATTGTTACTTTTAAAATGTAACATTTGTTATGGAAAGGCCCTTTCGTATTTCAGACAGTTGTGCTCAGGTCGTGTGCTGTGCTGTTTCAAAGGTTTAGAGGTCGTAACATAATGAAAGACTTACCTGAGCACTTGCTGAATTTTGGAAAAGAACCGCACAGAGCTACTCAGCTCTGTTTCCTTATGTTTCTTCTTAATTAATCTTAATCATTGCACTGGCCAGGAATGTTAGGTGGTGTGACTGACATCTGTCAGATCTGTCTTGTCTTTTCACCACATTGGGTATGCTGTTTGTGGTGTTTTGGGGTTTTTTTTAGTTTTGGCTTATTGTTTTTTTTAAGTTATATGGTGCTCTACGATGTGAGGAAGACTTGTTGAAGAATGACATAGGTAGAAAATGATGCGGTTTGTGATGATCTTAATTGTCACTTACGTGGGCCCTTTCTGTTGATGATTCTGAAATGAAATTTAAAGGCCTTGAATTTGTATCGTGTCTTATAAGAAGCTAAATGCAGAATCAAAAGCACATTTTATGTGCTAGTTATGTTACAGTGTTATGGGAAAGAGAAAACCTCAGTATTCTTCATTATTGTCCTTGCAGCCAATAGTTTTTCTACAAACTACAGTATCGCCTGTCTGGGAAACTATGATCCAATATAAAGAAATTGTCATTTGGTGAAAGAAAGTCTTCCCAAAGCATAGATTGGAGAAAGTTCCTCTTTAGTCCTGTTCTCTGTGAGAATACAATGTCAGCAGGGCTGCAGAACCTTTACTATTCTTTTTGCTTATGCCCTTCTAGGTACAGCTTAAAGTGTTTGTTAAATCATCTCACCCAAATGATCTCTTACATCATTTGGTTGATCACTGTTGTAAAGAACAAAAGTAAATTGTGGCCAACAGCCTGGTCCAGAGAGATGGGAATGAAGGTGTCTCTGTCACCCATTCCTACCAAGTCATCCGCTGCTGCTCTTGAAGTTGGTTCTGCACTCGGTCTTCCCATATGTCGGAGATTTAGAATACTTGTTTTAGCTGGATGAGCTTGGGGTTGGTGTTTGGTTTGCTTCCTTGCACAGCTGTTGCTTTTGTGGATCTATGCTGGTGCTAGCATGAAGCTGGCTAGCTCAGGTTAGTGTAGCTGTGGTGACACTGAGGGCACGGGAGCTGCAATCCCCAACTGGAATCACAGGTTGATATTAAGGTCCTATCCTACGCAGACCTCTGCATTTCCTCATGTGCAGTATTAGCAGCATCTGCATCAGCTAGTTTGAAACCTGTTAGTACATCTACATGAGTTGTAGCCACAGCTGCAGTGTAGACGGATGTTGATTTTGCCCAAGAATAGAAGGTTTTAACATGGTGAAGTTGTTCTAACAGCTGCTTGATTGATTGCGCTGTAGCATATCTGAAGAAAAAAGGGAAGATAACCTTCTGTGAATGTAGTTGTAGCCTGGGTCAAGAACTTGGTGGGTTTGAAGCTCCTTAGGAATCAAATGAATAGCACTTCATGACTTCTGTTTGTCTTAAAAGACTTCAGTGGAGAAACATTCGTGGATCCAAGTCCATCTTAGTAGTTACTTCTAAGAATCTTACTCCATATACAGACTTCTCGTTGAGACAGTAAACTTACCATGAGAAAATAGTTCTTCTATGAAGGTAAAATTATATTGCCCGTTCTTTGTGAATATTCTAAGCACTTAAAGGAAGGACGGAGTTGTTTCAGCAGTTTTACATGAGAATTTATTCACTGAACTCCTACAAGTATTGAACCATTTTTGTCATGTTTCCCCTAAAAGGGTTCTCTGATCTGTGGAGTTATTGTCTTATCTATAGGATTTTGTTGTAACACACTAATGTAAAATGTTTTGGAGGAAGAAAACCCTCTTGTGACAGTTGAAGTTGTCTTCAATAATTGTAGTGTACATATTTGAAAGGCTATTCATCTATCTCCCCTGGAATTTCAGTGCAAGTTTGTGTTTTACGTTTATATTTCACTGTAACATTAGTGCAAGTTCTGTAAAATTCTGGCGTCTGCTACTGCTGTTTTTTTTTTTGAGTGCGATGTAAATGAAGATTCATTCCTTGAGAGGGGAATAGTAATATATTTTGGTTTGTATAGCTCTTGTAAGTTGAAGTTGTTTCAAATTTGATACTGATTTCCTTTTTCTTTTTTTCTTTCTTTTTTTTTCCAGAAAGTGGATCATTATTGCAGTTGATTTTTGATGGGAAATATGAGGCAATATTTTCAAATTCAGCCATCCAGAATGTTTTCAGTGCATCTTCTGTGACAGAGGACGACATTGACAGTTACTTGGAGAAACAAATTCTAGCATACCTGGACTGTTCTGCAGAAGTTGATAATGTGGAAAGGTGGAAATTATTATTCATTATGTGGAAGATTAATAGAGGCCATGTTTGATTTTTATAAAAGGCATTTTTTTATTTTATATGTGACAGAGCCTTCAAAATACTTGTTTTGAGAGAAAATCAGAAAACTGATTTATCAGGTTGTTCCCCTGACTCCCCTGGGGCATATATTCATTGTCGTTGTTTCTTTCACTGGGTAGCATTGTGATATGAAGGTTTGTTGAAAACACTAGCTTTATTTACAGTGATTACTTCTGAAGTTGTTGGTATGAAGGAGCGAACAAACGTAAATTTGTGCTGCTGTGTCTCATCAATTAATGTATTAATGGTTTTCTCTCCAAAACATTGCATTACATTAATGTGACTGCTTTAAATACCATGTAATGTTACTGTCGAAGCAGTGCCTGTATTTCTAAGTCTTATTCATAGTGAGGCTGTTCTACTCTTCTTAATGTAAAATGAGTAAGGTATTGCTCATGGATGCTATTCATCGATTAATTGTTTTCTTCTTAAGACGCTCTCGGATAGATTATCTCTAATCTTACTGCATATGCTAATTCTTGCTGTTAATGAGTGACTTTATTTACGTACCAAATTGTGAACACTAATGAACAGGCTGAAATTTATCGCACTAGGTATAGCAGAAGCAGAAAACTGTGTATATGTATTTGTTTATTTTAAAAGGTGAGCATACAAAAAATTTTGCTGAAAGAAGAGCAGAAGATAATTCTTCTTTCTTTCTTTCTTTCTTGTGCTGTTGCTGTTTAATATTAGCCAGAGTTTAGATGGTGACATAGTCTAGAGAAATTTTTTAATATTGCTGGATTCTGTCATCTTGGAACAGTTTATTTTGAATAATGCAGCAAAGAAAGATCAGTCAGGGCTTGAAATAGACCCAGTCCTAGTCTTAGTCATTGCTTGAAATGTGTGTGGCTATCTTTATGAACCATTCAGCTTCTTAAAGATAATAACGGTCTAGATCATGCCCTCAGTAAGACTTTATTCTCTCATGGTGATGTGTCTGTCCTCTTCTGCTCCCCCTGTGAGCTTTTATTGTCCTTTATGCCATTTACAGCACTCTGCTGCTGCTTCCTACGGCAGACAGCAAGGCAATTTGTTCCTCAGGTGATTGTACTGCAGCTCTTTGGTATTTGAGATTTTTCTTATTCTCTCTGCAACTCTAGGCAGCATTAGAAGCCCCCTGCCAGAAGGTATGGAGGCAGATCTGTAATATTTAGCCTTCTAGAAGCAGGCAGAGGGTTTTCTGCCCAAAATTACAGCCCGGAGTTTTATTCAAAATGAAAGCGTGTAGTCTTCAAAATGGGTCAGTGTCTGTCAGAAACACTTTTTGTTTGTAGCAGTCAAGTGAATTTTTCAAGCTCCATTAGTAATAACATAAGAAGCTTTGAATTATATTAGTGCTGAAGGGAGTAAGTTGTGACTTCCTCTTGATAGAAAAACTTCTACTGAAAGACAGATCATTTCCTATTTTAGGTTGACACTGCTTACAGCACTTAAATCTGTACCGTGTTTGTTTGTCTCCAATGTCTTTCTAGGTTAAAATGTGTTTCACAGTTATTTTTCCTACCTGCAGGCTCTATGCCCTGTGACTGCCTTATGGAAGGAATTAATGCAACTTTTGCACTTTGACCTTCCATTGCCTATGGTGAAAATGGTTTTGACTATTTTTTTTGGGCTGAAAATCTAATTTTCTGTTGAGTGCTTCAGAGGAAGTGCAGCAAACCTCTAAGTTATCGCTAAGAAAATTCAGTAAGACACTGGTTTTCTTGTGACTTGTGGTAGATGGGCTTAGTTCAAATACAAGCTTTTTTTTTCTTGAACTGAAAGTTGTAATTCTGGAGATTAAAAAACTCAGCGGGAGTTGAATTCGATCGGAAACAGAAAGTTGGATAATGTTAATCTTATTCTTTTAGTACAATATAAACACAGTACAAAGTATGGTTTTATAATACTGTTAAAAGAACTCATAAGGAGTTCTTTTTCTGAAGATAAAACTGAGCAGCTTGAGGGCAAAACAGTTCAAAATTTGGATCTAGACTATAATTGCTTTGGACACAGCCTGTAACTTTTTCCACTTTCAGATCCATGGTTCTGTAAGGAAAATGTTTAACAGTATTTTAGAATTTGCTGCAACTTTTTCTGTCATTTTAACTGCTTCCTTCCTTTCCCTGCCCCGGGCATTTTTTCACTATGGCACTTTTAACCTTTATGGCTTAAAAATGAAGTCTCAAAGCATTCCTTACAACAAACTTATTGAATAGGAGATATTTTTTTTTTTACTTTTTTTCCTGTTATCACTGCTCACTTCAATTGTTAACAATTATCTTCTACAGAAAATGTAGATTCATGGCAGTGTTTTAAATCAGCAGATTGTAGAGAAAGAAACCATAGTATATGTGTTAACCATGTAGAGGGGGAATACGTTTTTATTTTTTCCTGAGCTCTATGTGAAAGAAGTGCATTTGTTGCCTGACATACAGTTTGATTCTGAAGACTGGAAGGAAATTGTGTGCAGGACGCAACAAGACAATATTTTCAGAAAGCTTGTTTCAAAAGAGCTTGAAGGTCTCATGTTTGATTGCAAAACCTAAAGGAACAAGGAAATGAGCAGGAGCACTTGTTTTTATTGTTATTATTTTATTTTAGTGTATTTACTACTTTTACCTTATTCAACATATAAATGAATACCAAACTTTCCAAAACAAATCCATACAATAAAGCTTGTTATGTCTTGCCAACTTGAAAGCTGATTGGTATTTCTGGTATTTCTCTTGCGGCGTCTGATGGTTGGTTAACTGGTGTGCTATATACATGGAAAAACAAAAATGAAGAAATTCTTACTGTTTGTGCAGCTTGCTTTGATCCATATGAATTGAAAAAAATAACTATGTGGTTTCTAATTTTGCTTTGACTTGTCTTCTGTAATTTTTGTCTTCACTAAGAAGAAAAGAAGTACTCCCAAAACCAAAACCTGTAACCTAATCGCATTTTAAGCATAGCCTTGCTATGAGTATTTTCTCACTCTTATATTTTGTTTGTAAATTCTAGCATTATATGCAAATTGATTATTTTTTTCAAAACCAATGCTGTATTATTCTTTATTTTGAATTTGAGCAAGTTTAGGTATAGCAGTATGAGTGTTACAGTAGAGTGTATATAAGCAGCTGATTTTTACCTCATGTCTCATAATCCTCTGGACTTGATGTAAAAAGTGTTTTAAAAAACAAAAGCCACTAAAACCCCCGTTCACGTGGAGAAAGGAAGAACAAGATGGATGGATACAGACATATGTCTAAGGAAATATAAGAAATAAATTAAACAATTGTAGTTGACCATAGTAAGTGGGATACTAGCTATACCCCATACTAGTGGGGTCCCTCTTTTGCTTTCTGGCAGCATGGAAGAGCAGTTTTTAAGCAGCCTTCAGGAGATAAGCATTTGTGAGTGTGAAGGGCAGTCAGGGAAACAGAATGAAATTTTTTATTGGAAAAAAAATAGGGAATGGGCAAGGGAGGCTAGTATTTGCAGGGATTAGAGCTTGGAGTTGACTTCCTGATACAGAATGAGTGGTAAGGAGAGTGGAAGTTAGTCATGGATCTGAAAATTCGGAAAAAGAATCAATTGATGATGACAAATTAGCCTGTGGAAAGACAGTATCCCAGACAAAGTAATGGAATTGGTTTTCTGTTGTTGCAGAGGCTTTCTGCATGGATATAACTGTGTCAAGACTTCAGGCAAGTTTCTCTACTGGGGAGATAGATGTCAGTAATGTTTAAATAAATAAATAAATAGTAGTAGAAATAGTAGTGTAAATGATAACGACAACGAGTCTTCAAAAGACTGAAGTGCATCTGTCAAATCATAGTGCAGAGATGGTTGATTATTCTGTATGTTATCTTTCCTTTCAGAAGTTTTGGAACATAATTTATAATAGGAGAATGATTAGAAAATGTATGTTTGTGATTGATTGTGTGTAATGGTAATAATTTAGTGTACAGTAGTTGTTAGTGCTTTGTGTTCTTGAGTTATTCGGAAGTTTAATGGTAATCTTAGATATGTATTCAAATACCAATTTGCTGGCAGGTAGTTACTGGCTGAATAATGACAGCTAATAAATCTTGTCTTGTTTGACAAGAACTCTTTATACCAGTCCTTGTTCTCTAACTCTCCTGAAGGCTCTGTTATTTTTTTATTTTTTTAATCAAGTGTTCCCCACCCTTGCTTTCTCATTGTTCTACATCTTTTGTCACATTCTTGCCCACCAGCTGCTTGTTCGGATGTGGTTTTTCTATTTAACTTTTTTTTTTAGGAGTTGTATAACACTTTATCCTTTTGTTTCTATTTGAAGGACTCTTGCATCTTTAAGTCCCTGTTTTAGTCGAAAAGAAAAAAGGAAACAACTGGGGTTTTCCAATTCACTGATGCTCCTTAACATGCCAATTTTTATATCAAACCAGCACAATTCAAATGTTAACTTTCTGTAGGCAGGAGCCATGTTATGTATCTGACAGGGCCCTTGTTGGCACATGACTGATTATAACACAATAAGGTTCTAAGTCATCAAGGAATCATAAAACAAACCAGAAGTTTGTGTAAATCTCCTAAAAATCTATACCTGTTAAATCAACCATTAAATTCTGGGGGATGGTGCCCTGCGCTTTCTGCAGACCATATAAATTATATCTTAACTGTAGGTG
>WKFP01014362.1:760112-771668 GCA_011057875.1 Pterocles orientalis
TATTTTTTTTTTTTTTTTTACTTTTTTTCCTGTTAGCACTGCTCACTTCAATTGTTAACAATTGTCTTCTACAGAAAATGTAGATTCATGGCAGTGTTTTAAATCAGCAGATTGTAGAGAAAGAAACCATAGTATATGTGTTAACCACGTAGAGGGGAAATACGTTTTTATTTTTTCCTGAGCTCTATGTGAAAGAAGTGCATTTGTTGCCTGACAGTTTGATTCTGAAGACTGGAAGGAAATTGTGTGCAGGACACAACAACAAGACAATATTTTCAAAAAGCTTGTTTCAAAAGAGCTTGAAGGTCTCATGTTTGATTCCAAAACCTAAAGGAACAAGGAAATGAGCAGGAGCACTTGTTTTTATTGTTATTATTTTATTTTAGTGTATTTACTACTTTTACCTTATTCAACATATAAATGAATACCAAACTTTCCAAAACAAATCCATACAATAAAGCTTGTTATGTCTTGCCAACTTGAAAGCTGATTGGTATTTCTGGTATTTCTCTTGCGGCATCTGATGGTTGGTTAACTGGTGTGCTATATACATGGAAAAACAAAAATGAAGAAATTCTTACTGTTTCTGCAGCTTGCTTTGATCCATATGAACTGAAAAAAATAACTATGTGGTTTCTAATTTTGCTTTGACTTGTCTTCTGTAATTTTTGTCTTCACTAAGAAGAAAAGAAATACTCCCAAAACCAAAACCTTTAACGTAATCGCATTTTAAGCATAGCCTTGCTATGAGTATTTTCTCACTCTTATATTTTGTTTGTAAATTCTAGCATTATATGCAAATCGATTATTTCTTTCAAAACCAATGCTGTATTATTCTTTATTTTGAATTTGAGCAAGTTTAGGTATAGCAGTATGAGTGTTACAGTAGAGTGTATATAAGCAGCTGATTTTTACATCATGTCTCACAATCCTCTGGACTTGATGTAAACAGTGTTTTAAAAAACAAAAGCCACCAAAAACCCCGTTCACGTGGAGAAAGGAAGAACAAGACGGATGGATACAGACATATGTCTAAGGAAATATAAGAAATAAATTAAATAATTGTAGTTGACCATAGTAAGTGGGATACTAGCTATACCCCATACTAGTGGGGTCCCTCTTTTGCTTTCTGGCAGCATGGAAGAGCAGTTTTTAAGCAGCCTTCAGGAGATAAGCATTTGTGAGTGTGAAGGGCAGTCAGGGAAACAGAATGAAATTTTTTCTTGGAAAAAAAATAGGGAGTGGGCAAGGGAGGCTAGTATTTGCAGGGATTAGAGCTTGAAATTGACTTCCTGATACAGAATGAGTGGTAAGGAGAGTGGAAGTTAGTCATGGATCTCAAAATTCGGAAAAAAATCAATTGATGATGACAAATTAGCCTGTGGAAAGACAGTATCCCGGACAAAGTAATGGAATTGGTTCTCTGTTGTTGCAGAGGCTTTCTGCATGGATATAACTGTGTCAAGACTTCAGGCAAGTTTCTTACTGGGTAGATAGATGTCAGTAATGTTAAATAAATAGTAGTAGAAATACTAGTGTAAATTATAACGACAATGAGTCTTCAAAAGACTGAAGTGCATCTGTCAAATCATAGTGCAGAGATGGTTGATTATTCTGTATGTTATCTTTCCTTTCAGAAGCTTTGGAACATTATTTGTAGTAGGAGAATGATTAGAAAATGTATGTTTGTGATTGATTGTGTGTAATGGTAATAATTTAGTGTACAGTAGTTGTTAGTGCTTTGTGTTCTTGAGTTATTTGGAAGTTTAATGGTAATCTTAGATATGTATTCAAATACCATTTGCTGGCAGGTAGTTACTGGCTGAAAAATGGCAGCTAATAAATCTTGTCTTGTTTGACAAGAACTCTTTATACCAGTCCTTGTTCTCTAACTCTCCTGAAGGCTCTGTTATTTTTTTATTTTTTTAATCAAGTGTTCCCCACCCTTGCTTTCTCATTGTTCTACATCTTTTGTCACATTCTTGCCCACCAGCCGCTTGTTCGGATGTGGTTTTTCTATTTAACTTTTTTTTAGGAGTTGTATAACACTTTATCCTTTTGTTTCTATTTGAAGGACTCTTGCATCTGTAAGTCCCTGTTTTAGTCGAAAAGAAAAAAGGAAACAACTGGGGTTTTCCAATTCACTGATGCTCCTTAACATACCAATTTTTATATCAAACCAGCACAATTCAAATGTTAACTTTCTGTAGGCAGGAGGCATGTTATGTATCTGACAGGCCCTTGTTGGCACATGACTGATTATAACACAATAAGGTTCTAAGTCATCAAGGAATCGTAAAACAAACCAGAAGTTTGTGTAAATCTCCTAAAAATCTATACCTGTTAAATCAACCATTAAATTCTGGGGGATGGTGCCCTGCGCTTTCTGCAGACCATATAAATTATATCTTAACTGTAGGTGCCTAAAGGAATCATATACTGATGTTAGATGAGCTTAGTCTTGTAAATAAGGAAAATTTTATCATATTTAGTTTCGGGAATGAAACAAAGTCATAGTTCCATCTTTTAATCTAAAAGCGTTTATTTTAAAAGCATGGTTTAATTAGGTAACATTTGCTCCTTAAGTATCTGAACCAACTTGGAGGTGATAGTTTTGAACTTTTTTGATGTTAATTGTTTTGTTGTCAGAGGGAGTAAAAATAAAGAGCCATGTTAAAACAAATTAAAATGCTGTTTTGCAACATGTGCTGATACAGTATCTTTTCTTTGAAAATGCCGAGGATTAGATGTATCAGGAGAAAATACAACAACCGTGCGATAGGCGAATATGGGATAATCTGCATCCTGTGCTAATCTCCTGGTCTCTAATAGTAAGATAAAGCCTTAAATTTTGAAACATATGAACTAACTCTGCTTCCAAAATGTTTGACATTAATTGCAACCATTATAAACACATTTCCAAGCCTTTTAGTTCTCCATGTGCGTTCCTGAGTACTGCGTTCATTGTATTTTCCTAATAAGAAAGTTATTTCTTTGAGGTGGAGGGTTTTGAATTTGTACAAGAATTAATCAGATCATGTAGCCTTAATGAAAAAGGTATGCTAATTGCTTGTCTTATCTATGTTGCAGGCAGCGGCTGATGTTTCTACTTGGTGTGGGCAGTTTGCAGCTCTTCGTTCAAAGCAATTGGACTGGGCCTCCTGTCCAGTTAAAGCTTCAAGAATTTTTGCCACCAGCACTGTTACAGAAATTCTGTGAGGTATACTTGGATTTTAGTAAGCTGTCCTTTTATAGTCACTGCTTTACACAAATAACCATAACACACCTATGTGTCAGAGAAGACCTATCTGTGAGGTGCAGTGCTAGAATTAATTGTCTTAATTGTTGATCCTGCTGGCTGCTGCTGCAAACGTCTTCAGCTGTATCAGTTTTATAAGCAGTGTCCTAAAAGTAGTTATTCTGTTTCTCTACTTAAAGAGATTTCCTGCTGGAGATACTGCTTTTGAATGGGGAAGGTGTGTTTATTGTATGGGAGCATTTACTCAAAGGGCATTTGCAGTCAATAAACTTTTATAACACATTCCAAAATAAGTAAAGAAATTTTTCCCTCCTTAGGGTAAGGTAGAAGTTGTGTATCTTGCAAATATCAGAATGTCTGATATATACTAAGAGAGCGGTAGATTTGGGTGCTCAGAATCCCGTTGGGCTCATGGATGATGGAAAGCAAGTTGAAGTAGTAGTAGTACAAAAATGCTAACTCAGAGCTTTTGGAAGAGGAGGTGAAACTGAGGATTGTCAATTTTATTTGCTTTGTCATCTTTTTATGTAATTAACCAATCAACACCATAACTTCGTTTGTGGGATGCATATATTGTTTCTCATGGCAGTACCACACTTAATCTTGTGACTCTTCTGCACCTGTGGTTCAGCACAGTTCCTTGAGTATTAATTTTTCTCTTGGAATTAAAGCTACAGTAAAATATTGATTCTTGCAGTGTGTCAGAGAAGAACATATCACTAGTCTCTGCTAATGCTAAATCTGTACATGAGTTTGAATTTAGAGTTTAACTGTGAGTATGGTATGGACCGTGAGCAATGTAAATGCTGTGAACGGTAGAATGAAGGAAAGTTTAAGTATATGAAGTTTCACAAAAAAGCATTGGATCTGTGGTGCACTATTGTGGCATGTTTTTGCAAGAATTCAGTAATTTGTGAGGTCCTGCCCTGCGTTCGTTTGCAAGGTTGTATTTCTGGAAGTGTTCGAGGCCAGGCTGGATGAGGCTTTGAGCAACCTGGGCTAGTGGGAGGTGTCCCTGCCCATGGCAGAGGGGTTGGAACTTGATGATCTTTAAGGTCCCTTCCACCCAAACCATTCTATGATTCTATGATGACTTTCCCTCTCAAAATTGGAGTAGAGATGTTGGTAAGGCTGTTCCCATCTGAATCACTGGAGGTGGGAGGGGTTTGGTACACTTGACAGTTTCTTTCCTTTATTCTCATGTGGTTTGTCAGACTTTTGTAAACTTTGTTTTTCATGCTGGGATTGAAATGACTGCAGTGAGGCCATGCAAGAATTACACTTTGAGTAAATAGTTTGAAGTCCTGTGTCACTAGCTACAAAGTAAAAGTATTTTCCATGTTAATGCAAGATAAATCATTAAGAAACCTAATCAAATCAGAAAAAATAACCTGACGATTATTTGGTCGTTAAAAAGTGAACTAGGAGAATAATGTGGCTTAACAACTTTTGTCTTTAATGTAACCTGTTGTTAAAGGTATTGAAAAGAGTTTTAAATAACTTAGGAATTACGTTACTCATTTAGTCTGACAAGCTGAAAAGTGGTTCAGATAACTTCTATCCTGATTGTGTACACTGAATAAGAATCTTTCTCAGGCAAGTGACTTCAATGTAAGCTGTCATTGAACCTTTTCTTCTTCTGTTTCTGTTCCGCTCCTTTTTTTTGCTCCTTTCTTACCCAGTGAAAACAAAAGCCTACTTTTTTTTTAGTTTGCAAAAGAATCCTGCCACATGAGAGCCTGAAATAAACTGATGACCTGACATCTCCCCGAGTCTGAAGATAAACTGTTTTAATGCTTTCATTGCATTAAAAGGGAGAGAAGAATAGGTGACTGTCAGATGACAGTCACCACTGAGAGACAGATTCCCTAGAGAGCTACCTCAAGCCCATTAAGTAAAAAAATTACTGTAGGTAACGTCATACAGGAAAGCATCCAAAGCAGAGAGAGGCTTTTATTTATTGGATAAAGGGAGGAATTTATTGGACATCACTGGAGGAATATGTAGTGTATTTGAGTGCTGTAGGACTAATTTAGTTAAAAAATATTATATTTCTGTGATTACAGATTGAATGGCATGGATTTACCAGAAGCTTTTCTCCTTAGATCACAGGAAGGATTATATTACTGCAGTGTGTTTGGGGATAGTGTTGACTGGACATATGCGTTTCAGGTGGTAGGAAATCACTCTTTCAGATATGTTGATGTGTTTTTCAGGACAGCAAGAAACAAGGTAGAATTCACCACGACTTGGTAAAAGGTTGAGAGTTCAAGAGATGGTGATTTTTTTTTTTTTTTAGTGTTTTGAGCAGCTTTTCCCTTAAATATGGGTAGCTGTTTTTCCTAATTCTGTATTATGTGATTTGTTTGTAAACTTACTTATGTTTCCTGAAACTCGTCATTTTTTTTTTTTTTTTCATTCTTCTTTCAGCCAAAAATGCTTCATGCAGCTACTCTGAAGATGCTGGTTCTAGACGGTGAATCAGTCTATACCTTGACTTCTCATCCTATTTTGCTGCTTATAGCAAGGATAATCCTTGTGAATTTAAGACACAAACTTGCATCTCTTCAGGTAAGAAGTATGTGACTAATGATTATGACTGCTAGCTGCTCATTAATTGGTTCTGTCATTCTTTTTTTCACACCTTCTTGAATCAGTATAATTTCCATTTCTTTTTTCTGTAGCTCTGAGGTTTTTCCTAAGAAACAGTTCAGACAAAATTATTACACTTAAACACAACGATCATTTTCTTAAGGATAAGCTGTTTTCTCAGTGTCTTGCCCAAAGGAGAAGAAATCTGCCTTCATTACCTAGAGAAATTAAACATTTTAATAGGAAGCAATTTTTTTAAAAGATACAAACTGTGACATTTATGCGGGGGAACGACCCATAACGTAGCATACGCATACTGTATCCTTTCTAACAAGTTTTGGGATACTGTTAACTATTACTGTATGAATTCTAAGCTGTGAGTTCTAGATGCTAAGGAAGTCCTCTCTTTTGATTGTCATTGTCCTCTAACTCTTCTGCAGGCACCCATGTGGAGGCTATCTTAGTTCTCTGTTGTGGTTGTACATTAAAACAAGATGATATGATGAACCTCTTCTTGAGAGGATTTTTTTTCTGCCTCCTTTGTAGTTTAGCAGCAGGCTGGCTGGTAGCAGGACTCTCTGGAACTGGGGGACTTTTAACAGCAGCAACTTCTCCTTATTGCATTCCAGTTGAGCAGAATTTGGCTGGAGATCAAAATGCCACATGGTCCCTCTTTATGCTTGGCTGACAACATCCATTCCCAGCTGGGTCTTTGTATGAGTGATGAATTAAACTGTGTGGGAGATGTTGGCTGTACTGTGTTTCTGGAAGCCAAGCTCTTCCATCGTTTTCCCTGTTATTCACAGATGAGTGCTGTTGAATTTCAGCAATTGGGTCAGTCAGGGAGGCAGAAAATGTACCTAGTATAGAGAATTCATTTGCTGCCTCCCCTCAGACTGACATGATGGGGGGCCTTTTTTTACCCAATGGAGTTTCAATTACTTGTGGCTACATCAAGTTTGGATAGTAGTTCAAAGACAGCAACTGATAAAAACCACTTTCATCAACAGGTTGATGAAAGGTAGCAATGAAAGCTTGCCATTCTTTCTCATTCCAGTTTGATTCAAGTCTCTTAATACCTTTGCTTCTTTAAGATTAGTGCAAATAAATTTAAAACAGGGTAAAATACTCTGAAATAGATTTTCGACAGCATTGATAGAGCCAGCCCTGTTTTATTCAAAAATGCTATTGTACATGAAAGATTAAATGCTTAAAAATAATCCAAAAATTCTGAACTTGGCTCCCAAAAAACTAACATTGCTTATAGGATATCGTACAAAGCTTAGCTGGCTTACCTGAAACTTTATAAGTATGTTCTCCCCGATACTAATGTTTCTGATTGACAAGCATCAAGCCTCAGGAAATTGTATCATTCAGCTGGATACTCAGTTGTGTGGGAAAATGGATACTTCATTATATAAAGCTAAACTGAAGTGAATTGAAACTTCTTATATAAGTTGCCTTTAGGTTTCTAAATAAGTGATGAAATATTGAGACTTGACCTTTTTCACAAAGTTTGTTGTTTGTGTGCTTTTACTCTGTTCAGCTTATATATGAAAAGTCATCTTTCATTGCTTTTTGAAGTAGATGCTATTATTCTTTGTGATGGTTCCTTTCTAGGGACATTACAGTCAACTATACGCAATTGGTTTAGATGTTTTTGCTTGAATGCTGTACAGCCCTTAGGTCGGTCTGATGTAAGCATACCTGTATGAAAAGTTCAGAGGATAGGTGCCTCTCAGAAGCGCTCAAACATCTGTTTCATAGAAAATTGTCGGCATCCTAACAGTAGCAGAATAACTAGTAATAATTAGAGCCTGTGTAGAGGTATGCCCTACGTTCACAGATTATAATCTTATATTATCAGTTAGCTTTTCTGTGCATTTCCACCTGGTGCAGCTAAAGAGGGATAAAAAATGCTGGGGAACTTACCTTTTGTGTACACAGCCTTCTGAAATCAGGTAGTTCCTGGGCTGATTTTCATGTCTGCCATAGAATGATTACTTAGTTCAGTAAGGTATTTGCCCTTCTGATACAAATACTTTCACCTGTGATTGTAAGGTGTTCTCCTGAGCAGTTCCAGTCCTCTTCCACTTCTCTGAGTTTCCTTTCTACCTCTACCTGAATAAACAAAATATCATACAGAACAGAAAAAATGCATAGAAAGGCAATACTAGATGATCAGAAATACTGAATGGCTTCCATACAAAAAGTAACTAAATAGTTTAGGACTCTTCAGGCTGGAAAGGTGACTGAAATGTGAGATCATGAATGTGACGTGCAAGATGATAAGTAGGAAACAGCTCTTTTTTTTTTTTTTTCTTTTTCTTTAACAAGAATTAGGAGATATGAAATCAAAGTAGCCAGTGACTGCTCCAAAATAAGCACATAGAAGTATTTCTTTCATCTTCTGTTCACAGTTTCTTAGCAGACCTAGATTTGCAGGGATCAAAGAGCAGCTAGACAAATTAACAGAGGAAAAGCCCAACACACTCTTAGAACATTGTAGAGCTGCTTGAATATGTTCATCTTTTTGCTAGGTTAGTGTTCACTTTTTATATAAAACAGCTGGTTTGGATGGGTTTCTATTTTTTTAGAAATCAGAATCAAATAGATTACAAAATACATATATTTTAAAGCCATTTTTCTTTCTTTTTTAAAACATGATTTATACTTGTTATTAACTTGAAGTACCCGTATTTTCTTTCAGACATTATCTTGGTGGACTCTGAGGTGTGTGAATATTCACCAGCAGTTGCTAGAGGAGAGATCACCTGAGCTATTTACTCTTGCCCAGACCTGTATAAAACAAGGTATGTTTCTAATTATTGGGTTTATTGGCCTACAGCATCAGTTGTAAGATATGGTGGAGGAGGGCAATTTGTAGGCACAACTCTTCCAATGTGATGTTTATGTGATGTAGAGAGGGAACAAAATTCACTAAAGTTGACATGGACTTGTGTGGCACATGCTATTTTGTGGCCTCTAAGATGAAAATGGGAATATGTGATTGTAGAAAAAGGTGTCCACCCCTGCCTCCCCCCTTAGCACAGTTAACTTCCCACAAGCTCCCTTGAGGCCATTCTGTACAGTTTCCATTCTTTATTTAACTGAGCTCATTTGAGTTTGGAAAGGGAATGTCTTTGTTCTTCCTTGTCTTCAGGGGGGAGATGAACAACTTTTTTCCTGTTTTCTCTGTCCCCCACCTAACTTTTGAGATTTGTTACCTCTCTGCATTATATGTAAAGAAAGTAGACAACATTAAAACTAATTTATGCAATACATATATCGATTTTTACAAAAGCATAATGTAGAAAGTTAAAATATCAAATGTAATTATATTGCTTGGGATTTTTTTCTGAGGAACAAACTACAGATAAGTACTAAGGTGTCTGTTTTCAGTGACCTGTTGTGAGACTATGGTTATGGTTTTCAGAGAAGATGGTGTAAAGTATACGTGAATTGGTAGTGAGTTTTTCCAGGCAGGTTTTGCTGCCTGCTATCTCTAGCAGGTTATTTACTTTCTAATTAAAGCCATCTGTATTTCAAACAAATACCTTCCTTCGTGTTCCATAAAATAAATACTTAATAAACCTTTTAAATAGTCTTTGATTAGGGCTTGAAAAAACCACTTGCCTGTTCTGTATCATCTTGACTAGAAAACTTTATTTGCTAGAGAAGAAGGCCTTCAAATCCAGGAGAAATTATCTTTTCCATTTAAAATACATTGTTCTCAAGTGTAAGCATCATCACCTGAATAGGAAGGAGACAGCTGCAGAGGACTTTTGTCCTCTGGGAAACCATCAGAGTGGCATTATATGTATGGAGAGTGTGAA
This sequence comes from Pterocles orientalis, assembly GCA_011057875.1. Lineage (NCBI taxonomy): Eukaryota > Metazoa > Chordata > Aves > Pterocliformes > Pteroclidae > Pterocles > Pterocles orientalis. Next base: position 769,800 of record WKFP01014362.1, read on the forward strand.
AAGCAGGTAGAGGTGGCAGATGTCCCGAATCATTTGCTGAAATTGATTTTCTTATAAAGAGGAAAAAAAAATGTTTTTGTTAGAAAGGCAGATGTTTTCTGGTCCTGTGGGCATTATTCTCTTTTAAAAAAGAAAATGCGCTTGATGATAATTATGGACAAAAGCATTGAAACCTCAGATTGTTTTTTAATGAAGAGTATGCATTAATTAAATGTAAGGTTAACATTCAGCTAACTTTCTCAATTTTGAAGTAATGTGTTTGAAATAGGCTTTGTGTTAAAAGTGGTGATTAAATTGTGAAAACTTTGTTTTTAAATAGTTGTAGTCTCTTTAGTGTGGAGTTTTTTTCAGGATTAAGTTGTAACCTGCTGCAATCTCTATCCTACTTTAGTAGAAAACCTTTGGAGTAATATTTTTAAATAACTAATTTGCTTTCATTAAACAAAATCTCTAAATTGAGACTTTGAAGAAAGTTAAGTTACTAGGCAGGCTTTATCCATGCAAATTCTTATTTACTAAATTAAAAAATAATGTTGTAATACTTGTTTATTTCCTAGCCTTGTAAAAATATCTTCCCACTTAGCTTTCTATATTAACTGAAAGATTTTGAGGATTAACAAGTACTCAAAAGAAAAAAAAAGACCTAGGGGCTTTAAGCAATAAAATATGTTCAAAATAGAGTTGACTGACAATCTCTGAATTCAAAAGTAATAGAAAAATGTTTTAAAAATCCTTGATAATATTAGTTGTTCATATAGTAAGACTTTTAACTTATCTTAATAAAGCATGTTTGAAAAATTAAGTAACACGGCATCTATGTTAATCTTGGGTATCAGTCTTTTTGGGTACTGTGATGCTGTGCACTTTGAAAGAATTCTATTATGGAAATATTTTCTCGCAAAATAAAGAAATAAAGCCCAAAGCAAAAAAACACTTCCATTTAAGAATAATTCACATTAATTTTCAACTTAATGGTCTTTATTTCACTATGGAAGAATATTTTTTTGTCATTTACTGTATCTTGATAGGTAGAATTAAAATATCTAAGAACTGCAAATGCTTCTGTACTGTGTGGAAAAATAGCAGGGTTTTTTTTTCCTAAAGATTTCAGGTCTATTTACACAGGTATTTTTTCCTGTTCAGATGGAGAACATGACCATTATCACTCAACAAATCAGTAATTATTAAAAAAAATCCAACAACAACAAACAAAAACCACACACACAGAAAACCCAAAAGCCCTGAAGAGTCCCAAGTCCCCATTCAGTGCTCAATCTCCTGGTGAAACTTTCTCGCTAGAAGCCTGCTACTTAAGGAGGATAGTATTACCTCAATATCCTGTATTCCGAGCTCCTATGTTCTTTAGCAGGTCCAAGACAGTTACCGTTATTTCCTCCAATATATCCCAGTTCAGCTTTGCTGTAAAACAGAAGATTAAATTTTTGTTTGTTCTGGCAGTAATCCTTAGATACAAAACTTGAAAAGTGCTTTAAATTGTGCATGTATTTTATACACTGACTGTGGATTTCTAAATGTGTGGAGATGTAAAGAATAAGTCTGCTTTAAGCATAACAGACTTTCTCTCTTCATGTTTTAAATGTATTTTTAAAGTATCATTCTCTGTGACAGCATCCTGATGGCTTTTCTTTTTCTTAATTTGCAGTAACAGAAGCAGAAACTTTGTTCGCAAGCGGTGAAGGCTGGCACTTAGCAGTTCAGTTCCACCTTGAGTGTGCCTATACGCTTTTGTATTACTATGAGTATAAAAAAGCTAAACAATGTTTCAATACAGCTAAAGACATAACGAAACTGCAGATTAACCTGACAGGTAAGTCTTGCTTGTACAGTCTATGATGCGAATGGTTAGTT